>PVKZ01000064.1:2062028-2119162 GCA_004027375.1 Macroglossus sobrinus
TTCTCCATTAATAAGAGTTTGTTCAGATTTGCAGTCATCTTTTTCTTCCTAATACAGACAGGAAAATACTGCACAAATAATGAGTTTTAAAATAAATGTGAATTTTCCTTACAAAAGGGCAACTTCTACTGTTTTCAGAGCTTCTCCTATGTCTACTGTTTCTCAAAATACTCCTTATGTCAAAGAGGCATATTTAAGATGGTATACTCTGGTATGCTACACTTACCTTTCCATGGTCATCTGACAGATATCATGAGCACTTTGATTGAGGACTCTGGTGTGGTGAGCATCACTCACCCCTAGACCACCAGCATCAGTAAGTGTGAACCCTTGATTGTGAGGCTCCCTCCTCCAGGATTGTATGCTTGCCCATGGCAGAGACCTTTAGTGCATCCTCAAATATAACTGGCATTTCTAACCATTTCTATAATAAGTGAGGTTTTTTTTTTTTTATGTAGAACATATGTTATTTCTTGGCGTTCTCTCCTAAGTGCTCCAAAGTTGGTATTGGAAAATGTTGACTGTCGAGCCATAGAAACCTCATAGAGAAGTCAGAATGCCTGGTGAAATGCTCAGAACATTTGTCAGAGTTTCCAAGGGTTGACGAAAGACACTTCGGCTCTTCTAGGTTTCTCCATAGTCAAGGAGCCCAGTTACAAAGCTGGCTTTGTAAGGGGGCCATAGCTCTGGGGCTGGGCCTGCCAAGCTGACTTCCAGGCCCAGAAGTTAGTAAGCCCCAGGCCTGACCCCAGCTAGAAAACTGGAATGTGCTAGGGAAAAAAAGAAGCAACTCATTAAGTTGCCTGCCTGCCACATAAAACACAGATAGATTTAGAGATAGGGAGGAAGTTTAATTTCTCAGATCCAGAAATAGCAATTTCAAGTGTGTTCATCATAAGGACCTGCTTCAAAGTTGGAGGACTGACTGATCCTTCGCTCCCAAGAGTTCTTCAGCAACATATGTGCACAGATGCCACGCACATCTGTTCTGAACTAAATTAACATGTTTGGGGGGAAATGAAATTTTAAGGTCTCAAAAATAGCACCAGTATATAGAAGAGCCATTCAAAAGGGAATTTCTAAATGCCTTGGGTTGGAATTCTGAACCTCAGACTAAAAGATCTAGTGCTCACCACACAGCTCAATCTGTGTTGGACAATGAATCTTAATGAATTTCAAGTTGACTATCAATAGATACAATTTATTCTATGTCACTTTAGCCAGAGACTAAAAAAATAACCATTGTTTTAGTTATGTATGATGCAACTGGTAAAGCACTTAAAGAAGTATTCATAGAGTTTAAATAAGTGTCTTCCACAAGACTGAACTTGAAAATATTTTGTAATTGATGGCAAAATTTACTAACTACAACCAAAAATTATTATACTTAGTGACTTTTTCCCCCAACTGAATATAAATATGCAAATATGCAATGAGTATGTTCTCACTTTTTAAATTTATGTAATGAACCTAACCCCTCATTAAAGAAAAATACAAGTTAAACGAGGAACAAGAGACCAAAATAGGAGTTCAATAAGTAAGTACTGGGTTTTGGTAAATTCACTCTAAGAATTCCTTTTGAAAAATAGATGAATGAGGCATTTTAAACCTTTAAAATTATATGTTTCCAACATGGTGTCTGACTACTTTTACGCATGAGAATAGACTTTTTTTTTACACTCCTGAACCATGAATTGCCACTTCTTGAGCTTTATTTTGAAGACATGGTGGTCTTTTCCCTATGCAACAATCAATTAACTTAAAGCTATATTCAAAATTATTCATCCTAAATGGATTCTATTTCAAAGAATTCTGACTCAGTGAACCAATGGAATGCTGAGGAAATGATTACATACCTTTTTATAATCAACCTGAATTTTGAAGATTGAGTTTAAAAACTTAAACATCACGACTGGGTCAATCATTTGCCATATTTGTGTGGAACCAATGAAATCAGTTTTTCTGCTTAGATAGAAGGAAAGCCAGAAATATAGTTTATTTCTCTATGTCACCTTTTCTAGTGTAGGAAAGAGGAGATATAGGAAAAAAGAAAGAAGAGAGAAAAAAAAATAAAAGTCCACTTTCTGGTATTGGGAGAAAGAGATATAATATTTTTTGTATTAAAAAAGGTATGTTGGGTAGACATAACATTTAAGAGAAAGCCAAGCTTACTGAACTGGATTATGTTCAAAGGATTCTATTATCTCAAAGACTCAGTATCCATAGCAAATGAGTCATCTCTATGCTTTCCATCCACAGCAAAGGAAATAAACAGCCAAAGAGCTTGCTATTTCCTGGTATCATTATAGCACAACTAATAAATTACAATATGACTGATACATCTTAACACACCCTACTGTTGCTTTACTTTTGAAATAGTACCCCCCAAAAAGAGAAAAAAGAACAAGTAACCAAAACACAGGAGTGAAAAGTCAGCTCACAGGGGAGAGCTGCAATAGTACAATCAAGGAGGGAAGGAGTTTCTTTCTGATCTTGGCCCCAGGGTGGCTGTTGTCCAAGGTAGACAAATGTGTTCTAGGATGGTCTTCTATCCATGCAGACTCTGTTAGTTTGAAAGGGAGTCCAGACCCAAGCTGGCCAACCTCAGACAGACCAAAGATATTCTAAATAGAATGTCCAACTAGTGGTGAATGTGTGCTTTTTGTATATATAACTGATTGCTGTTATAGTATAATAATGTTTGTTTCATTCATTAAACATTTGCTGTATGTCTGTTCATACCAATCGCCATGTAAGGTTCTGAGGATGTTAGATATGAATGAGGCAGTCCCAGGGGACAGGACGTTCACATCTTGCATAGAATCTAGATATATCAAATTTCCTATTAATAGCAGAAGAGGATCATGAACATCCACTTATGATGAGCACATCATTATATAATACTTTTGGGACCCAGGACAGATTCTTACAAACAATGAATACAAAATTTGACTGAATATTAAAACTCAAGGGAATGGTCAAGATGAAGCTAACAAACAATATCAAAATTATTTGTAACATGGTTTTCAAAACACAAAGGCTCAACTTTTATTTAATAAAATGAATGCAATTTAAAAATTGCTATCAATTTAATTAAAGTTCTCAGAAACTAGTGGTAAAATTAGGCTTCAAATCCATGCATTTTGGCTCCAGAGATTTTTGTACTTAACCACTGTACTATGCCATCTTTTAGAGCAAAGCAGAATAGGAAAGAAGGATGGATATGAAATTTTTCTATAGATGTGGTTATTTAAAAAAGAAAAAGAAAGAGTCCAAAAATGCAAACTGTAAAGCTTTAGAAACCAAACATACAGTTTGAACATCTATTCATTGATTCATTTATTTAACAAATATTTATTGTACCATTCTGAGACATTCTTATGAGCACCATGGTTTTCATGTAAAAACACGTTAAACTGTTGCTCTCATGGTCTATTTTCTGCACAAGATTGGCCACTCAATACACCCTATGATTTATTAAGCTTATTGATTATTGTCTATCTCCTCTTAACAGAATGTAAATTCCACGAGTTCATAAAATTTTGTGTCTTCCTCCATGAGAAAAACTGTCCCCAGAAAAGTGTTTGGAACACTGCAGGATTTAATTCACATTTGTTGAATGAATGAATCATGGAGTTTACTTTTTAGTGAGAGATGAAACATAGGTTTTTAAAATAAAATAATATTTAGGAATATATGCAAAGTAAAGTCATAAATTTCCTGTGCTTCCTTTTTCTAAATACACAGCAGAAATACCTCTTAATTACTATCGGCTTTAGAAAGACACCACGAATTTTAAGCAGGATGTGCAAATATTTAGGAACCCTGAAAAGACTGTAGTCCTTAAAATAATGGAATTGCTTTCTTAATTTTATTTTTGGATTATTCATTGCAACATCTATAAAAATACAATTGATTTGTATCCTGCAAATTTGTTTATGAATTATAATAGTTTTAAATAGATTCCTTAGGATTTTCTACATATAAATTCATATATCAAATAGAAATAGTTTTACTTTTTCCTTTTTTTTCCAGTCCAAATGCCTTTTAATAATAATATTGTTTTGCCAAATTGCCCTGGCTAGAACCTTCAGTATAAGTTGAATAGGACTGGTGAGAGTTGACATTCTTGTCTTGTTTCTGATATTTAAAAAAAGAATCCACTCTTTTACCATTAAGCACAATGTTATCTGTGAGGTTTCCATAAAATGCCCTTTTTCAAGTTGAGGAAGTTTCTTTCTATTTCTCATTTGTTAAATTTTTTTTTTTATCATGAAAGGATGTTAGATTTTGACAAATACTTTCTCTGCATCAATTGAGGTGATTATATACAAACATACATATATATATACATATATATATAGGTATATATATATGTATATACACACACACACACACACACACACACACACACATATATATGTATATATACATATGTACATATATTATTCTATTAATACAATCTATTACATTAATTGATTTTCAGATGCTAAACCAACCTTGCATCACTGGTATAATTCTTGCTTGGTTGTGGCGTATAATTCTTTTTATATGTTGTTGGGTTCTGTTTGCTAGTATTTTGTTGAGGCTGTTTTGCATCTATATTCATGAGAAATTAATCTGTAGTTTTCTTTTGATGTCTTGGTCTAATTTTTATATTAGGATAATACTGGCCTCATTAAATGAACTGGTTTCTCTCTGTTTTTCAGATTGCTTAATCTCTAAATATATATCTTCAAGTTTGCTAATTCTTCTTTCTGCCAGTCAAATCTACAGTTGAGCACCTCTATTAACTTTTGTATGTCAATTGTTGTATTTCTCAGCTTTATAATTTTCACTTCTTTTTAAAATAATTTCTATCTCTGTATTGATATTCTCTATTTGATTCAACATTGTCCTCATGCTTTACTTTTTTAATCATGTTTTTGTTTAGTTCTGTGAACATATTTTAATGACTATTTCAAAGAATTTTTCTGTTAAATGTGACATCTGTTCACTTTCATAGGCAGCATGTGTTGCCTGCTTTTTTCCTGTGTATATAGGTCATACCTTTCCATTTTTTGTACATCTCATAATTTTTCATTGAAAATTAGATATTTTAGATAGTATAATTGTAGCAACTCTGGGTATTAGACTCTCCTCTCCCGAGCTATTATTGTTATTTGCTTTTTGTTTTTTAATCGACTTGCTGGATTATTTTATTATGGATGGTGTATCTCCTCCTCCTTATTTTATTATGGATGGTGTATCTCCTCCTCCTCCCACAGTGTTAAGGCTCCATTGTTGCCCCTCAGGGACGTATGTCTTTGGTTTGTCCTCAGCAACCCTGGCATGACAGTGGTATTGGTAGGTCTCTTTCTTACACTGACCACAATGAGCTGTTAAATTATACTAATTGCCAGTTAATTGCTCTGTTGTTTTCAATAACACCCTGGGTCATAAATAGCTCTACACACTAATCCAATCAAATTGTGTCTCCTTTGAAGGAATAGCTTCTGATATCAGTATTTGTTCTCACCCAGAAGGGATGCTCCCAACAGTCCTATTCTAGTTCTTTCCTGTAATCTAGCTGCCATCTTGGCTCTACCTTTATTAAATCCATAAATTTGCCTCCCAATTGCATTTCACCACTAGACCCACTGTTCTTGAGAATGAATGCCCTTTAGATTGAACTTCTCCATGTGCTGTTGCAAATGGAGTTAGTTCCCTTGGGAAGATTGAGAGCTATCTGTTTTATGGCCTGCGTCTCCCCACAAGGCAAAATCTCTGAGCCAGGGCTCTGTATCTGGAGGTGAGAACGAAGGTGAGTTTCTGTCTGACTGACTGTGCTTTACGTGCTGAGCCTTCGGTAAAGGAGAAAGGAGCAGTCGGGTTTGCCTCTCCTGGCATGGAGCCACCAACTCATAAGCTGGGGTAAGGTGATGGGGCCCCAGTATTCATAGCGTATCACACCCAGTGTACAGTCTCCAGTTCATGAATGGGGCCTGAGGGGAAGGGCACCCTCATTTATCGATTATACTTACCCAGGACTTAGCCTCAGCAACAGATAGCTGGGAGCAGGATGAGAAATGCTGAAGTCCTGCTCCTGGGAAGAAGTCCCTCCAACTGAGAGCTGGGGGGAAGGTGTCTTGTCTTCCTGGCTGCAGCAGTCTGGTGTGAGGTCTCCTCCGCCTAATGGATCTGGGAGAGGAGAAGAAGAGAATAGTCTTGGTTCAGATATTACAGACTTTCACTTTTCTTACCAAGTTCTTGTATATTTTCTTGCCAAGTTCTTGTATATTTTCTTGAATAGATGTTTCTTCATTTGCTGCTTGCCCTTAGGATCATTTCTAGAGGCTTTAGCATTTTTCACAATAATTTTCACCAGTTTCTCTATGAAGGAAATCAGCAGAGCTCCTCATACTGTAATGCGGGAAGTCCAGCAACACGTCATTTTAATAATTTTATTCGTTGCTGACTTAGAGCAGAATGGCAATGGAGTATAGGCTGTCCACTCATTAATGCCAAATGGGTTGGCAGCAACTAGGGACATGGTGTGAGATCTCCAATTAACAGTGACAAGGTGCTTATGGTGAAACCGTGCATTATCTTGGTGAGATCACAGCCACTAAGAGAAAACAGCTGATAGATGGTGTGGGTTTGTCAGTGATTGGATAGACACTATTGAGTAACACAAATGATTAAATAAATAAAACTCAACCTGCTGTAAGGGCTTTGAAGAAGCTGAAAACCAATTAGTTTTTTTTGTCTTTCAGGATTCCTGGAAAACAGGATCTTAATTCAAGTTCAGCTTGATATCTGGGCCATACAGAATAAGAGGTATCTGTGATACAAGACAGAAAACAGTTGATTAAGTATCATCTGAGTTTGAAAAGCTAAATGCTTAGAAAAGTTCTAGTCATTTGCAATATTCATGTTTACATCTACCTTGATGAATATGAGGTACTGAGAACCCTCAAAATGATTCTCAGCTCTGGAAGGTATTTCATTTTGCCTAAAGTCTTCAGAGAGTTGAAGGAACCCCCTGATGCCGCATTGTGAATATTAAGAAGGCAGAGGCCTTTTGTTATAGTAGTATCTTTCTTTTGATGTTCAGATCCAGCACCCAAACACTACCAAGGAGTTTGTAAAAGAACAGCCTATGTTTTCTAAACTTTCAGGCAGAAGAGAGATGTAGTATGCTTAAATATGTATTATTCGACTCTAGGAGTCCCCCCACCACCACACACACAGCACCGATGGACTTAAAAAACAATTTCCATAATGTTTTTATATCTTCTAAGTAGAAGATATAGCAACAGCAGGAGGTTGACATTTAGTTCATTAGTTTAGAACTGAGGTTTCTTACCCTGGTGCTTGTGGTTAGTGAAAGGGCTCACTCTCCCCAGAGAATAACTCGCTCTACATCTGTGTCCAGAGTCAGCATGAAATGGTATTTATTTAGTCGGGTCTCATTTTGTAAATCACTGTTTGAGTCATTTTTAGAATTCATAACACCATGTTAGTTAGTTTTCCTTGCATATACAAATCAAGTAATAATAATATACAAGCAAATACATATACATGTCCACTGTGTACCAGGCTCTCTTCTAACGATTTTATGTATATTAATTTATAAATCATCACAGCAACCTCATATGGAATGTGAGGCACAAAGAGGTTAAGTAACTTTACTAAGGTGACACAGCTGGAGCTGGCAAACCACAAAGCTGGAGTTTGAAGCTCTGGCAATCACTACAATGTACTGACTCTATATAAGTAATAACAATATTGTTTCTTGGGCAGCAAAATAAGTGAGCAGTGGAGTGGTCCAAACAAAGTCAGAATGGCTTTAGGGCTCTATTCTTTCTCTGCTTACTAGTTCACTCTTAGGCCAGGGCCTATATATGCATACAGGTGCATAGAAATGGTGTTACTACAACTAATGTGAAATTACAGTGGACAGATAAAAATAATATACTGAACTGCTGAAAAAGACTTGCATGGGCATCTTAGCATTGCAAAATGGGTTAAGCCAGACTGTTGGACCAACAATAGAACTGAATATGCAGATGTGCTTTTCAAAGAATGAATAAACTTATTGAAATTCTGACTTTCCATTGAAAAGCAACTTTAGATCATTCACTGGGATAATCCAAAGTCATTAACAAGAAAAAACAAAATGTTGTAACTGCACCCCAACTCACATGTTGTCCCCCACCAAAGACACAATTTCTAGTTCAGAAAGGCAGTCAAACCCCAACATGAGCTGTATAGGAGCCAATGCCTAATGAAAGAGATTAACTTGCTGGGCAAAGAAGTTATCAATTATCTGTCAAGAAATAGTGCTTCTTAATGTGAAAAGGTCATTTAATTGGCCATTTGGAATTGCAGACCTGGCAGCTGTGTCTAACCTGGATCATCATTCATACAATTTAATTAACTATAAGCTCTTTGTGGAGCAAAGATCATGTCTTGCACATCTGTGCACACTTCTTGGTGTCTGACACATAGTAGGCAATCAGGAAACATTTATTAACTTGATTTGACGCACTAATCACTGTAAAATGTTAAAGAAGAGCATCATACATAATTTGTTATATATACTGAATGATTTGGGGAAACCATCCCTTTCTCTGTACTTTCTCTGTGCTTTCCCACCAGGAAAACAAAGCGTTAGATTGGAGGACCCCTGGGGTTTCTTCCATCTCTGAAAGCCTAAATGCAGACCAGCAGCCCAGGTTTCAATGAAGAAATGATTGAATGTCAGGGCCATTTCTTATTTACTTTAAGGACTGAATTAAACATTGGTTCTGTTTGAAGGGTGGGGCAGTAGGTAGCTGATTTATAGTGAAATTTACAAGTTTTTCTCCATTATGAACCACAAGTTTGTCAATGAGGCAATTTCCATATATGCATTAAGATTGGAAAACCTGAGGAGTGAACCCTTTTCCTTTAAATGCTTCTTGGATTTCAAGTTAAAAGAAAGGAGGTCCTTCCTTTACGTCCTCCAGTAGAGGGAGCCAGATTTTAAGCATTGACCAGATCGCAATTCCATAGCAATGATTGCCCGATGGAGAAAAAGAAAACAAGTATTATGACACTAAATTCTCATTTCTAGGCCTTATATAAAACAGTAGAAACTATATAATAGAGACCAACACTAATTCTACAAAAGACAGGAATTTTTCCTAGTAATAAATATTTTTTTTTAACCCTTCTCTATCAATTTCATTAGAAGTGGTAGGATTTTTACAAACATATTCATTTTATGGGTATCTGACTTCAGGTTCAGCTAAAACTTACACCATGAAGGTATCACTACATCTTGGTCATTATTGTTTTTTAGGGGAAACTCTATTTTTTTATGGGTAAAGGGAAAATTTTTTTTTTTTTTGCTGAGATATAATTGACTTTGGCATATATATACATTGCAAAATAATCACCACAATAAGTCTAGTTCACATCCATCACCACGCATAATTATAATTTTTTTCTTGTGATGAGGACTTTAGGATTTACCCTCTTCGCAACTTTCAAATATACAATACTGTATTGTTCATTATACTCACCATTCTGTACATCCCAAGCACTAATTTATAACTGGAAGTTTGTACCTTTTGACCACCTTCACCCACTTTACCTATCTCCCCGCACCCACCTCTGGCAACCACCAATCTGTTCTTCGTATCTATAAATTAGTTTTATTTATTTGTTTTTAATTGTATATATCAGTAAGATCATACAGTATTTGTCTTTCTCTGTTTTATTTCACTTAGCATAATGCCCTCAAGGCTCACCCATATTCATATCTTGGTAATTATAAATAATAACACTGCATTGAACATAGGGGTAAATATATGTTTTCAAGTTAGTTTTTTTGGTTACTTTGGATAAATACCCAGATGTAGAATTGCTGGATTTTTTGTAAGATCCTCCATATTGTTTCCCATCGCAGCTGCACCAATTTATATTCCCACCAACAGTGCACAAGGGTTCCCTTTTCTTCATATGCTTATATTTATTGTCTTTATTGTCTTTTTGATGATTATCATTCTAACAAGTGTGAGGTGAAATTTCCCCTCTTTTAAAAATTTTAAACCTCATTGACTTGTTGAATTAACTGGAACAGTTGTCCCACAGAATGTCCCATATTTTAGATTTGTAGGTTATTTCTTCATGGTGTCATTTAGCTCACTCTTATAGCCTTTGTGTTTGCTATAAACTTAAAGATATAATTAAAGGCTTAATGTATTCAAGTTAAACATTTAGCCAGACTACATCATAGTTGATAGTAAATATTTTATATGAAACATTTTTTTAGATGATAGTCTGGTGAAAGCCTCAAACCAGAACGTGTTGGCTAGACATTTACACGTTACAGAAATGTATTTTTTTCAAAAGCAGAAAGTAATAAAGGATGTTTTCCAGATTTGATCATATCCCAAGAAATAGAAACCCCCTGACTATACCTATTAATTTGCTTGCCACAAGGGAAGGTATGAAGACATACACCCCTAAACACAAATCAAAGTAACATATTCAAATTTTCTAACAGTTTCAACAGACTTCCTTGACCACATTCAATTCATTAACCTCTCCTTCTGTCTACTTCAGTAACGTTGCTTAAAATTAAGTTTTAGCTCTGACCATTTGGAGCTCTCTCAGTTGACTCCTGTGTCCCTTTGACATACCTCCATCATAGTGTGTGTGTGTGTGTGTGTGTGTGTGTGTGTGTGTGTGTGTCTGTCTGTGTTTAGCATTTTCTTACTTTCCAGACTCATCTTGTATATTCCCTGCTGCACCTTCAAACCAATTATATCTCTAAAAAGTCCTAGTGGCACAAATACTTTTATGTCAAACTTCACCTCAAGGTGAGTAGACAATGTACATTTTCTACAGTTTCGTTCTAAAAGTCTAAAAATGTTTTAAAATTTTATCTTTGATTTTTTTTCATGAATAATTGCTACCTCTACCTCTCGTTAGCAGAAATTGAGAAGTGAGGCAATCTACTCATCTTCTGTACAGAAAAACTCTTTCTGCTACTCCAAGACTCCAGGTAAGGCAAGCCCAGTGAGAGAACTCCAAGATTCTTCAGCATGCCAGTTGTTTGGCAATCTCTTGAGATAATTTTCTCTGTCTAATTTCTGAAGTGAGAGGCATTTAATTTGCCTCCCCATTTATTTCATCTGCTTTTTAATAATTGTCTTATCATGCCTTTTTGCTACCTATTTCACGGCCACTGTTTTGCAGTTAATCAATAAAATCAGAAATGCCAACAGCTTCTTTTTCTATTTTCTTGCTTTATGAAAGAGCTTCTTTTTGCACACTCCACTGGACTTTAAACTACTTACAAGAAATAGGCATCCTGAAAAGAAATGTTCTTTGCTTTATGATTTTCCTATGTTCTTTTCTTCAGCTGTCTTGA
The DNA here is from genome assembly GCA_004027375.1 of Macroglossus sobrinus. Classification (NCBI taxonomy): domain Eukaryota; kingdom Metazoa; phylum Chordata; class Mammalia; order Chiroptera; family Pteropodidae; genus Macroglossus; species Macroglossus sobrinus. The sequence goes on from PVKZ01000064.1 coordinate 2,073,436, forward strand.
ACAGAAAAGTGTTTTCAGATTCCTATATTTGCTTGAGCCTTTAGAAATATTTCCTTGTTTGATGTACTTCAATTAAAAAAAAAAACACTTTGATTTTTTAAGTAGTGACTAAGGACTTTTCTGTGGCCAACCTCTCTAGGATCTTACATTAAAAAGACGAAACAACTTTTTAATTGCCAGTGTTATATCAACTATCTTATCAACATACTACACTAAATTAAATCTACTGGGAGTTTGTATAAATTTTTATCAAAAATTTGAATGTATTGAAAGTATACATTAATAAAAATACTCTTCCTTTAATCCATTCTTTATCTCTTCCCATTTCCTTGTCATAACTTGAATTTCTCCTCTCCCCAATATTTCTAAATTTGATTCAGGTTATCCCTTTCAATTTGTTTTCTTCTAGGCAACTCTACCTATTTATATAGACTTAAGTTTAAATGCAATTTTTTTCTGATAATACTTGAGATTGGGCTAAGAACCTATAGAATCTTACATTCTCATAAATGAACACTTACTAGATACCTATATGAATTCAATATATTAAGTGTTAAGGTAAAAAGACTCTTGTTAAGTCCTTAGTCTAGTAATACAGTGTAGAATAAAATATTTGTTACTCACAAATACTCAGTTCGGCTTTTCTTAAAACGATACTTGAAACCATAGGCTACAAGCTCTAGTGGTAATTAATGAAAGTCTCAGAGTAAATGTGACACAAGTAGTTTTGAGAATATAAAGCAGGATTTTGCCATCACCCTTTGTATATAAAGGGAGAAAGTATAAAACATGTACATGACAATCACCATAACATGTAAGATAAATCTATACTTATTTCATCATCATGAAGTTAGATTTCTGTCTAAGTGTGTTTATTAAAAAAGGTACTTGGACTTTTCCTCCTTTTAATAAAACCAGTATAAAATGAACGTCACCTATGTATGTGGTACTTACTATTCAATAAACATTAAATTTGTCCCTTACTCTTATTTAGAAATTGCTTAGAATAATGTTTTCCTTACTGTTTTCCATGAAATACTAATATCACAGGATGTAGCAACAGATATTTCCTGCAAAAATGATTCTGTGATGAAATAAGCCTGGGAAATAATGAATTTAATAGGGCTTGACTACCTTCTGTTCTATAGAACTTTCCAGGATCTTTACTATTTGAATGTGCATTGTAATGTTCTGAGGCAAGAATATGGCAGATAGCACTACCCAAAGGCATTTAGCCACAGAACACTTTCTTCAAGGAATATTTATTAATACCTCCAGACCCAAATTTTGAAGTGCTAGCTTAATATAAAGAACAAGGAAGAAAAATTTTAAATGATTGTTGAGAGGATGTTGATGCTGTTAACAGCAAAAGAAAATAGGAGAGAAAAGTTTGTAAAGTAAGATTGAACATAAGAAGGTTCCTTTTTTGCCTGGTGGAGTTGAGCAATATATAAAAGGCTCAAGTTTAGGAATGAAGTCAGGGCCTCCATCACACAGTCTCAGGAATCTGATCCATTACAATCACTTATGAGATAGGTTACAAGTAGCCTTTTACTAATATTAGTTAAAATAGCAAGTTTTCAAAAGATTTACACTTTTAAAGAAAATAGAGTGTTATAAACATTTCTCTATGGAATGATAGAGAGAAAATTTCTTAGTAACTGGTGAGTGGATGGATACTTTGATAATCCTCTGAGGGTGGAGGCTGGACTTCAAGGTTGGACTCCTCAAATTAGGAGTAAGTAGTAAAGAAAAGAGTGTGAGGTCAGCTCCTTAAACAGAGAAGGGGAAAGAAGCTATGAGCTTTTGGGTGTGAAGGTTTGGGTGAATGGAAAGATGCAAGAGAAGGGGGAAGAGGAAGAGTTGTGAGAATAAAAACATTTAATGGGGATTTTCAAGTAAATTGTCATGTGCTGTGTGATAAACTCATCCTCATGCCTCAGTAACTGAATTTCTCCAAAAGCAATATGCTCTGTGCAGTTTTATTTAATTATTTAATTATTAATTAATTAATTAACTAATTAAAAACCAATTCTTCATTTGTCTTTCTCTCTGTCTGACTTATTTCACTCAGCATAATACCCTCTAGGTCGACACATGTCGTTACAAATGGTAGGATTTCATTTTTTTTTAATGGCTTGAAAATATTCCATTGCTTGCATGAAAAAAGGTACAGCCAAATTCCATGTGACCCCTTTGGTAGACTTTTTTGGCTTCCTACCCAACATCTACTTACCCTCCTTCTTTCTTACTGATAGGACCCTGCTTTGCCTCAAGTAATCACCCAAGGGGATCCAGAGGAAGCTAACTACATTCTCAGCTCAGCATGAGACTGGTGTTTTAAGTCAATCATGGCATTCACTTTGCCAGAGATTGTTTTAAGAATGTGCCTGTGATCCAAACCTGGCCACTAAGGTTGTGTGGAGGAAGCTTCTGGAAAGGTTTTCCCAGCTCCTGAGCAACACATTCAAGAAGACACCATTCTTGTTCCTCTGAACATTTTCATGTCTGGACACGAAGCCTGGAACAACTTCATCCACGATGCAGCCAGTGTGAAGAGGGCAGAGACTAGAGAACCTCAGAACCCAAACATAATGCATTGGGGACCTGCCCTCCCTCTGGACTTCTTGTTACGTGAGATCAGACACGTGTTTATTGTTTAAGCCAGTTTAAGAATTTTATTTCTGGTGGGCAAAAGCATGTGAACTAATGTACACCTATAACAATATTATGTTCACTAACCTGCATTCTGAAAAGCTTTCTTAGGTGGAAGAGAAAGCAGTGCAGTTAAACCCAGCACGACCTAAATATTTTATAATCTGCAGCCAATCTAATCTGTGCCACACCTCTGTTGAATTCTTTTATGAATGTCATACCCACACTCTTCTAAAGCATTCTATGCACTATGCACTAGGGTGTTCCAGAGAAACAGAATCAATAGGATATGTGTATAAATGGTGAATAAATATACATGGTTTGACAGTGTTCTACTACTTCACCTCCATCATACAACGTATTACTTATATTTGTTCCACTTCTTCTTAGGTAAAGGTTATAATACCTCCATAAATGAGTGAAGAATACCAGGTAAGAATTGCAACAAAACAATGAATTTATTAGGCCCATCTAAAGAGGACCTGCCACAATATCCCTGCTGACTGTTATTGTATCAAAATGAGGACTAGTGCTGCTAGATATGCCAATGTGCCGAGGACAAAGAAATTCAGATTTTTAAATAAAATGTAATTTAGAAAATTTTGTTTGATTTTTTTTTGATTAATAAAAAAAGAAGAAATTATACAGACTAAATAAAACCTATATGCAGGCCAAATTTAACTAAAGGATCTCCATTGTGATATAGCTCTTAGAATTTTCCCAACAGATCTCTCACTCTTTCAACAGCAGTCTAGTCTGCTTTCTGCTGTAGTGGGCTCATAGTGTGCAGGCTGGAAAATTACTGTTTGGCTATCGCCCATGGGAACATAGGCTGCCACCTATGAAAACATAACATTCTAACAATAAGCTTTCTGCTTCTGTACCCCCGCTTGCACACCCACCTGTGGGTCGACAGGTAGTGAATAGAAGAAAAATAGACTTTTGTGTTCAGACAGAATGAAGAATGAGATTTTGGGTTTAAAAACCCTGTACCTCTACATTTCAGGGCTGCTTATTTTGGGGTCTGGTACCTCTGGCAGACCCAGCTGGTTGAATAAAGAGTGTGTTTCCTATAACTCACTGAGTTCTGGTGGTCTGTGTATCTTTTGGGGTCTGGCAGCTACAACAATAGCAACAGTTCTGACATTACAATGCCTAAAGGCTGAAAGAAAAATGCTAAATAATATACATATATTTACTAATACATATATTTACTAGAGAGAGAGAGAGACAGAGAGAGAGAGACAGACAGACAGACAGAGAGTGACAGAGAGAGACGGAGAGAGAGAGAGAAGAAGAAAAAGCTAACTTTATAAACACACAAGAAACAGTGTTATTTTGGTGTCTCAGTGAAATCCTATTAATTATACTTGTGGATCCATCAGGAGGCGATGTAGTCACTTCCTAAAGAAGACATTCTCCAAAGAGTAAATCTGAGTTCCAGTTTTTCTTGTTCAAATGGTTTTTGAACCATTCTAAAGGAATCCAAATCAATACAAAATACTGACACCTAAAGAACTAGGTTTCAGAGAAATGTTGCAGAGTTCATTGGGTCTAACATTCATTGACTCATAAATGGCAACTGAATACTTGGAATGAGGCAAACCCCTGCTGTAATCTTTATTTCAAAGCACCATTTTATTAGATTAATTTAAATAAAACCTCTCTTATTACATTCTCCTTCTAATCAAACCAAAACTAATTTCTAAGTTGACTACCTCACGGCAATCCCAGGTCATTTATGCAAAAAAGGTGATATTAGTTATTGTGACAATATAGAATTACTGCCAAAGAGGTGAATTTTATTTTATTTTCCAGGTACCAGGCATTTTTCAAAAGTAATGATATGCCCATTAAGACTTTCTCCTTACAGAAATTTAAAAAATGATGAGTAGCTTGATATCCTGATTTGCATACTTCAAACAGCTGTCCACTCTAGATATGTTAATGAGTGTTAGTTCTTGGGTAATGGATAAATCAAAGTTTCTAAACAGACTCTCCCCGCAACACACACACACACACACACACTCATTATTATTTTAGTGCCAGTGTTACCTAAACTTCCACCATTGGAATTTCATGTCTATCTGAATACCATCCATATTTTTATACACTTAAAAGCGGAATTTAAGTTAGCTCATTTTTTTTTAATTAGCCACACTTTAAGCAATCATAAGCTTGATTGTGCTAGCTTTATCCATTTTTTTTCTAAAAAATAATCAAATAGAGTCCATAAATAAAATAAAATAAAATAAAATAAAAATTCCACCAAGTACTAGCTACAATTGTGTTATATCTTCTCAGTGATACACATACTAAACTTTGGAAAATACCAGAGTAGCTTATGAAAATAAGGATGTATACACTGTTAAATCCACTATTCTTTCATTTGTTAGAAAATCTGATTTCATACATTATTTTTAAAATGGGACAATAGGACCACCAGTTAATGGGAAGAGTTTTTGTTTAACATATGAATTAGCATAGATTCCACTCTCATCATGCCAAGTGTTGATGCCAAATCTCTTGGAACCATTTAGATCTGTGAACTGAGAACGGCACTTTCTGTGGACTATTGAATAATCATCTTGACAAGGATAACCCTATAGGAAGGAGAAAGAGAAATAATATTGAATGACTGAAATATGTAAAAAGTAGTGATTTCTAAAATTTGATCTTCAATGTGTTAAACTTATTATGACCAAAGATTAATTTTCAAACAATTGATTAATTTAACCTCTCAAATTACAAATGCCTCAATGAAAAAAAATGGCTATTGCATTTATAAGTACTTATAATTCTGAGAAACTAGTTCATGGTTGTTTTATTTATAAAACTAAAAAAATAAATTATTATGCATTGTAAATTGTTCTACATAAATATATAGATAAAGAATAATTTAAGTTTTATGATCATCTACATAAGACCCAAACAATTACAATTCAACATTTTAAAACAATATAAGTTATAATCATTCCAAAAGACAATAGCTTGGTATAGCTTTAATAATTACTAACAAGTCACACTTGCCAGTAAATGCCAAGCTCAAGGATTCATTCCCATGAGAAATTTACCTCAGTATAACTCAGTATAATGTTTAAGGTATTTATTCTGAGATCACTTCATTAAAGCTTCTATTGACTTCCCAAAGGAAATACTGATTCTTTCAGATTACTTCAATGATAATGTTAGATAAGGAACATAAAGCCATTGAACTAATTACCTAATTTCTGCCTTAACTTGGTATTAATTTTAAAGCACTGAGACAATATTGATATTAAATCACTAAAACTATAGAACAATGAAAGAATGCCAAAATATAGTTCTAATCTTAGATTGACTTTATTGAAAGTAATTACTACTCCCACTTTCTATATAAGATGATTTGCTTAAAATTTTGAAAGGACAGAATTTAAAGAATAACAATATTAAGTGACTCACCCAGGACTTCAAATTAACCAGCTGACTATAAAATTTATTTCCATCCAGGACCCTCATGAAATTCTTAATAATTAGGAGATGAAAAAGAATATACACAATAAAATTCTAAAACTACATAATATCCATGTCACTTTCCATATAATTTGGGCTTTTACTTTTTGTCATTGGGGTCTATTTCTTTGGGTTTATTTGTTTGTTTGTTTGTTTGTTTGTCTGTCTGTTTGTTTGTTTTGGTCAGGTATAAGTCCTTTAAATGAGATTTGAGCATTAATGGTCTAGACTTCCCTCTTAAAGAAAGGCAGGATTTGCTAATTTCTACTGCAGCTGTGATTGAACCAAAGAGAATTTCAAATGCAAGGTCGATGTGTTCTTTTAGCAGCTCCAAGGCAGAGAAAATGATTCATCTTGATGAGGTGAGTGACAAGATTAAATGTGATGTTTTAGGTAAAGGATTCTGACAGCAGAAGGTACTAAAGACTGAAGGAGAAAAGACTAGATTCAGGAACTGTAATTAGAATTGGATCTCAACAACCAACATGTCATCAACTGGTAGATAAACAAAATGCAGTCTATCTGCACAGTGAAATGTCACTGGGCAATAAAAGGACTAAAATAACTGATAGAGCCTATAGCATAGATGAACCTTGAAAACATTATGCTAAGTAAAAGAAGCTAAACCAAAACACCACACATTGTATGATTCCTTGTATGTAATGTCCAAAATAGGCATGTCCATAGAGACAAAAAGCAGCTTTTTCAGAGGATGGGTATAATGGCTAATAATCATCACCAATTTAATCATGTTGCTTTGGGCTAGTCCACTGTTGAGGTGACATAGACCCTGAATTCTGACAAAGTTCAATTAAGATAGGACAATCATTGCAAACTTTTTCTGAGTTCTGGTAGATGAGGGTAACTGGAAGAATTTGTCCAAGGTATGGAATGGGTGGGCATCAGCAAATAACAGCTTATGCAGGGTCACACTAGTGAAGGCAGTTCATAGAAAGAACTTAGAGGATTTACCTGGCAAATGGTGAGAAAGAACTAAAGATGTTCCAACCTGGATGGCTGAGAGAATTCTAACACCATTACAAAGAATAAGAGATGTCATCAATACATATGTTTATTTGAAAGGTGGTACTATGGGACAGATGGCCTGAAGAGAGGTCAGTGCCCTAAGCATAGCAGTGATCATTGACTGGGAACAGTAGCTATAAACAACATTACTAGGACCATTAATTATACTGGAATATGAAAATATGGGCTGTGTATTACATAATTAAACTGCACCTATTTTTGTGAGGTTGAAAACTTTACCATAGCTATGAGTCCATGTCCTTAGAAAACACACATAGAGGTAACAGGGTGTAATGTCTCCAACCTACTCCCAAGTAGTAAACAATTAGTGACTCTGGTTAAAGGTTATATGGGAGCTCCTTGTGCTATTCTTGCAACTTTTCCTGTAAGTTTGAAATTAGAAAAAAATATATTCCCCCAAAAAAGCTATGGTTGGGGAGCCATGGGAATAGATGAATTTTCTAAGATTGTATAAAATGAGAAAAGTAGGGTTCTGGGGCCCATATCTTGGGGATGCCTGTGGCTGGATCCATAAGGAAACAATGAAGAACAAAGAAGTGTGATGGAGAGAGTGCTTCAACGTCATAGATTCTGCAAAGAGAGGGATGTCAAAGAATGCATGGTAATGGACAACTACTCACTTCTAAAGAAGTATCATAGAGGGCAAGACCTAACAAAACACAACCAACAGTAAGAATCAATCTCTCATCATCTTTGAGGGTGCTGTTTCAAGGAAGAGTTGAAACATCCTGATAAAAGATGGAAAAATAAATTGTCAAGTAAAGGAAGACTGAGGGCAAGAGGCCCTATAGCAGTAGGACCTCCTAAAGATGCAGTAGAAGAATCACTTCCTCCTTTTGACATATCATAGAATGGCAGGTTAGGATGTTACAGGAGGGTCCTCTTGGTGAATAGGGCTCCCGATTAACCTTCCTTCATTATGAAGGAAAAACAATATTATATCAGTAAAATATATCAGAGTATCCTACTCTTAGATCACCATCCCTCCCCACTTTATCCCTATTATCCCTTGGGTGTTATATTCTTATTCTAACACCATTATCTCCTGAACTTTTTTACAGAATAAAATGATATTGCTGTTTTTTAGTCAACTGTATACCCAGTCCTCACCAGTTTTTCCCAATCATCCAGGAAACTGTTCTGTGGTTATTCATATTTGATGTCATCCTTTTTCTTAGGACCTTTTATTTTTGATAGTTTTGTTTTTCAAGGTCATTTTCAGGTTTAGGCCTGCCTTCTGGAACATCAGTAACTGCCTAATTTAATATTGCAAGATAATTTGAAAGCATAGTTTAATTCCCTCATCTAGATCATCCATAAAAATGCATAATGGGTTATGTTTCCTGGCCAAATCAGTCTCTGAGAACTAACCTTGTGTCCACTGGATAGCTATTAGCCACCTGGCATTCATACAGCAAAGACCATTCTACCCTAGCATGCCTGTATAAGCATGTTCATTTGGAGTACTCCATTTCCTCTTAAAAAGGTATTTTAGGCAGCAAGCTTATTAATGCAAATGTTACATTGGATAAAATGAAAGTAGACATAAAAGTAGATTGCCGTGCTATTTTATTTCATTATTTTCAGTATACATCATACATAAAATTCTTTAGCACTTATATGCACTTAACTTAAGACCTGTATTCCCCTAATAAGGCTGTCTCCTAAGCACACATGCAGTGTAGTGTGCTGTGGGAGGGAAAGAACACTTCCCTCACAAGCCACATCTCCTTTTTCAACCCTGGGGATCACAGGGAATAGACATCTCAAACAGATCCCTTCTTTCATTTCCTTCTGGATATTTCATTTCTACTGGATATTTTTTTCTCCCGATGATTGCATTATAAATATAAAATTAATTGGCAAATATATAATACATATATAAATTTGATATATTTGTTACATATTTAAGAAACATTTACTAGCACCTTTTGTTTATAAAATTTTACAAAGGAAAGGTAATTATAACAAATATAGGTATTCAACTGAAGGAAAGAAGTCATGGGAAGTGCAAGAAAGTTTAGGCTATGGGTATAAATGTAAACATTTATATCATTAATGAGTCCAATCAACATAGTAAGGTTTTATTCCAAAGAAAAATATGGGGATCTACGTGAACAAACATTTCACAAAATAAGCTGACTTACTATCACAATATTAGTTATTGACTAATTTTTTCTTCCTAATGCACAAATTTTGATTGTTTCTGTAATTTTAATCATATAAAGATAAATATCGTTTCTTTTACTGTTCAATCTATATCATATGAGGACATCTGCAACTGTTTTATTTTATAATGGTGTGGTTAGGTATAAACTTGAGAATTAAGGTTCTCAATTTTTAAATTCTTTAATTTTTCTCCATTACAAAAGTCAAATATGTTCACTGTAGAAATTAAATGCAATCAAAAAGAAGAAAATGAAATCTCCCACAATCTCAGGTTCCCTGAAGTAGAACCGAGCTGTATGACTTAACCTTGAAACAAAAAGGAGATCATGGTAACTTACCTTCAGAAGGTAACATAAGATGAATGTATAATTTCAGAAAAAATTATATTATTTCTAGTAAAGACACAATACTAAAAATACTTAAGAATCTGAGTTTCTTGAGAATAGAGACCTACATTTTCTCAATTGCTGGTATTATAGCAGATGAGCAGAAGTTATAATATTTATTTCCTAATTTTTAAGTAGGTTTGAATTAAATGTCTACCAAGGTCCTTAATCAAAAAGATTACTTAATCATAAATAAATGACTGTTAGGATGGCACATGATCAATAAAAGAGAATCAGATCAAATAGTAGAATTTGAGAGCCAGAGAGCTCATGAATATCTTTCTGTCTATATCAGTGAAGTCTCTCCAGAGAGAGAAAAAGAAAAAGAAAAAAAAAATCAGAGAAACCAAGATTTTTAAGGAACTGGCTCACATGAATGTAAGACTGGAACTCAGGCAGGATTTCTATGTTACTGATATTGAGGCAGAATTCCTTCTTCTTCGAGAAACCTTGGGTTTTTGCTCTTAAGGCCACCATCAACTGATTGTACAAAGCCCATCCACATTATTGAGGGTAATCAATAAGGCAAATTCTATTGTATCCCAATTAACTGGAGAAATTGTGTAACTATATAAGCAACTGCCAGTAGATCCTGATGCTAAAGCTGGGGCCTAGGAAATATGGGTCCTTGGTGCTGGCACTAATTCTTTTTCTTACTCATCTTGAGTGTGTTCAGTGGACTCTCCACCATTATCTTCAACTCACTTGTCCCCTGTTCTAAAGGCTCATGTACCCTACATACAACCAGCCTTGGACCAGTCCTCTAATTTGCCTTCTCTGCAATTATTCCTTTATTTTGGTTCTTTGGGAGAAAGATAGGGAAGCTTTTAAAAGAAAGTGTCTTTCACTGAAATTGGGGTGAGCTATAATAAGCACCCAGAGGAAGACATGGAGTGCTGAAGAAGTAGCTTGCAATTGTTTCATTTCTCTCCTTGGAAATGATTTTGTAGCTTTCTCATATTATATATTTCCTTACTTATATCTAGAGCCATGGTGTGATAATTTGTATTCCCTTTAAACTTCCTTTAACACTGTCCCACTTAATGCAAATATGAATGAAGCAAATGTAAGAGACGTCATAAAAATTAACAAAGTCTCAATTCATGCTCAAAATTTTAATAATATGAATCCAAATATTTTAAGATTTCATCAAGAATTGCATTATTGCAAAGGTGGTAGCCTGAATGAGTGGTGAACTATTTATGCTAAGATCATATGGTGAAGTATCTAGCAAGTAAAAAAAAATCTTCCTTCATTTGTTAGTATTTTATGACATATACACTTGTTTATGTGCCCATCCACTATAATTTAAAATAATGTTTGTATTCTATAACAATGTAATGCAAGCATTCATTAAATAGGAGTGCTAGAATGCAGTGATAAAAACACGTCTCAAAATCAATTACTTTGGTATGGAAGTTGGAAGCGAATGAAGAAAACTCTAAATAAAGCTAAACAACTGCCATGACAGGCTGTGATGTTAATGTAAAAACAAGCAGTGGAGAAATATTAGAAATAATGCTGAAAAAATTAAAACCATAAATATATAATACAATGGCTAAAGATTTATACACTCTGAGAATACATCCCACTTTCTTTATATTTCTTATGGGGAAAGTAGTCTTTCAAATTTTGTGAGTTTTTAATTATGTATTTTCAATTTCCTTTTGTTTAGAGTTGGAGCCAAATTCCATGCATATAAGAAAATGAGTCTGAATTGCATTTTAAAATAATACATTTGTTTCTTTGTGTTTTTTTCTGGTTATATAGCTTTATAAACGACCATGCTCAAAAGTGTAAAGATGAAGAAAACCAACTACAATCTCACTATTTTAATGACCAGGTTCACTAGCATTTTGACAGTTTCTTCAGGTTTTTTCTCTATATTTTTTACATATTTTAGATAAAATATACATTCTATTTTGTATTTTAATGTTTTTCTTAACCTTAAATGAAGATTTATCATGATGCTAAGAACTACTTGTAAACATCATAAAAACTGCAAAATATTTTATCATATTTTATAACATATTTAATTAGGACTATTTCTAATAGTAAAATATTAGGTATTTTCCAAATTTTGAGATTATAAATAATCCGTGATGAGTATCTTTGGATATAAATTTTAGCCCTAGTTTAAATTATTTTTCTTTGGAGAAATTTCTTAGAAAAAGAGTTATTAGATCAAATAATATCTTTATATATACTGCCAAATTCCTTTCCAAAAAAATTAAAACAATTAACAATTTGCCTGGCAATAGGTAAAAGAACCCATCTCACAAAGGGTTATGGAGGCTGGGTAAAAAAGGTAAAGGAATTGAGAAGTACAAATTGGCAGTTACAAAATAGTCACAGGAATTTAAAGTACATCATAGAGAATATAGTCAACAATGTTATAATAATTATGTATGGTGCCAGGTGGGTACTATACTTAATGGGGGGGGGCGTGTCACTTCATAAATTGTCTAACCACTATGCTCTCCAGCTGAAACAAGTATAAATTGAATGTCAATTATAATTTAAAAATAAAAAATATATATATGTTATAAAGAACCCATTTCACCCCATCTTCATCCCACTGAGTTTTAAATTTATCAATTTAATTTATAATTAACTTAGTTTTCCAATCCTCTAAAATGTAGTTATTCTTTTTTATTTGAGATTTCTGTCCCATTTATCTATTGGGTGTATATATATTTTTAAAATGGCTACAAACAACAATTTATTATCTTCTTTTTGGAATCTGTCAGTCAATGGTAGCTGGAGTTGGAGTCCAGGCTCTGCTAGGCTAGATGTCCAAGATGGCTTCCTCACCCATAAATCAAGCTCAGCAGTGTTTCTCCTCATGATCTCTCCTTCTAGCACGGTAGCCTGCATTTCTTACATGGTGGCTCAGGGCCCCCAAAATTGAAAGCAGTCTTTTTAAAAGCTAGGCCTAGATATGGCACAGGGTCACTTCTGCCATGTTCTGTTGGTCAAAACGAGGACCTGACAGGCCAGATTCAAAAGGCAAAAAAAACATTCGCATCATGCTGGGAAAGTGGCCTCTTTGGAGACAAACTACCATATCTTATTTATTTGTCTTTATTGATCTAGATTTTTCCTCATTAAAGTATTTAAATCTGTGTTGCTATAATAATTTGTATACTTTTTCTTTTATAGTTTACTAACCAGTTAGTGATGATATGAAGAAAAGATACTCTCTTTGATATGCTTATTTTGTATTTACCCACCTTATTAAATGGTCTTATTATATTCTACTTACTTCTCAGTTTAATACCTTGGTTCTCCTAAGAAGATAATCATACTATCTGAAAATAAAGATAACTTGTTTTCTTTCTTTGTCAGTGATCAAATCTCTTATTGCTCTGGTTAAGTCTTCCAGAACAAGACTAATTGGATGCACCCTTGTTTTATTTCTGCTGTTTAATTTCTTAAGTAAAAGTATATTAAAGTTGTAAACTGGACATATTTTATCAACATACACATTTCCCAGAGATAAATTAAGCCATTTTTATGTGTCAACACAATACAAATAAATAGAAAGGTAAGTTTTTATTTCAGATAAATTGAATGCAGGGATGAGGATAATAAAACAAGATGAGAAAGAAAGTAGCTAATATATTTTGGACATTGCAATATTTTCTCCCTGAAATCTATAAACATCCTAAAATAAATAACCATAAAACACTCCATTAACTCCAACAAATAGCTATACCTCTAAATAAATATAAAACATCATAAATCTCAGCAATCTGTCCTTTCTTCCCAAGCTTGACTATTTACACTAGATGTAAAGAATCATTTTAAGTACATAAACAAGTATTAGAATATGGCTTTTCAGTCCTCTTATACTCACGAGTGGCTGATAATCATACGGTGGAGTGTAGTTTTCAGTATATGTTGTCAATGCACACCTAAGAGGGATGGATAAGTCGATATTTGAGAAAAGAATGACTCCATAAGGAAAAATATTTTAAAATTTTAGTGTTATATATTCTACGTGAAATAAATACATTCTATGTGAAATAAAAAATTTAAAACTCACAACTGCTCCAGGCCTTGTTTATAGTGTTAACTTCCACTGGCTGAGTGCCCTTCCTTCAATACTGCCAACTCAGCACCATCTACTACTCTCCTCTGCTAATGGTGTGCTACCAACCCAAGTCCCTGAGCTCAGGTCCATTCCAGACTTTATGGATTCTATTTACTACCCATGTTCTGCCTCTCAAACCTTTTTGATCCTGTGCCCCATGTTCTCTGCTAGATGACAATTAAAAAGACAATAGAAAACAACCAGGATGCCTGAGATAACATAGCTTCTTCCACCCCATTAAGCACACAGAAACGCTGGATGAAATACATCCTCCCTACCCAATGTGTACAGGCAGAACCAGGTTAAAAAGGGAAACCCTGAGGTGCTAGAAATTAAAGTATACTCATTAGAATGCGAAGCCATAAGCCTATGTCCCAAGGGTAGGAGTTGAAGTGTGAACTGCGTATCAAGGGCAGAAGACAGGGTATTGAATGGGTTCACCAAAGACATAGAGCTAAACTCCTACTTGCAATGAGGAGTCTGTAAAAGCTGCATCTCCGTAAAAAAAGAGACCAGAAAAAACTCCAGTTACCAATCCAGGGGAATTTACAAGAAAGTTTCTGTGTTTGGAGCTCAGGTTGTGGGGGGCGGGGAAATTATTCTCCTTTGAGAAATTGAAGCCCTAATTCTGTTCCTGGCAGTGTTTCTTTGACTATCTTGTCAAAGAAAGTTTCCAACACCAACAACTAAAAATATTGGGTACAAGGAAATTTAAATATTTTAATAATAGCTGAGCTGGTGGGACCGTAAGAGAATACAAGTAAAAGAACTCCAAAATGACAAGAAAGTTCAACTCAGATGGTTATTGGGATACAGGTGCTAATATTTACCTGATAGTAACCACCAATTCCTGAGAAGTTTTCAAGGTGTGGTTTCCAGAGTAGCCGCATTAGCATTACCCAGGATATATTGGCATATATTGTTAGAAATGCAAATAAAGTCATATACCACATGATGGTGTTTCAGTCAACAATGGACTGTATACACAACAGTGGCTTCATACAACTATAATGGAGCTGAAAATTTCCTATCGCCTAGTGGCATAGTAGTCGTCGTAATGTTGTGCAGTGCATTACTCACGTGTTTGTGGTAATGCTGGTATAAACAAACCTACTGCAGTAGTGGTTGTATAAGAGTATAGCACATAAGATTATGTATAGTACATAATACTGGTAATGATAATAAATATGTTACTAATTTATGTACTTGCTATACTTTTTATCACTATTTTAGAGTGTACTCTTTCTACTAAAAAAAAAGTTAGTCATATAACTGTATGCCATGCCAATGCTGGCAGCAGACTCATGTTATGTTTACCATTTCTCTTGACTGTGTACAGCAACAGTTTTGCCTAGGAGCAATAGGCTATACCACATAGCCGAGGTGTGTAGTAGGCTATACCATTTAGGTATATGTAAGTACATATGTAAGTACATCTTACCATGTTCACACAATGACAAAATCACCTAATGACATTTTTCTCAGAGTGTCATTAAGCAGTGCATGACTGTACTACTGTATGTGAGTCCCACCCCAAATCTACTGAATTAGAAACTCTGAGGGTAGGGTTCAGCAATCTGTGTTTTTTAATAAGGACTCTAGGTGATTTTGATGCACACTAAAGTTTGAATACTGACAATTAAAAGAACAAAAATTAGTAACTTTCAAACCAGCAAATAAATTTTTTTTCAAAACAAAAAAACAATTTAATAGAAAGCAGGAAAAGAGAAAAAAAGGAAGGAAAATCATTTTGGCTCACTAGACAAATTAAAATCATAAAAATAAAATTAAATATCTTTATGTAATCACAAAGAAAGTCAAGGGCTTAAAGCCATCAGTGAGGGTATTTTCTCAGACTTAAATTGAAAATCAAATTGTATTATATAGTCCAACTCTATGCTTTTATACCTAAAATAAAATTATTTTCTAATAAAGTTTGAAAGTAAAAGATGTAAAAAGATATATCCCACAAATATTAACCAAAAGCAAGCTAGTGTCCTTGTATTAATATCATGTATAATTGACTTTGAGACAAAAATGGTTACAAAAATGTACTAATCTTACTGTTAAAGGAGCAAGTCACCAAGAAAATATAAAAAGTCTAGGCCAATAAACCTAATAATATATGGAACATGGAAGTCAAAAAACAACAATATCATAAAGATAAAATTCCAGTCATAGACAAAAAGATGATTCCACAGTCATGGAGGAAAACTGTAAAACATTCCTAGATCCTTTAGTTCCTTAAATCCAGATTTCTCCATGCATCCTCCAGAATCATACAGACAAACAGCAAAGCAAAGAAAATCACACAATAACCCATGCATAGAGAATAATAGGTGCTAGAGAAGACTACACACTTGTTTTCATGTAGGTAGGAAAACAATCCAGAACCAGATTCAGAGTCCAAGCTGGAGCAAAATTGAGTGGTAATTACATGGAATAGAGGAGATAGTCCCTAAAGGGGATGGAACATAGGACCCTGGAACCAGAAAGAGAGCATCATTCCCTGGTGAGGAAAATCTGAGAACAAGTCTGAGACCAGAGGATTTGAACATTGACTTTCCAAGAAAGAGGCTTGGAAAGTATATAAGACCACAGTGGCCATCTAGGTCAGGCACTGCCTCTAGGAAAGTAGGGGGCAATTAGCAAAGTAAAGGTAAATAAGAAATCAAGTCCAGAAATTACCTGTCCTGGAACCACCACTTTTCTAAAAAAAAAAAAAAAAAAAAAAAAAGCCATTAATGAAATAAAGTCCACTTCACTGTTCTAACTGAAGAGGGCACTCTTTAACTAAGATATTAAGGAAACTCTCTAAATCTCTCATTTCCCCTCCATAGAATTACCTGATTGCTGCTAGTCCAAGAAAATTCAACATACTAGAAATGTATAGAAAAGGTCAACATTACTATGAGAAGAAAACAGTAAATAAGAATCAAAACTAAACTGATGAAAATTCAACCAGAAATATTCCCAGTCGGAGAAGTCTTCTATCAGCATTTCTATTCAATGATGGATTGCAGATTCTAGCAAATGCAGTAAAACATGAAAAAGAAGCATAAGTATATAATTAGGATGGAAGAAACAAAAGTTCCATCTTCCACAGATGATAAGATTGTCTACATTAAAAACTCCAAGAGACTCTTCGAATCATAAAAACAGGCAAGTTTCAGAAGGTTGTTAGATACAAGATCAGTATACAAAAATAGTATACCCATATACCAGCAACAAGAAATTAGAAAGCATAATTAAAGTGGAAAAATTCCATTTATAATTGCAATAAAATCTCTAAGCTTCCTACAAGACTACATCTAAGAAGATTTATAAGATATTTATAAAAAAATTATAAAATTTGTTGAAGGATATAAAATAACTATTGTTTATAGATGGATGACTCAATAAATGCTACAAATACATTATGTATGTATGTGTATATACATACATACATATCTAATTTCTAAAAATTTACAGTCTGACATTTTATATATAGGTCTTGATTAAATTATAATTTAAAACTTATTTATTATTTATTTTTATGAGCAATCCCTAATATGGGAAACTTTATTTATTTATTTATTTAAGTTAATTAATTAATTTTTTATGGTGACATTGGTTAATGAAATCCAATAAGTTTCAGCTGTACATTTTAACAGTAAGGCATGTGTGTGGATATATATATATATTTACATATATATTTACATATATGTGTGTGTATATATATATATTTACATATATATGTGTGTGTGTATATATATATATATTTATATTTATATTGTGTGTTCACCTCCTATAGTTAGATTTCTTTCTATCACCACACATTTGACCCCTTTTACCCATCTATCTTCATCTCCTCCCCGCTACCCTCTAGTAACCACTAGTCTATTGTCCATGTTCACGAGTCTGTGTTTGTCCCGTTCATTTGTTGCTTTTAGGTTTATATCCCACATATAAGTGATAGCATGTGATTTTCAACTTTTTCTGTTTGGCTTATTTCGCTTAGCATGATTATCTTGTGGTCCATCCATGTTTAAAACTTTTATTGATCAAAAGACACCATAAATAGTTATAAGAGAAGCCATAGAGTAGAAGATATCATAAAATTAATCAAAACAAGATTAGTACCCAAGATAAAACATTCTTACAAATCAATAAAAGACAAAATTCTATGAAAAAATGGACAAAGCCTATAAACAGTCAATTTACAGTAAAAGAAATCAGATGGCTGATAAATATTTTAAGATAAATTCAGGCTTAAAATTTAGTCTTAAATTCAGTACTTAGTAAAGGGAAAAGTAAAACAACAATGAGGTACCACTTTAAATCTATTAGATAGATAAAAAATTTTATATCTCTATAATATTTGTAAGGATATGAAAGAATGGGTATATCCACACACTACTGGTAGCAATATCTTGCAAAACTGAAGGTACACACATGTTAATACCCAGCAATTTTATTTCTGAGTATAAAGAAGCCCTTGTGTATGTATGTATATATATAAAGGTGACATGTAGGAGGATACTCACTGCAACCTTATGTGTAAGAGTGAAAATTTGGAAGCTAATGTCCATCAATAGGGTAGATATATTGGATGCTTATATAAGTCACGATAAATCATTTCTCTAAAAAACGTGAAACAAATTTAGTAAAAATATTAACTTACATTATAACCAGGTAATGAGTAGATAGATGGGTGTTTGAATAGTATTTACATAAAAATATTCAATAATCTTAAACTGGGAAATATAATGGAAATATTCTATAATCTTAAAACGTTTAAGTGTTAATAGATGACAATGAATTAGTTTTCCTGCTTTATTTTCATCTAAAGTTATGACTCAAATGATAAGATTATCAGTCAAATATCAGAGTGTTGCTTTGGGCAGGCCCACCTTGCAAGTCAGCATTGTGCATCTCTCTACACCTAAAGCAGTCAGAAACCCATTCTACACATGCTCAGGCCCTTCTCTCTCTTTATAATCACCTTCCAGCAGGGAGTCTGTTATAAGGTAGGTACTGAAAATATTTATTGACTGAATAAAGCAATAAAAATAAAATTAGATATAAAGAGACATAGATTTATGAGAACTTAAAGTAAATACAAATGGAAATTAAAATATTCAGTTATCTTTTTAAAAAGGCACTGTGAGTCAACAGAATGGAAACTTTTATAATACTGAAAGATGACTTTCAGTTACTTATAAACTTTTTGTGATTGCTCCCCTAACACACATACACTTTTTTAAATCTGAAGAACAGGACAACAATCTTTAAGTGATATAGTTCATCAAAGTTGAAATAAGATAGTTTTTTAAGAAAAAAAAATGAAAATCAAGATAAATCTTCCTCTTAGATGTCAGCTTAAGGCTATAATTGAATAAAAAAAACATAAGGAAAGAACAATCCATTAGAAGAGAAATGGCCTTCAAAGAAATTCAAGAAAGCAAGAGATGAGAAAAATGAGAGGTATTGATTCCAGGCATCAACCTGGAGGAAGAGATGCTATAGCTCATAAATAGCAGAGATGGAGTTCATCAATGTCAGTGCTGCACTCAGACCTATGGCAGCCAACAATGACTGGAAGCACCAGGAACAAAACCTATGCCTCATGCCCTTGCTTACCACTCCACCCCTACCCATTGCTAGTAAGTCCAAATATCAGCTTCCAGCCCATGTCTGGTCAGGGCTCTCCTGTGGGATTTCTTGAGAGAGACCAATGGGAAAGGGCCATACTCTGGTGATGAGAACCATGTGATCTAACATCCCTACCCTCAGAGGGAGCAAACAGAGACAACAGGAAGAGAATCCTGGAGGTTTTCTAGTCCTGATTTCAGTAGTCTCTGAAGCTCAACTCACCATAGAATTTCTCAGAGTTTCATATGGTACTCCAGAACCCTTTTAAAGAACTCCCCGTTTAGCTCAATTGTGTATCTGTCACTTACAGCTGAAAAGAGTCCTGACTATTATAATCAGGCAATCAGAGTCCAAGGCCATTGATCTTTGTAACCATATAACTACCTTGCTCTATCCAAACACTCTGAACAACAATATTCGGATTATAGTTTGGCTTCTTATATGTGTTTTTGTTTTTTAACCAAGGGGAAGATTGCTTTTATTAGGCTGATATGACTGTGTGCTTGAACATTTTATTTAATTAATTAGAATTCTGGCTTTTTGTGTGAGTTTAATGAGCACAAGTCAGTCTTCATGAGTCAGACAAATTCTGAAGCATGGATAAAAGGGTTTTTTCATAAAATGTAAAATTGAAGACAAGATTCTGGTATACTCACTAGGGTAATGTTATGCTGTAAACACTATTGGAAGTTGACAGCTTTCACCCAGCACCACCCACAATTTACCACACATGTCATCTTCAACTTTTAATGGCTTTAAGGTAGAGATGTTTTGTAAGATGAGAAAAGAAAAGAAGTCTGATATTAAAGTTCTCATTAAAGTCATGGTACTAATTAAAATACCTGTACCCACACTAACACCAGCGGTACCTTTTGTGGATCTATGACAGGATGATGCACCAAAACTCATGAGTTTAGTTTTTTAAATCTGCAAGAACTTTAAAGATCAACTTTTCCTCTTTTTTTTTAATTATTATTTTTTTTTTCCTAGAGGAGGGGCAGATATTTGTTTTCCTACCTTCCCGGCAGCCAGAAGAAATGCATGCTACATCTACTCAGCATATCATATGGCCCCTCCTCAGAGTCTGAATCTGAGTAAGTGACTTACAGTAGCAGAGAATTAATTTTAAATTAATCCCATCGCTGGCAGAAGAAGCAGCATTCATTATTTAGGGGAATGGTGTCTACTTGACTTTGTGTGGTAGGAGGGAAGTGGGGAGCTTACAACCATTCTGGGAAATTCTGTCTCATTCTTATCAGCAACAATCATTTTTTTTTTAAATCTCATAATGTACTGAAATGAACATCCCTATCACTTCCTCCTCCTCTACCTACTAAATGAAGCCACACACACCAAATCTGATAGTTATTCCACAGCTGCTGAATGCTAGGCCTATGTTTTAGAAATGAACTTCTAAGAAGTTAATGAATAAAAGACAGAGAGGAAAGATAAAATGGAGGACAATTTGAATCTTTTTTTACTCCTAATCAAAGCCAAGCCCTTGCTCAGTTCCCTAGCAGTTTCAGAAGCAGTTCTCCCCTCCCATCAAAAACAGAACTGTGAACTTAAAGAACCTAGTTTTTGCTTTGCCACTAAGTAGTCATGAGGCCTTCTGCAAGTCAATTGAACACTCTGCATCTTAATTCCCCCATTAGTATTGTTCCATAAATATTTATAGAATAGATAGCTGGATTTATTAATTAATGAGGGATTAAATTTCTTGATTATCTCAGTGCTTTGATTTCCTCCTCTATACAGTTAAGAAAATATCTACCCAAATGACCTTATGTTATTGTTAGGAGGAAGGTGGTAGTGGATAATGTATGTGGAAGCATTTTGAAGGATATGAAGCATTATTTACATTTAGGCATGAATAACATGCTCTAGACACATGCTCTGCAGTCAAACAGACCAGATAAGAATTTAAAACCCAGCTCTGGTGTTTTCTAGGTAAGGATTTTTTGGAAAGTCACCATACTTCTCTGAGTCCCTTTTCTCTGGAGTTGGCTGCTGCATCTATCTCAAAGAATGAGAATTAAATGAAATTAGGTACATAAAACCCTTAGCTCATTGCCAGACACATAGTATGTATCCATTAACATTAGAAGAAAAGGCAGTACTGTAATGATTCTAATCAAACAGTGAAAGGACATGGTTCTTTTTGCATTTTAATTGGATTATTCAAGCTGCAGGGTGGAGAATGGATTGAGAGAGTAGAAACTGGAGGCAGAGGCACTAGTTAGGATACTTATATTAGCAATTGGGTCTGGGTCAGTGACTCTCTTGCTCCAGTCTCAACTACCCACCTATTAATAATCTAGCATGCTCTTTCTCCCATCTTTACTACCTCAAGAAATGGCTCCATTAACCCCCAGTTGGCTAAACCAGAATCCTGGACTTCAACCTTGAGTCTTCTTTACCCTCACAATTAATCATTTATCAAGTAAATGTCTATTCATCTCCCTTAATATCTCTAAAATCTGAACCCTTCTCTCCTTCCACACCACCATCAAAGGTCAGGTCCTTATTATGTCTTACCCTGATTAGTTCAATAGTCTTCTGACTACAGTCTCATTGTCTACCAATCTGTTTTCTGCTTTCTAAATACAAATCCGATCATTTTTACACCTTGCTGAAAAAGCTTTCACTGCAGCCTGAATAATAAAGTCCAAATTCCTTAACATAGTTTTCAGGCCCTGCTTGCTTTGTTCCCTACGTCTCTCTCCAGCTTTAGCTGTTATCATTGCAAACTTGTACTCTATGAGCCTGGCATGCTCATCATAGGTCCCACTTCTCCCTGCCTTGCTATTTCCTGTGTCTTCTGCCTAGGGTGCTCTTCCCTGCTCTTCTCTCCTATTGAACTGGCCAAGTCCAACTCATACTTCATGACTCAGCTCAGGTGTCACTTCTGTCTGAAATCCTTTCCTAACCTTTCAAATCTGAATTATGTCCTCTTACATCCTGTGTTCACCCTAGCATGTTGTAGAGTATAGTAGATTGGCTCATTCAGTAGCTATTGCAACCTCCCTTCCCCTGTATTTCTCTAAGCAGAAGCTAAAAACACCCTT
The DNA here is from genome assembly GCA_004027375.1 of Macroglossus sobrinus. Taxonomy (NCBI): domain Eukaryota; kingdom Metazoa; phylum Chordata; class Mammalia; order Chiroptera; family Pteropodidae; genus Macroglossus; species Macroglossus sobrinus. The sequence continues at coordinate 2,095,983 of PVKZ01000064.1, forward strand.
GTAACCAAGAGCAGCTATGTCAGACTATCCAATAAATGAAGAATAAAGTTCCTGAAGAGGGTTTCCCTTTCCCACTTCTTCCCTTCTGAACAGATTGATGTTGGGAGGCAAAACAACCATCTTGAGATTATAAGGATAAGAGCTACCTACAAAACTCATAGAGAAGAAAGACAAAAAAATACCCTGAATCATTAATGACAATATTTAGCTGCCATTCCAGTCTTGAATTCCCTTGTATTTTATGCCAGGTACCAAATTCCTTAATTTTCTTTGTTATTAGTTAAGTTTTCTATTACTTTCAACTGAATGTATTACTGACTGGTACACAATTATTGACTGCTTATTTTTCTCTGATATATTAGACAAATGAGCTACTTCAGAATCGTGGGTGTATTTTGTCTCTATATTCTTAGTATTTAATTGTTCTTAGTACATAATAGGCACTCGTTAAAAGTTTATGTCAAAAGAATGAATTCAGATATGTTGAACAAATGTAATTTCTTCAGCCTAATAAGTTTGGAAGTCATTTGAAAGAACAATATAAGGCTTACATGTTAGGGTAATAATTCAACTATATAAGCGCCTTATATGGAATCAAGTTAAATGTGGATAGAAGAAAGATTTCCATAATTCTGGAAACTTCTTATTCCTGTGAAACCACCACGATGGGTCAAAGACTCACAGTACTGTATTATCCACCAGGATCCAATGAAGACTTTAGTTAAAGTAATTATAACTAATAATATTTTTATGACAAGCACATAAATTTTCAATACTATATAAAAAGAAATACTAGTAATACCAACTCATCATTATGTACATGGGATAAAAGAAAATGTGAAAATTAAATATAAATTCCACAACCATGACATTTTGAAAATCTTTACCACACACTCATTTTGTTAACTCATCAGTTCCAAAAGTTTGAACTGCTTGTACCCCTGATGAGTTAGCAATGACAAATAGGCCATTGTATATAGGCCTATCATATAGCTTGAACAACAGTAGAAAAAGCCATATAATCATGGTAGTTAGAGACTTGAAGATTATTTCAATTACCTATTGCTATGGCTTAAAAGTTAGTAGCTTAAAATAACTATAATTTGACTATCTCTGATTATTCTGTGGGATGACTGGATTCAGCTGGGTGATTTTTCTGCTCCAGGTGATGTCAATTAGAGCCACAGGCATCCAGGGACTTGACTACTAGAATGTCAAAGATAGCTCATACACATGATTGACAATTTATTTTGCCTATTGTCCATGAGTTCAGTTGAAGCTGTCAAATATAGTGCCTTGGTTCTTTTCCACGTGCTCTCTCCATGTGTCTTAGGCTTCTCACAGTATGTCAGCTGGAGCCCAAGAATCAAAAGGTAGAATCTACCAGTCCACTTTAGTGGGTCTGCATTCAGAAGTCTCAGAACATTACTTCTGCCACATTCTATTGATCATAATCAGTCACAAGACCAGCGCAGATTCAGGGGGCAGGCAATAACCTCTGCTATTTGATGGGAGAGGTGGCATGCTTGCACAGAGAGGGAAGGAATTATTGGAGGCCAGCTCTAGATGCCAGTGACCACAATAAATAAATCAAATAAGCCTAGTTTCATAATTTTATTTTGAGAGTCACATTGAGCCCACCTGAATATGCAAAGAAACCTAAACCTTCAACTTGATAGGTATAACTTGAATAACTACTCAATGAAGTAAGATTCAATAAATACATAAAAATGGGCAGAGTCTGCCATTAATCTATTGTGATGCCCAAACTTTAGATCTAGCAGGTACATACCAAATACATTCACACAAATTTTCTTATCTAATTATTTGAATTACCCAGTAAGAATAGCAATAGAATAGGTTATTGTTATCCACCATTAAAATACTCCCATGCCAAGGCACACAGCTCAAGTCGGCCTGAGACACAACCTCGAATATTAAAGAACAGAAAAGTGTCCCACTTAGCCATATGGCTTCAAAATGCACTAGCTAAGGAAGGACACCATATTTGAAGGAGTAATACAAAGAGCAATAGCATTTTGACTGGCTCTGAAATCATTTCAGCAAATTTGGAGAACTAGAAAAGCTATCAATTACTCAGCACTCGCTAAGCCACCCATTCCTGGGAGCCCAAGTTGGTGATATGTCCTCAAGCAGGATTCCAGCCTCAGTAAGGAAAAGTGTCAGGCCAACCCAAGATTATCTGAGGAATGAATAGCCCAGGTTGTTTGAAAAATGAAAATTTACTTCCAGAAATGTCAAAAGAGATAAAGAACTCTTCCCCAGTAATTCTTTTATGAGCTTAGTTCTCAAGGCCCGGCCTGCCAACAAGTAGCAATTATCATATTTACAGAGGAAAGTGATGTTCAAAGTTCTCCTGGTTGGCTTGTTATTTTAAAAGGAATCATAGAAAAATGGCTAAGACCATGAGCTTTGGAATTAGATGGTCTCAGTTCAAATTCTGATTTATTATCACTTACCAGCTGTGAGAATTTGAACATGTTATTTGACTTCTTTGTGCCTGTTTTTTCCCTCCATAGAATGCAAATAATGATGGTGTCAACTTACAGTTTTTGTAGGGAGTAAATGAGTTAGCATATGTAAAGCCCTTAGAATAATGCTAAGCACATAATAAACAAGTATATAAGTGTTTGCTATTTTTAATATTACTCTTAAAGTTATAAGTTATAGAAACTCAATTCAAACTCCATAAAGAAAAAAAAAAAGAAAGGAAAATTCCAGTACACATAAAAAGAATGTCATGAGAACTCTGTCTGTTTCCACATTTCTGCTTAGCTTCATTTACAAATAGATACTCCCCCAGCTGCAAGATGCCCTCTGTAAACTTGCTACCTGGAGCATGAGAGAACATCTTGCTTCAAACTCCAGTTATTATCCTAGAGTGCTTTCTGATTGTCTTGGCCTGGGTACTGATACTTGGGCTTGTGGGGAGGTAGGAGTGGGGAACAAAATCAGCTCACCCATTTTATGGCCTAATTAGATTACACTGAATGGGAGAGACAATGTTGTCCAAAAGAAGAAAAACAAAAGGTGCTACAATGAGTGAGATGGAGAATCAAGAACTGAATTCGTCTGTCTCATTCCCATTCTGTGGTCTTTTCACCACCATACCACTCTACTCTTCACATTTTCTTTGTCATTACCCTCATCATTGTCATGACAGGGCAATTTTTAAAACTTTTTTTTTCTTTTGGAAAAATGTTATATTTTACCAAGAGAGAACCCACCACACAAGTACCTGAGTAGTAACAAAAGTAAAAGCCTTCCACTGTACTTTGAGAAAAAAAAAAAGAAAAGAAAAAAAGAAAGTAAGTTATCTTACTGTTCATATGCAGTCTCATTCCTGAAGAGTGCCAAAGGTTTTAGAGATGTTGCACACCCCCATGGAAAGAATAAATTGAAAGATTTTAAACTGTGGCCTAAGCTTGCTGCTACTACAGTGAAGTAATCACTCCACACACATATGGATAAATGCTCTATGCCAACAGCGAAAACTTAACTGCCTGAATTGCTTTTTTGCCTGATTTAACTTGTCCATCTATGTAACTACAGATTCCTTTCTTCTTAGAATCATAAAATTTAGAGCAGGAAAGGACTTCACAGGTCATTTGGATCAATCCCCTCATTTTCCAGATGGAAACAACTGAAACCCACAGAGGGTTATTTAGCCAGCACAAGGTCACAGTGCAGTTTTAGTGCAGGTCCAAGAGTGGAACCTATGTTGTATTTTCTCATATAACGCCCTTTCTGAAAAACCACATGATGTCAAAAAAGCTACCCAGTGATCTAAAACACAATTTCTTTCTTCTCCAGCCATGTGGATTGCAATAAATGTTTTTGATGAATTCTGGAAATGACACATTCATCATAAAACTTCAACAATATACACTAATCACTACCACTAGGAGACAATGAAATTTGTTAAAAATGTCAAGACACATTAGTTAAGGTTGACCTTGTAAGAGGTCTACCTTGCATACCTCTCCATTCACTAGTATGTGGTCAGTACTCCCTCAAATTGACCCAGACTCCCATGGACCTACTTCTCACCCAGGAAATAGTCTATGGCAGAACTGGCTTTTACCTGCCAAAAAGCTAACTTCTCTGTAAACCATCACTCCAGGATCACACATGGTTTCTTATACATATTTAAATAAGCGCTTCTGAGAAATAAGATCTTAAAATTATAATTATAGTACACTTTCCTTTCAAATCGTATCTGCTTGATATTTTTGTTGTTGTTGTTCTATTATTTTAGTTTCTGGTTGTTTGTTTAATGGTCGTAGATGCAGTACAGATATTATACATAAAAAATCTTACTTCCTAGAAGGAATCAGCTATAACTGTCTGATTCTCTAGACAAATCATAAAATGATTTTGTATTAGATAATCACATATTCAGGGGTCTTCTGATAATGAGTGAATTAGTTTTCTGTTTCTCAAAGTATACTTCCAAATTAAGTGAAAGTTCCTTGCAGATTCTTGAGAACAAGATAGGAGAGCAAGAAAGTCTCTTAACTCACTAATTATATTCATGTTCTCATCCACTCTTCCTATGAGCCTTAAAGGAAATGTATCTCTCATTACTTTTCTACACCTTTAATGTCTATATCTGGGTAGTAAAAGTAAGGTATGTTATATACCCTTAACCATGTAACTGTATCTGTTTGAGACCATAAGAACACTGTTAATATTTAAGATGTCTTTAAGCCTCCTTGCCTCTCAGCCCTTACATCTCTGTTCAATGTCAATTCCTTGGAAACTTATTGATGGAAGGCAATCAACTCTCAAGAGAAATAATGGCTCTAGTTCTAGATGAGTTCAATTAACCTCAAACTATATAAATCTCATTTTTAAAGTTTAAGTCATTGATATCACTCTTAGTCTCAACATGACTATATTATAATTTTAACTATTTCTCCATTTGTAACTTATGTGGAAGTAATTATCCACAGAGCTTTATTCTCTAGTTAAGGTCAAGAGTGATAAGTCCAGTGGTACCAAGCATTCTAGTTATTCTGCTTTTCAATATGTTCCACTGAGATGTTTGCTGCCAGTTTAAGTAAACGTGTTGTGTCTTCTTCACTTTGGTTCAAAATAAGGTAGGAGGCTATTGTTTAAGTTGTGAGAAAAGAAACAGACTGCCAAATGTCATCACAACATAATGGATGTTATTAAAAATTAAGATAAATGCATCTGAATAATGTTTCCTTAATAACAAAGCTATATCTGTATTTTGATTTTTTTTTGTTAAGAGGTAATTTGAAGTTTAAATTTACATTATGATTACAGCTTTTCTTTTATAAGTTGAAAGCACATTATTTTGGTCTATTGAACAAGGTCATTCTTATCCACTGCCTTTTAAAGTTGACATTTAACTTCCACAACTGTATAGTTGGCAAGAAGCAAAAGAATATTTAATATTCAAGAGAGCAGATTCTAAAATATCACAACAGTTTATTGTATGGAATGTCCTGTAATTAATGTACATCAACTGAAAGAAAGAATTGCATATGAAATTAGCAGAGAATGGTTGAAGGTGCTCATGTTTTTATTTCCTTGTTAATACTCATGAATCAAATAAAATAAACAACTAATTTTGGTAATTCAAACCAATAAGGGCTAATTTTCTAAGAGACCATGTCTTCCAATGCATTAACCAGAACAGAATTTAGAATAACTTTTGGTTTCACAGGCCTTGAAGCCCTGAATCAAATAAGATTGGAATTATCCATACCCCTTTTCCATTTTAATTTGCTATTCAACATTAGAAATAATTTATTCATTCAAGAAATAATTATTGTGCACCTGCTAAAGGTCAGGCTCTCTGTTAGGCACTAGGAATAGAGCTAAGACAGTCTTGCTCCACAGAGCACTGACTTTAGCAAGAAAGACAAACAAGAATGCAACTAATTGCAACCAAGAGGGATGGTATTAGAGTAAAAGAAACACACAGTGCTATGAATACCCAAGGGACCTACCACAGGGTTTGAGGTGACAGTAGGAAGGGAAGTTCCTCTGGAGGAGGTGATATTTCACATGGTATCTGATGACTTCAGAGTTAAGAATAAATGTTCATGTGGCATCATGTTTACTCAAAAAGTTCCACTAAAAACACATTAAAGAGACTTTTAAAAAATAATAAATCCATAAGAATAGGAAAACAGGAAAAGGGACAAGAAAAATAAATATTAAAAGCTAAAGAGAAGATGAAGAAGTAGTCTCTGAGTTAGCAGAAAGCTGAGTCCTAACTCAGCAAAGGAAGACTTAAGGAGAGCTGTTTGAGAAGCAGTTAGAAATCTAAGCCCCCCTTCCACTCCCTGCTGCTGTGTTATTGTCCCTCCCCTACTCCAGCAGGAAGCTAGGAAATTATTCACTGCAAAGGGTAAAAGAAAGACCTGGATCAACAGCATGGTTCAGCGACCATTAACAGTGAAGGATTAATATTGATGTCCCAGTCAATTGTCCTCCTCGCTCCCATAACACAGCCCTCGCTCCCATAACACAGTCAATTGTCCTCCTCGCTCCCATAACACAGCCCTTCATCCTTCAGATGGGTGATTCAGGGAGCTTTGCTGGGGAATATGACCAACCCACAAGGAAGGACTCAAATACTGACACTGGGGCTTCTGCAAAAAAAAAACAACAACACACACACACACACACACACACACACACACACACACACACACACACACATAGATTCCTCCAGTGAAGCTCCAAGTCAAAAAGCCTCACTCATAGGTTCCAGACCTCATCTTTTAATCATGAGGAGAAAACCAAGAATAGATTGCCTGAAGAAAATCTCTGGATTAGAAAATAGATCCTAACAACAAATAAAACAAACAGAAACAAGAAAGATCTTGGAGAAAATAGACTATGTGTGGATTTTTCAAAAAAAAATTAAGAAAACTATCATTAACATCTCATACAGCTAAGAAAAGATATTGCAGTCATGAAACAAACAAAAGATTCCTATAGGAAAAATTGGATTCAAGAAACAAACTCATAGATACAGAGAACATTTTGAGGGTTGTTACATGGGAGGAGAGTTAGAGGGGTAAGTTAAAGAGGGAAAGGAATTAAGAAGTACAAATTTGTAGTTACAAAATAGCTATGGGGATATAAAGTATAGCATGAGGAATGTAGTCATTAATACTGTAATAATTATGTATGGGGTCAGATGGATACTAGATTAACTGGTGTAATCACTTCATAAGTTATATAAAAGTTTAATCTCTGCAACTAGTATATTACATACCATCTATAAGTAAAAATTTTAAAAATTATTTTAAAAAAAGAATGGCAAGATTCACAGAAAAACAGAACTTAATAATAGGGTTAAAGAAACAGAACGAAGTAGAGAGTAAAGACGAAAATAAAAAAGACAGGACAATTAAAAGACCTGGCCAAGCAATCTAACATCCAAATAAAGAATCTCCAAAAAGAAAGAACAGAAAAAATAGAAGGTATAAATCATCAATTAAATAAATCAAGATCATTTCCCTGAACTGATAGATATGAATTCTAGACTGCGGGCTTGCCAAGTATCTGGCCCAGCTGACTTACACATAGCACTTACCATGTATGTATCAGTTGCTGTTCCAGTTGTTTTAAATACATTAATTTGCTTAATTATCACAACAACCCTATAACATGGGTGCCTATATAATTATCATCTCAACTTTACAGATGAAGAAACTGAGGTACAAAATGGTTATACAACTAGCCCAAGATCATGTAGCTAGTAAGTGGCAGGGCCAGGATGTGAAGGCAGGTAACATAGCCCTGGAGCACACTACACAATATGAGCACACAGGAGGGAATACCATTGTGAAATTTCAGAATCCACTACAGATAGCTCTAGTTGATTTTTTAAAGCCAGGGATATGTACTATTTGGATAGTGTATGCAGAGCCCAGTACTCGATCAATCATTTGAGGTGAACTCCATGCAGATTTCCATTCCCATTTCCATGCAAAACTTCCTTCTCTCCGATACTCTGTTCTGCAAATTCCAGTCATGTTAGAAGCTCTAAATTCCTATTTCCACCTCCAAGTTCAACAAGAACACTGCTGTACACTTGGATTTGCCTGCCTGCACTCAGCCAGGAAAACTTCATGGTGAGTCAGGGGAGAGTGTGATGCTCACCTCTCATCTCAAGAGTTTCACTGGTTGTTATCCAACACTTGAAAATAGTTGTCTAATATATTTTGCCCAGTTCTATATTCATGGCAGTATAGTAAGTCTGAAATTAGCCATTTTCTACCAAAAGATATCTTTATTCAGCCCTCACATTTAAATAATTCTGAGTTCAAAATTCTTTTCCTTCAATACTTTAATGTTATACTCTTGTATCCAGTGTTGCTGTTGGGAAATTAATGTCAACCTGATTTTTATTATTTTGCCTGATGTCTGCTGCTGTTGTTTCCTTTATTTCCCTAACTAATAAACTTTAACTTTCTGTTTCACTGATTTTAAATTCCTGTTCCATTTGTTTCATGGGGTCTGCTTCCTCTGGTATGGGTTGCCTATATCTCATTATTCATGATGGTCTTGTTTTTTAAATGTGTCATAATTTTTATTTTTACTGAGACTTCATCTGTATTATTCCTAAGACTTTCAGCTGCCTCCGCTTTTGATGACTATATGATAATCCATTGAAAAGTGTAGCTAAGCTGTTGTCTTCACTGTGAGTGTGGGAAATATGAGTTGAGTGCCTCAACTGCAGATTGCTGGGCTTAACTCCACTTGTTTTCCCTGATATTTCTTTCTCCTTAAGATGCAGTGCCCAGTTTTTTTATAACTGAGGTCACTTTCTCTAACTAGAGTTGGGGGAGAAAATTCAAGGTCCTACTGACTATCTGTGGCTGGCATTACAGATCTCAATGCTGAGATCAGAGCTTCAGGGAAGTAGGGTGTTGGCATCAAATCCTCTATTATGTAGAGCTCTGGCTGTCTCATTTTCTGCTTTGGACTAAAAACAGTAGTCAAAGTCACTGCAGAAAATCCAACTTTGAGCTATAATCCAAACTCAATAGACAGACTCATTCAGTTCCCATCTATGCCAGGCCCACCGAGATCACAGCTCCTACCCTAGAGTGGCCCAAGACGCCATCTAGAGACTTCATCTCTTGCCTTATCCCTTTTCCCCTCCCTAGTTTTCTCCGGCTCTAGCCCTTTATTTTGTTTAGAGTTTCTCAGAGTTTTGATACAGTTTTCAAAATCTGCCTCTGGATTCATTCTGCCTTTCCATGTCTTTGCTGGAAATTCCAGATTTCAGCACAGGGAAGGGAGCCAGCAGAATGTTTTTAGCTTATCACCTTGATGGAAGCCAGAAGCCCAGCCTCCTCAAAGACCATCCTAGGGATATTCCCTGTGGACCTTCCAGCCAGCTACAGTAGGGCTATGGGGGACGAAGGCCAGGCCAGCCTTGCTGAAACAATCAGGGCTAGGACCTGGAGGGTTACACTACCTGGCCAGAATTATAACAGGTGATTGCGAAATGAGGTAGGGGATTATCATTTAGGGCACTCCCCATCCCCACCTCAGGTAGACTCTGCAAAATAGCCAACAGCGCTATAACTCATACTTGAAGGAAGCTTATCTCACACACAAATTTTCTCCATAGAGCTGCTTAGGAACATTAGACAGCACTTTAGCATCCCTGCAAACAAACCTCCTGAATCATTAAAAAACATTTTGTGCAATCTGCAGCCATTTAGGGAGTACTCACATTTTGCGCCGATCTGGTGGGTGTCTAGTAAAGAGAGCTCCAAAGCCTGTCACAGGCAATCCAGTGTCCCTGGAAACAAGATAGCAATTTTTAGAAACATGTCAGACTGACATTTATAAACTACCAAAGCCATAGAAAACTTGTTTGGTGCTGTATTTTCATGACAATTACTTTTAAAAGATTTTCATGCTTGTGACTTTTATGCACTTTGCAAAATAAAATGTTCTAATGTGTAAATGGAAAGTTCAGCATTTTGTCATTACTTTGACTGCATTTTCCAATAATTACAACATAAGACAAAGTCACACCTCCTCAGGAAGGTACTGTATCAGGTAGCAGGACTACTGATATAACTAAGTAGTTCCTACTCCCAAGGAACTCTATCTCAGGGGAAACATACATACATATAAATCACTAGATGTATGTATGTACAACTATTATGTGTAACATAAAATGTTCAGAGGGCAAGGATACAAGAACAATTAATTCTGATTAATAACTGCCTACCTGATTCTTAATGCACCTCAGGCAATATTTCTCTGCACATTACATACTTTATTTCATCCAAACTTCAGAAAAACTCTATGAGGCAGATACTTTTATAATTCCCATTTTACAGGTGAGGCTTATAGACACCAAATAACTTTCACAAGTAAATTGTGGAGCTGGAATTCAAACCTAGATAGTCAGAACTCCTACAGGAAAAACATGTAAAGAGGAAATGACATTTTAACTGGACCCAGAATAAGTAGTGCTGATTGGAAAACAAATGAGGGAAAGGAATTTCAAACAGAGGGAATGGCATCAGCAGAAATCATGGAAACTTAATATGTTTCTGTGCTTGATGTGTTCCTGTAATGTGTAGCTGGGGTCACTATACCTCTTCAGTACTTAAATAAATCCTTTCCTGCACATGCCTGTTCTGTAAGCAAAGGAAAATATTGAGAATACCTTTCAATAATCCCAGACATCATTGTTTCTGCATTCAATAAAGCTTTGCTTTTTATTTCAGCGAATTCTGTGTTTAAAAAAACTTGTGCCATTTGTTCATGTGTTTCTGATATCCAAATCTAAAAAAATAGAAGCCATATATAAGAAATGATGAGTTACTAAAATATATTTCTATTGAAGTACATTCTGATTTTAATTACTGACTCCATTTGCATTAAAAAATAAGTGATATCTCATAGAAGTTAACTATTTCATCATAAATATGTAAAAATGGCAAATCCTTATGTATTATTAAAAAATATAAATCAAATTATTGTTTCTATGAACTAGAAAGTGTTGCATTCAGTTAAATACTAATTATATCTCTTGTATATTTCCTTCTCAAGGTTAATACATTTCAACTTCTATAAGTAAGAAAATTTTTGTAGCAACCAGTTTGTAAATCATATAGGACTTCAGATACAATCATCATCATCATCATCACCACCAATGGCATCATCATCATTTATTCTCTATCATGTGATAATTCAATCAAGCAATTATTATGAGGAAAATGTGAAGATTGCAAAATGTACTCAAATTGCAGATGCATCATGGGTAACATCTAGGGGATCTTAAGAACAAAAATGGATGCTAAGGATTGAATATTTTCATACAAAACTCTAGGAGATCTGAATGTGGAGGTTAACTGAAGAGAATCAGAACTCACCAACACCAAAAGAACCCATTACTTTCACTAGGCCTGAAGATTAGGTTCCTCAACAAATGCAATGAAGCCCCAGCTCATATTAATCCCATTAGATCTTGCTTTAAAAATGAGAAACCACTGTTTAGAAATTTGGAGACTTCTACTGTAAGAGTATCATAGCTACAGTCATTTACCTTTGTTCCCCTTTGGTTCAGTATAATAATGCTCTGTAATAACTAGGAATCTATCCTGCTCAAAACAATTTTAACTATGGTCTGTGGTCCTACTTCTCATCTACTCCATGGCTCTATAGAGCCTTGGCTTCTCTCATTACTATTTCTTAAGACCTCAACCTCTTGAATCACCAGTCTCTCAGCCTAATTTCCCAGCTCTGATTCCTATACCTTTAGCTCAACTACTCCTTTTCTTAGACTCCCAAGTTCTCAAGTCAATGGGAGAGGACACAGTATTGGGCTACACATTTTATATGTTAACAAAAAAGAAGACATAGCTTTTGGGGGGGAAAAAACTACTAGCCACAATTTTATTTTAAGGTATAAATTTGACCCTAAAATTAACCTTAGGAATGTTCTGATCATTTTTTGTAGTAAAAGACTTTAACAAATCAATAAACACCTTTAAAAATTATATGAAACAAAAATATTGCCAAACATGAAATAATGAGAAGTGAAAAAAAGCAGGTGATATTAGCATTAGTGGAACTTAAGTTTGAGTGCTTATTCTGTGTCAGACATTGCTTCAACACTTTGTATGTGCTATTTCATTAAATATTCAAAGCAACCTAATGAGTGTTGTGTATCAGTCATGATCACAGAATGAAAAGATCAAATGGGGAAATGAAGAAAGTTTAATGAAGGATGTACTTATAAAAGTGTGGCCAGCATTCAGAAAATCACAAACAATATTGAAATGCCATGAGGAACACAATAGTGGGGAGCCATAAGGTAGGGGCAGTTATTGGAACCCTGAAAGACCTACAGCTGCAAAGAGGGGGCCACTTGATAGCTGTGGCTGTCAGAACAGATACACAGTGTCTTAGTCCATTGCTGGTTACAAATATTGCAAATTAGGTGGCTTATAAACAACAGAGATTTATTTCTCACAGTTTCGGAAGCTGAGAAGGCCATGATCAAGGCGCCAATAGATTCAGTGTCTGGTAAAGGCTATTTTTCACCCTGTCCTCACATGGCAGAAAGAGGAGGGAGCTCTCTGGGGTCTCTTTTATAAGGGCACTAATCCCATTCATGAATGCTCCCAAATGCCCCATTTCTTAATACCACCACACTAGGGGGTAGGATTTCGGAATTATAATTTTGGGGGCAACCCAAACATTTAGTCTATAGCACACAGCCACTGCCAAGCCACAGTCCTGCAGGGAGAAAGCATAGAAATAAATGTCCAAGCTAACTCTCCTCCCACCTCTGATCGCCTGTCAGTGCCTTCCACAGGCCAATCTCAACGGGAAGCCAGAGGGCAAGGGAGCTCACTGATGTAATCCATAAAAGTCAACTTCCTTGGCAAAGAGCAGGGTTGAGGAGGTGGAAAGTGGATCTTAAAGGAGAAAGAAAGAACACTTGGAATCGTTTATTTTCATTTTAAAGGGAAAATAATGCTGAAAGGGATTAATTCATGCTCATGTAAGCCATGAGAAAGTAGTAGTTCTACAATTCAAAACTCATTCACTCTGATTTATGCATTCATTCATCCATTCATGTCCATGAAATTCCAGGAATCCTACTAAGTTCTATGGCTAAAGTAGTAAAATTCAGAGGCTATACATACTGTAGCTTAGTGAGTTATAGTAATCATGGGGATAATGGTAATAACAATAGCACATGGCCAGACAACACTCAAAATATCTTCATATTAAATGTTCATGAAAACTCTCACTTTACACCTGAGGAAATAAATACATGAAATGCTTTAGACTCTTGACCAAAGTTACAAGCTAATAAGTAGTGGTGTCAAGAATCAAAGAGAGCCATCTGACCCTAGAGTCTGCTCTTAATTTCTCTGTTTTCAGAGGCAGATGTTATCTTCCAATATAGACCTCCCATCTTTATCAGTAATAAAACCCCAAATTTTATCTAGACTAATGTTGTTTCAGATTATATTTTCTAGTCTCCCTGATACCTAGATATGACCAGTGACCAGTTCTGGACAGAGGGACATAAGTGGAAGTAATTTATACACCTCCGGGAAAGGTCCCTCTTCTTTTTTTTCTTGCTGCTTGGAATGCAGACATGACACGGTTCCAGCAGCTGTCTTGGGCCCTACCGAAAAGACGGAAATGCAGAAAGCTGGAAGGAGTAGGTCTCTGATAATTTGTGGACATTCCATGCAAGTCCTGGCTTGCTATCCTCCAGACTTTTTACATGAAAGAATAAAACCTTATGTGAACAGCCACTGTTGATTTGTGATTTCTGCTGCATGTAGGCAAACCTAATCCTACAGCATCTTAATGTGAAAAATCACTTTGGTATAGAAATGTTCATAACCTGACTTAAGGGGGGTAATTTTATAAAGGCAATTCCATATGCTTTTGGCTTTATATATAATATAAGTGCTATATATGTGTGTGTGTGTATATATATATATATATATAGTGAACTGAAGATCGGCAATTTGGTATGTGAGATAGCTAAATTAACACAGCACAAACTCACAGATAATCACCAAAATTTCCATTTAATTTGAATAATAAAATCTAGCTTAAGTCAAATGGTAATATAAAAAATATCTAGTGTGTATACAAGAAGATCACTTCATAATATCATTCTTGTTCTTTATTTTCCTGAGTATCGATTTTTTTTAAAGTCCTCATTTCTAATCTTCCAAGACGAACTCTTCCCATATGTGCTGCATTTAAGAAAACCCAGAAGACATATAAGCTGGGTGACTGATACAGGGAGCAAGCAAGTCACTTAAGACTTACTCTGAAATTCCACATTTGGAGGGTAACCAGCCTCTTTCTTTTGAGGATGACTTACCTCCTGGCAGAATCTCTCTTGGCAAGAATCACTTAAGATAATACTCAATTGACATTTATTTATTGGGTTTCTCATGAGGTCCCCAGCAAGTATACTCCTTTGACCTATACTGAAGGAAGTACAGGTATTTTCCAAGTCAACTTTTCCCTCTGATGCCACAGGCTGCTTCAGGAATGAGTCAGACTCCAGTCCATCATGCTCCCTGCCTTCAAGGAAACACTAATTAAGTTCCCTGCCTAGTATCCTTGAGGCCTTGCTTAAAGGCTTGAAGTGAACAGGAGATACTTATGACCCCTTCCCCTTGGGGACAAAAGGGGTGGGACTCAGCATGCATTCCATCCCCAAAAGACTCTTCCAAATTTCAAATACTTTTGGCCAAGTTTCTTCAATTTCAACCTTGTTTTTTTTTTTTTAATCTTCAATGTGGATGAGACACCAAGAGGCTCAAAATCAATTACTGCTTAAATGCTTTGCACATGCTACATGAGTGATTCAGCACCTCACTTTGTAATGAAGAAATTGGCATGCATTATCTTAGATCTTCAGTCATAACTGAGGAAGAGTCTTATTTTAAGCTGTCAAACAGCACTTTCCTACCAACTGCAGCTTTTATGCACCATTGCCAAAAAAGTCATTATCATCAACAAGTAAATACTGAGACCTTGTTAAACATCTTTATCTTCTAAAATTATCCAAAAAGCTATGTTTATTTCTTAGCAGTAGTTTTGCCTTTGGAAATTATGACTATTTTCATGTCGAGGTGAACTCAATAGTGCCATATACAGATTATTGACAGTAGTGCCAGAGAAGCAGAGAGGACCCATTCCCATTATTATTTTGAACAACTGGGACTCATGGGGTACAATCAGAAAAATAATTTTGTTGTTTTTCTCCACTGCCTATCTATGCTAGCCTTTGTGGAATGGTTCATTCCCCATTCTTACAAGAAATATATCTTGGGCAAATATTATATTTTTTCTGATCATGTTCAGATAACAAAATAGGCATGTCACAAAAACAATCTCAGGTAAATAATTAATATTAATAAAATAATTACAAGAGATTTTCAGTTGTCTAGTTGTCTGAGGGAAAGGAGGAGCAGAGCAAGTGAAGAAATAAAAAATTAGCAAATCCCCAGACACCTCATATACTTTCAGCTGCTGACTTCTCTGGCCTGAAGCAAACTCTAACTGGAGGAAGGAAAGAGCTTTAATCCTAAATGAAATTCATAATTTTGATGAGATATTTTAATTATTGGAATGCAACCGATAGACTTTTTATTATCTGAGAGTGACCATAAAAATATTGGAAACTATACAAGATTTTATCCAAGAGTAAAGAAAGAATTAACTCTATAAAGCAGGTCAAATAGACAGTAGAAGCAAAGAATATAGGTGTGTGTGTGTGTGTGTGTGTGTGTGTGTGTGTGTGTGTGTGTGTGATTGCTCATTTTGAGTTCCATTTGTTCACCAATAACAGTTATACTTGCTTATGCAAACTGATATACATGAAAAATTAAAATCAAGTTTCTCTAAAATTTAAATTTAGGGCATAATTATTGATATAGAAAGAGTTGCAAAGGACAGTGATAAGATCAAAATGGCAGATGCCTACTTTCATTCCTGTCCCAAATTCCTAGAAATGACAGAGATGTTATTTGCTAGAATAAAACCATAGCTACAGCACAAAATAAGGAAGGTACACTTAGTGGGCCAAAAATTATAATGAATTCCTCAACTTGGAAAGGTAGATTCAATTGTGCTAATATTAGAAAAAATGATCCAAAGTAGTACCAGGAGAGGATGCTGGAACTGATGGCATCAACTCTGAGCTCAGAGATTATGGAGAGAGAAAGCATGAGGGGGCCCTGACTCAACAGTCCACTACCCCCAGACACTTTCCTTTTTCCTTTTTCCTGGTTTAAGCGGTTCTCCTACGATGGCATTTAAAATAATTTCATTTACAAAAATTTGATCTATATGCCTCTTTCAGGTACTTAAATCTGAATGCAAGAAGTCTCTTTAAGACTATAGTGGTCAAAATACCATTTTACTATGTCAAACAAAGAAAAAAATACCTAAACCAAGTAAGTAAATGATAATTGAATTTCTCAGATCTGATATAATTATATCCTTTCATATTCCCTTTAGGGTCATTAACTTTTAAATGTCATATTTTCATCCACTAACAGATCATCTATGAGGCCTACTTAACTATTCTTCATCTATTCATAAAATGAATCTTAGCATACTTTGTATTATTCATTTGCCATTTTAAAGTCTAAAATAACTGTGATGCTCTTAATACTAGTATTAGCCTAATTTGCTCATCAATATTGTCCTCTTAGTTCCAAAATGTCTTGGCATTGATTCATTAGCTGTATAAGAAAAATTTGTTAAATAAAATGATTTGCTTTTCTTTGTTCTTTTATGTCTGTAAATTTCTCACCCGCTACGATACAGCATCAAATATGCTCTGTACTTAACCCTCCTAAGTTTACAGGATTCAACATGTATCACTTCCTCAGGAGTGGTCTTGTGATTGTTATTATGACAGGGCCTTTTGTAGTTTTGTGAGGATCCTTGGGTGAGATACTTTACAAATGCACAAAAAATAATAGAAGTACTCCTAATCATTTTAGTTTGCATGGGACTCACTTTAGTATACCTAAGTAGCCCCTGAATAAAGTCCAAATAAAAATTTAAAAATTTCTGGGTGCTTACCCAAAAAACTTGAAAACATTCATCCGTGAAGATATATGCACCCCATTGTTCACAGCACCATTGTTCACAGTGGCCAAGACATGGAAACAACCACAGTGATAGATGATTGGATAAAGCAGCTGTGGTACATATGTACAATGGAATATTACTCAGCCATAAGAAAAGATGAAATACTGCCATTTGTGACGACATGGATGGATCTTGAGATAACCATGCTAAGCGAAATATGTCAGACAGAAAAAGTGAGAACCATATGATTTTACTCATATGTGGGATATAAAACAAGTGAAGGGGGAGGTAGATGGGGTAAAAGGATCACATATTTGGTAGCAGAAGGAAGCTTAACTTTGGATGGTAAATACACAATGCAATATACATATGACATTATTGAATTGTACACTTGAAACCTATTTGATTTTATTAACCAATGTCACCCCAGAAATTTTACTTAAAAAATACTGCAGTTTAAAATGCTATTTCCCATAAACACTTAAACTAATAAGACAACCATAGGAATTCCAGTGGTTTGAATTACTGCTCCCCTGTGAATTTGAATCACCCATGGCCCCACTTAGTCATTCTCTTGGAGCCTGAGGAACCACCAGGGTAGGAAATCCATCATGCCACCACTGAAACCTGGGTGGTATGTTTCCAGATTCTTTCAAGAGATTATTCCTTTAAAATTCAGCTCAGGAGCTTCAAAGGAGTCACTTCCAGTAGGAAGCCATGTCTTCCCTCTACTCAACCCATTTCAGTTTGGGTGCCCCTCACAGTATCCTCTTCTCCTTGTCATGGAATCCATCATACACTTTGCCACTGTGGTTGTTCATCCCTACTTCCCCCATGAGCCTTTGAGTTCCTTAAAAACAGGGATATTGTTTTGAATTATTATGTTTCTTGCCCTAGCATTTAACATAATAACGTGGCATAATATTTCTTACCCCAACATTTGGCAAAATAATAGGTCCTCAACATACATTTATTGAATATAGCCCTTCTTTTCTTCCTTTCTCCTTCCTTTCCTCCCTTCCTCCCTTCTTTCCTTCCTTCCTTCTTTCCTTCCTTCTTTCCTTCCTTCCTTTTTTCTTTCCTTCCTTAATTTCTTTCTTCTTTTCTTCCTTCCTTTTTTTCTTTTATCCTTTCTTTCATTTTTTCTCCCTCCCTTCCTCTCTTCTTTCTATCTTTCCTCTCATTCTTCTTTCAACAAACATTTATTGAGCAATCACTATGTGCCAGATACCATTCTAGGAACTAGAAATATAGTAGAAAATAAAACAGACCAAAGTCCCTTCTGTAATGGAGCTTGTATTCTAGTAGGGGGAGACTGACAATTAAATACTAAATAAGTCTAAAATATGTCCAGTGATTTCAGAGCTATGAAAAAAACTAAAGCAAGGAGAGGGGCTAGAAAGGGATGATGTGAGTGCCTTTTTATTTACTAATGGGTAACTAGCTCATTGAACAAGTGAGACTTGTAAGTAAGTATAATCAAAAACAAATCTATTCTTTCTCCATCACTGTCTATCCACAGTCATTTAAAGGGGCTAATTCTTTTTTATGCTTCTTGATGAAATATAGGACAGGTCCTAGGACCTTTCTTGTCACTCTCAGAAAACGTAAAATCTTCCGGCTACCTCTGTTCCAAGAAAAGTGTAATTGAGGAAAGTAAAATACCTGGTCCCATGCACTAGTCAAAACTTTGCACTTCATCTAAAATGTAAGATTTCCACTCCTCCACCTTCAGCCTGCTTTGGCCTCCATGAAAAAATGAGGCATAGTTGGCTTCTTCTCAGTTGTATCCCTTGGATTTCTTCCCTACTCTACAATTCCCTCTGGCTCCTTGGGGGATGAAGCCAAGGGATTGGGGATATGAGGAAGAAGAACGGTAAATGCAGTAAAGGCACAAGTTTAATTCTTTGATGTTCTGCTCACCCAGTTCCACTGTGACAGCAAGGGTTGGGGCTCCCCACACCATCAAGCAATTCTCTGGACACCAACTGGGTGTCCTGCAATTCAACTCAATTCTGACACTATTTACTGGGAGATAGCATTGAATTCTATAGGTGAAGGACTCAGTTCCACACAACTGTCCCCACCCCAACAACTTCAGATGGCAGATACAAGCCCAGGTTATTATCTGGGCTTCTGACTGACTAGCTATAGATCAGAGATCCCCATGACCTCCTCCTTGGGTTCCATTTATTTGCTAAAAGTGGCTCACAGAACTCTGAGAAACATTTTACTTACTAGATTACTGGTTTATTACCAAAAGGATATAACTCTGGAACAGTGAGATAGAAGAGATGCATAGGGGAGGGTATGAGGAAAGGGTGTGGAGCTTTCATGCCCTCTTCAAGTGCACCACTCCCCCTACTCCTCCATGTGTTAGTCAAACTAGAAGTTCTCCAAATCCTGTCCTTTGGGTTTTATGGAAGCTTCATTACATACATGTGATTAGTTAAATCATTGACCATTGGTAATTGAACTCAATCTTCAACACCTCTTACCCTCCAAAGAGGTGTTGGGGAGGAAGGATATTAAAGTTCCAACCTTCTAAGCACATGGTTGGCTCCACTAGCAACCAGTCCCCATCCATAGGTGTTTCTAAAAATCACTTCATTAATATTAGAAAAGACACCTTTATTGATCTCGACACTTAGGAAATTCCAAAGGTTTTGGGAACCGTGAGGCAGGATCCAAGAAGACCAAATATATATAAGAAAGGTATTTTGGTTATCTAAATGACAAAATATATTTTTTTCTTATAAATCACAATATCGCAGGGATCTTGGTTTGGTTTCCTCTGGGCATGTCTATCTTTGCCCCTCTGGCATTGGTGGATGTTCACAACTGATTTTCTTGGGGTGTTCTAGTAGGTGTTGAGATCCTGTCTGGCAATTGGATGTCCCATGACACAGGATCCCACTGGCTGGACTTAAAAATCTTGCTTCAGCCTCTGCAATATTTAGCCAATCCTCGCCTCCAACCCAACATGAGGTGCTCTTAGTCAGGCTCAGAAATGTCTCATGTCATCTTTCTGATCTACATGGCCAACATCTGATCTCCAAAAGCCACATCTGGCCCTGAGAACTCACTTATTTTTGCCCCACCAAGAATCTTATACAGATCTTGTACACATGTAGCTAATTCCTATCTTTCTGCTCTGCTGCTTCAAACAGACCCCCAGGGCCTCATATATCTGTAACTTCAGCAGGCACCCAAGGGGTATGCAGATGAGACTTATAGCATACCTTTTCCAAAACCCTGTCTTTGCTCTCAGACTCCTCATTTGATTTCTTAGATATCAATCCTCTTATAGCCTGCATGTTGGCCTAAGGGTACCATCTTCTTTAAGGGTCTCATGTAAGTGGCCTAATATTTCACTTTGGCACCTGAGACTATAGTTTTATTCTTGACTTTTTGGATTCCCAGTCAAAACGTAGACAAAGAGAGTCCCATCTTAAATCTCTTTACAAATAAACAATTATCACATTAGTCCAGTAGCAGCATTTAAGGGCAAGGAAAATTTCAATCAGCGAAACATAAATGCTGGTAGTCCTAAGAAGAAACCACTTAGCAGTAATCTTGCAGAAAAATGCTAAGAAGGCATTCAGGAGGAGAAACACAAGGGAATAGGACCTGCCAGCACATGTGTGGACATAATTTGGGAAACAGGACAAAGGTTAACTAAGACATAAGAAATCAAAGCCCCAAGACATATGCAGTGAAATGTATACAATACCCAAACCAGAGCAAACAAAAACAAAAACAACAAAAACAAAAACCTATAATCAGGCTAACTTCCTGCAAGGAAGATGCCATGTTGGATGTTTAAAAGACCACTGGAGTAAGAGTGGAGCAACTTGGCACTCCAAGAGGTGGTTTGGGAAAGTATTTAAGACCTTAAACTTTGGAACCAGTGTAGATAAGTAAATTTTAATTGTTAATACACTTTCAACCTGTTTGATAAAGCTTCACTTGGCCTCAGTATCCTCATCTATACAATGTGGGTCACATGTGGTGCCTGCCAGGAGAGCTGTCCAAAGGATGAAATGAGGTACTGTTCACATAACCATCTTATTGAACTGATCCTATTTTCATCAATAGTATGCATCATGAAGCAATGTTATTTTAATCAAGCTGTCTGTTCCATACCACATGAAGGCTAGTTCTTTCCTTTGGCTTAATTGAAATTTTAAGCAAGTCTCATAGTTTTTTCTGGGCCTCCCAATCTCAAGAAAGATTTCATTTTAGTTATGAAATTTTCCAGTCAAGTGAATAAATCAAAACTTCTAACTGTATAAGATTCAAGGTTCTCACCTTTCCAGTTCAGTGCTGCTTTAGGCCTGGAAGCCTGCAGCGGGTCGGGCCTTGTTCCAATGCTATTTCCCTTCCAGGCCTCTCCTACTTCCCCCAGCCCACAAGCCCTTCCCAGGTCTGGCTTATGGGGAGAGATAGGGTGAAGAGGCATAGTGTTAACTGGCCCTTATTCTCTTAACCTCTGCTGGCCGGCCCTGGGCTTCAAGGACATTCAAAATTGACTTCTCTCATGGGCCAAACTTGTAATTATTTTTAGAGACTGTCTTACAAGGACCTTCAACTGCAGCTTGCCAGAAGCAGGCAAAACTTTTCTTCCTGGTTGATTGTAACACCTCCTCTTCAGCCATACATATCTGGTGGGTCTCTCATGCTAGGTCTCTTTACCCTCTGCTCCTACCCTAGGTAGCCCATTTAAGAGTGCTCTAGCAAATTCTCTCCAATGGGTCCACAGGTAAATGCACAAACACTCATACATCCTGACCACCATCCCTGCTCCACAGGCTGCTTGTTCCCTCTTCCTCTCTGTTTTGCCAGACCAGGCATGACCTCTCACCTTTAGGTTCTCAGGCATGTGTCATATACCTGGACCCTATGTTCTCTAAATTTGAGGACACATCTATTAATCTCTCTGAGTGGTTCCCTTAAAATGCTTCTCAACTATGGAAGGAGGGACATGCAGCCCACAACTAAATAAATTGTCATTCAACTCTGGTCTTCAAGAACATAACCTAGTTTAGAATCTCTTACAGGTCCTGCTTAGATGGTCCAATAACTTGCTTTAGGACATATGGTTCTTTCCAAATAGCAAGGGTGTTCTATATTTAGGCCTCTATCAAAACTCTGTTATAACAAGGAGACACATCCATCTTCCTGCCATATCTAGCATCCCACCTGATACATGAAGGTATGGAGGCTCTGTGCCTATATTCCCTCCTTTTTACACTTGGGTGAGTCATTTAAAATCAATGCATCTAAGTTTAGAACTGGGATAATATCTTTCCTGACAAATTTATAACTTTGTTGGAGGAGCAAGAAAAAAGATGGATGAATGAGTGCTTTATACACACACACAAAAAAATCTATAGAGAAAAATGTAAGTTACTATTAAGATATGAGAATAGCAGTTTCATCTGAAATAGTAACCCTTGGTCTCTTTTCCTTCCTTTCTAATACATACTACAAACCTAGTAGAGGAAAGACAAGATTTCAATGACCATGAACAAAAGTCATAGAGATGTTTAATAGCCCCTATTAAATCTGAAGCTTGACTACTATAATGTATAGAACATAAGAAACAAATGTTTGAGGTTTCTACTACTCATATTTCATTTCATCTCACCCCTCTAACAACACAGAGACCAAGAATATTTTCATTTAGGAGTTAAAAAATGAATGTTTTTTTAAAGGTCAAAGACTCTAAGGGCATGCCAGGTAATTCCTGACTTGCCTAACTTGTTCTTTCCTGACCACAGCCCTGTGCTCAAGACAGAAAGGTTAAGCTGGATTGGAGTAGTGGGACTACTGACTGCGTTGGGCATCAGACTTGAGAGCCATCATGTACTGGCTAATGACCAATGAGGAAGCTTGGTATAAAGGCAAGAGGGTAGGGTGGAAACAGGAAACCATCAGAATGCCTGTGATATTTAAGGTATAGGGCAAGAGGGCAACTAAGCAGAAGCAAATAGAGATGCCAAGAGAGACTGTGTGTGTGTGTGTGTGTGTGTGTGTGT
>PVKZ01000065.1:1800000-2063300 GCA_004027375.1 Macroglossus sobrinus
CAGTTTTTCTGCAGACCAGACTAGACCAGACCAGCAGGCCTGAATCCAAGTTGAAAACCATGTAGTGTTATAATTTAAATATTTGGAGAGCTAAGCTGTGGGGTGCAATCCCAAGGATAACTTAAAAGGACTGACTCCACTTTTAATGACACACTCTATGCCATGTCCTGGTGGTTGTGCTGTCAGAAAAAAAAACAAAAAACCCAAAACTGAATCAGAAAGAGCTTTGGGCCTTTCACTGACCCACCTCCTGGGTGGGATGCTAGGTGGATCCATCAAATTTCCTACAGATGTAGGAAAAATAAACAGCCAGTTTTCAGGCCATGCAGAATTACTGTATGAATTAATTTGAGTGTCTAATGTAACAACTGTATAAATTAATAGCTACAGAATTACTTGTCCCACACTAAGGAAGCCATCTACTAGAGGAGTTGCTGAGTTCATAATGTGATGTATATGCTACCTTTGATCATTGTTAACATTATTCTTTATTTTTCTTCGGCTTTATCTTATTTTGATAATTCCAGCTAGCTCTTGTCCTAGAATAACTTTAATTTCCTTTTTATTTATATAATATACTCTGTAGATGCCTGAGCAATGTACATTGTTTGTATAGAGAAAACTTGTGAATATGTAATGGCAATTTTCTGGCCTTGTAACATTAACATTTGACCTTAGGGGAAAAACCATGCTTACAGTATCCTTTGTCCTCTGAATTAAGCCATATAATTTTCATCACTGTCAATGATGTCCAATTGTAAGTAGAGAAAGAAAATACTACAATGCACTGATTTGATTACATAAATATTTGGTTCTATCCATGTCACATGCATACCATCACGTGAAATATGTACAAAGGCTTAGGTCTTGGTAACCTGAGATTTATTCTGTCCCTTAGTTTTATTCATCTTTGTTTTGCTGCTTGGAGATTGGCATTTGTGCACGGATGGTTGTGAAAATGCCCATTAGCACCTAAGGAGTCTGAGAAACAGCTTGGGCAGATGTAGGCAGCTGATTTTAATTAACAGCCTCTTTGTGTCAATGTCCATATTCTGGAGCTGATAGAAAATAAGATTGTTCTACCACTCATAACTTATCAGTTTATGCATATGTGTTTTGTGTAAATATATATGAACCTAGAGAAAGATATAGAAAGGCTTATAGTCAACTTTAACACTGATTATCATCACAGGTGGTTAGGATGGGACTATTAACTTTTTACATATACAATTTTATATTGTCTGGTTTGTTACATCAGATACATAATACTTTAAAGTCAAATAAAGTAAAACACAAGGCAAATATAACATATAAATAAAAACAGTTATAAGCTAAATCAGTGCTTAACATTTATTATACATGTAATGTACCTGTGGCTCTTGTTAAATGGCATATCTCATCCACTAGCTCTGTGATGCAGCTTCTGCTGCTTCAATTCTAACAAGATCCCAGGAGACACCAGTGCCATAGACCAGTCCACAGCCCACACTTTAGGAGCAAGGAATTAAGACCGGAAGTAGATAGTAGTATTTGATACTCATCATGAAAAACAAGGAGAAAATAGTGTTGTCATTAATTTTATTTGTTCTGCATCAGTTCCTCCTATGAAAACAGAGAAGAATTATTATTTTCTCAAGTCTAGATTTAATTTAAAATACTTCAAACCAGGCTAGGGAAATGGCTTAATAGGCAGTTGATTTCTGCAGCACAGTGCTAGCACAATAAGTATCCTATATAAACAAATGTATTTAAAATAATCAAGCATGCATTTGCTCTAGAGGCATTTACTTTAGGTGCAGCTTGTGTCCTCAGAGAATTTATGCTCTTGCAGAAATAAGACTTAAAAACCATTTGCGCTCAGTACAAAGTAAATGTGATTAGTAGGAAAGTGGGAGAAGGCAACTTGACGACAAGTATAAGATAAGTACAAAGGGAATGCAAAGAGGGCTGGATGACCCAAGCAGGAGGCTGAACTTGGACTAAATGTGTAGAACCAGAAGTGTTGGGTGGTGTGAAGAGCATAGATTGCCTCTTTGACGATGTCATTATTTCTAGAAGGTGATTCTTGGGTATTTGAAAGAAGCTTAGAATTTTCCCTAGCTTTAGGTTTCATAAAGCCAAAGTGGGATTAGCTACTGATCACCTAGAAATTGCTGACTAGGATCAGCTCTGTTCAGCAAAATCTCATTCTCCTCATTACATCCTCATATTCAATTACTCTGACTAAAATAAGTATTTGGGTTGTGTCTGCCAGATGGTCAGCTTTCATTTCTCTAGAAGAGCTATTCGTTAAAGTTGATTAGGGAGAAAAATACTTGGTAGGAAATGTATAAATAAATGAATTACTTATTATATCTTTGTGCTATTATCTGAAGATTCCATAAGGGAAATAGAAAATACAGAAATACTGCTTAACTCAGATTTCTGTTGTTCTCAAAGCAAATTAGGCAGACAGTGGGCCAGACTGCTTGCCTTTTCAGAAGCAGCACTGCAAGCATGGTTTTTGGCATTTTATGACTTATTTGAAGTATAGACTTGTTGGTAATTTTTGTCTCTTGTCACAATTCAAATGGGCATCTTTTTATAAATATCATTCTCATGTGATTTTATATCATGCATTTTGTTTGCACATGACTTTATTGCATTTAGGAACCCATTTTTTTTTCTCCAGTAGAAGACAAAATGAAATTTGTATGAAATCAATGAGAAGAAAAATCTTCTATGATGGGAACTCTAAAACATTCTTGGAATTGTGTTCATTCTATTAAGCTGAGGCTACTTTACCATATGCAATTAAATATAGCTGTTTGTCCAATATAGAAGAGATGAATTTTTCACATTTCCAGTTAGCGTAGATGAATTGGTGACAACTTCATTCAATGAACCAGTTAAGTTTGTGACTAGTGACAAACAGTATGAAGAAAGTGTCAATAATGAGTATTTGCAAATTAATGCTCACCTTACAAAATTAATAAATTTAGAGGCATTTAAATTTTCTTTGAGTAGAGAATTTTAGTTGACCATATTTATTGATTCTATTCAGACTTGGCCTTTTAAGTTATGTACAGGTGCAGGGTTTGGGGGAAAAATGTGTTCCTAAATGAAAAAGAGTAATGTGCAAACAAAATGCATGATATAAAATGCACGGAGTAATGAAATTAGGGTTAGAGGTACAGAACTCAAGGGAGGCAGAACTGTGCAGAGACTAAGGGCTCAGATCTGGAGATAATGCATTTCTAGATTCAGATTCAGATCCCAGTTTTACCACTTATGGTCTCTATCATTTTCGGTGAGATACTTAACTTAATTTCCTCATCTTTAAAATGGTAATCTAAATAATATCTAACAATTTTAAAGCAATTACCAAGTGTAAGATATAGTCACTAAGTACTTTATATGGATTACTTCATTTAATTGTTACCAGTAGGAGCAATTTTATAGTGTTACTAAGAGAGAAAGGGAACAGCATTAATGAGATAGTATGTTTAAAGATGCTGAGAAAAGTTAATGGCTGCCTATTATGGCTCTTATCATTACCATTACCAGTATCTAAGATGAGGTCTACATTTAAAAGTGGGTAACTCCTTGCTTTTCATTGAGCAGAGTCTGTCACTGGCTGTGTTTATCAAAGCTAGCAGATTGTAAAGTGCTGATCAAGAGGCTATTGTGTCTCCATTTGCAAGATGTAAATTATGCTTTTTAATTCTTCTACAGATAACTTAGAATCAGATGCCTCTTGAATTTATTTATATAGGCACTTTGTCTAAAACCCTCCCCAAATTTCCAGTTTTATTATACATTTTTCATCCTGACATAATTTTATGTGTTTGACAATTAGCAAGAGAGTATTTTCAAACAAATAACAGTCATTTATAAGAACAAAGAAGACTATGACTCCCTTCAATTCATATAGCATTAGTCTGTGACTAACAGCCTAAATATACACATTTAGTTATCTAAAATAAGCAAACTGTTCTGATGGCACTGAATAATTAGCATAATTCATACAATCATTTAACAAATATCTACTAGTGCAACTCTATTTTACAGAACTCCTATTCTGGTAAGGTAGACAGACACAAAGACAGATACATATATGTGTGTGGATATGAGAGAGAGAGAAAAAAAGAAAGAGAGAGCACACGTGCATGCACGAGCTCAGGAGGGATGGGGAGGGAGGAGAGAGATAGAGAGATAGAGAGATAAAGAGAAGCCAGAGTTTTAAATGGGGTATCAAAGAGAACCACTCTGAGAGGGTGATAGTTGCTTGATAGTGAATTGTGAGAGATAAAGCCTTTGTCCTCTACCAAGATAAATGACACCCTGAAATATTCACCATCTGCTGTGTTTTCCAATATATTAATACCCTGTGAAGGTGAGTCAGCCAGGATGAATGACTGACAAGGGGCAGATGACAGAGTACCTTGTGGGGCTGCATCTGTAATTCAGCAGTGGTGGCAGGCAGCCAGAATAGGACAGTGCTGGAGAATGGAGCTGAGTGTGCCATGGCTCCACCAGCAAACACTAAAAATTTCACTTAGCTGGGAAGAATTTCATTTGTTTTGTTTGTTTTTTAATCTGCACTTCTTTCCACACAGTGTTGGGCTTTCCCCAAGGCTTTTCCCCACCAGCTCCTTGGACTTGCCTTCTCCAGAAGGCCTGGCACATCTGCCGGATGGGGCGCTTGAACTTTTTTGCATTTAGAAAGGGGAAATTGCCTGTAAACTCTATCTGGCATTGTGAGCATATATGCTACCTCCTTGAAAAGTAATCTAAGGTTGCCAACTATATTTAAATTATATACTCACTCTACTTTTTAACCCCATTTTAGTAAACATTTTATCTTTTTTTTATTTGCTATACTGTATTTTTGAGTTTTCGAGGAAAGAAATATTAACCACTGGTGAGTTTTCTGTCTTCATGTAGCAAAAGAAAAAAGGACTCGTCACTCCTGAAAAATATATTTATTTAATTTTAGTGCTTTTAATTGTAGATAAAAAAAAAAAGTCCTGAGGATAAAGTAAACGTAACTTAGGATAGGAAAAAAGATGAAAGGAAGGGCTGTGGCTTCCATCCTTATGGTTTCACCCTCATTGAGCTACATGGGAAATTATCCCGTGAAAGACTCAGTCTTTCCTATTGCTGACGTAGGTGTCTCAAGAGGTTAGAGCACTACACATACACACACACACACACACACCCCAAAACCACTTAGTAAGCCTTTTAAAATATAAAATTAATTTTATAATTTCTTAAATGGGAAAACTCATATTTCTAGAAAGGGAAAATGATCAGTACAGAGCAGGGGTCTCCATCTCCTGGGCTGCAGAACTGTACTAGTTTGTGGTCTGTTAGAAACAAGTGAGCTGCAGGTGAGGAAGTAAAGCTTCATTTGTATTTGCAGCTGTTCCCCAGCACTAGCATCACCACCTCAGTGCCACCTCAAATCATCAGGCATTAGCTTCTTATAGTAGCACCAGTGTCTGGTGCCAAAAAAGTTGGGGACCTCTGGTATAGAGAATCTAATATTCAGGTTCAGCAAATTGTATTCTAGATGATAGAAAACAAAAGACAGTGATAATTCTTCAAAAAATTTTTATTTTCCCCATTCATCTCAAAATTTTTTGTTTTTTAAAAAATTAAAATTAAAGTAGTCCCTTATCCGCACTTTCAGTTACCTATAGTCAACCATGATCTGAAAAAAATAAATAGAAGATTCCAGAAATAACTCATAAGTTTTAAATTGTGCACCATTCTGTGTAGTGTGATGAAATCTTGCATGAGCTGCTCAGTTGTCCCGAGAGGTGGATTGTTCCTTTGTGCAGCGGCTCCACATTGTACACGCTCGGTTAGCCCATTAGTCACGTGGCGGCCATCTGGGTATCAGATCCACTGTTGAGGTATTGTGCTTGTAACCTTTACTTTACTTAATAATGCCCCCAAAGCACAAGATTAGTGATACCAGCAATTCAGATACGCCAAAGAGAAGCTGTAAAATGCCTCCTTTAAGTGAAAAGGTGAAAGGTCTCGTAATAAGAAAAAATTTGTATGCTGAGATTGCCAAAATCTATAGTAAGAATCTTCTATACATGAAATTGTGCAGAAAGGTGAGTACAGCACAGTGAGATATTTTGAGAGGGAGAAACCACATTCACATAATGTTTATTATAGTATATTATTGTAATTCTTCTATTTTATTATTAGTTATTACTGTTAATCTCTACTGTAGGTATGTATGTACAGTTGACCCTTGAACAACATGAATTTGAACTGTGTGGGTCCACTTATTCACAGATATTTTTCAATACAGTCAGCATTCAGTATCTGTGGGTTTTGCATCTATGGATTCAACAAACTTCAGATTGAAAACAGTATTTG
The DNA here is from genome assembly GCA_004027375.1 of Macroglossus sobrinus. NCBI lineage: Eukaryota > Metazoa > Chordata > Mammalia > Chiroptera > Pteropodidae > Macroglossus > Macroglossus sobrinus. The sequence goes on from PVKZ01000065.1 coordinate 1,806,379, forward strand.
CATATTTCCAACCACGGATCAAAAATACTGTTTTTGATTTATGGTTGGTTAAATCTACTGTTCCAAAGAGCCTACTGCAGTCAAGTTTTGAGGGTCAGACATGTGTGAATTTTCGACTGACTGCCCAGGGGTCAGTGTCCTCAACCCCTGAATTACTCAAGGATTAATTATATTGGAGAAATATAGTATTCATAGAGTTTGGTACTATCTCCAGTTTCAAACATTCACTAGGGGCCTTGGAAGGTATAAGAGTAGACTATTATACTCCGATATTATTTTCAAATTTAATTTTATTAATTTTCATTTTGTCTCTTTTATTTTTAAAGTTCTACTAGTAGAATTATTTACAGCTATGAGACTTAGGCATTTTTATCTGTACAGAAAAGATAATAAATGAACCTTTTTTTTTTTTTATGTGGGGGAGCAAAGCTTCATCTGTATTTGCAGCTGCTCCCTCGCACTACCATCACTGTCTCAGCTCCATCTCAGATCATCAGGCATTAGAAGGAGCACCAGTCCCTGGTCCCAAAAAAGTTTGGGCACTGCTGATATAGAGAATCCTTTATGTTCAGTTGATTTCCATTTGCTGCCCATTAAATAAAGGGTTTCCTCAGATGCATCAGGAAAACACTTACTTTGTTCCCCTCCCTCTTTATTCCTGCCCTTCACTGCTCATCCATTTTTGAGTTAGCCATCACATTTATGTACATGACTTATAGATCTGCTTCTCTGAGCCTGAATTCTCTTCTCAGCACCAATTTCACTTCCCTCTCTTCCTGATAACTTGTTGGTCTGACCCTTACTTCAGTTCATATATCTAAAAATTGAGCTCATCTTCTTTAAGTTCTACCCTAGGTTTCCATATTTCTTTCAATGTGTTTCCATTCTCACTACAATTGAAAACTTCAGTCTGTCTTTATATTTTCTTTTTCCTCCCATCCCCTATGTATAGCAATCATTTAGGGACTTATCCCATTGACTTCCACTCTGCATCCCACTTCTTCTCATTTGTTATTTCCCACCAGTAGCACCCCAGACATTTACTCTATTCTCCTCATGTCTAGATTACAGCAAAAATTGCTTGTCTGCCTTCCTCTTTTGCCCCCAATTGCTTCTCTTTTCTCATTTCCTATCTGGTTAATATGTGCATTAAGGATGGGACTATATCTTAACACTCTTGTATCCAGAAAAAAATTTTCCACAATGCAGCATTTAAATTCTCTTTTTTCAAAAGGACAGAAGGCCATTTCCAATATTTGTCATGTGTCTCTGGCTAAAAATTTGAATTTCAACATTGTGAAAACTTCATGAAAAATGTTATGCAGGTATGTTCATTTTCTATAATTATTAATTGACTAAGGATCTTTAAGGCTTTTTTCAACTTTAAAATTTCTCAGGTCTAAATTTCCATAATAGTGATGGTATAAGCAGGTTCTATATGTGCAATACAATGAGAAAAATACATTATTTAGGCTGCTAATACACATTTTTATTTGAAAGATATTGATTTAGATTGACTAAGAGCATCTTTTTGTCTTTTTTTCTTAGTTACTTAAAGATTTTTAATTTACAATTATACATTCAACTGTAAAGAGAAAATAGACTTATGAAATATTTTATTTTATGCAAATATTTAAACTCAAGAAGAAATAATTTAGTCTGCCAAATGGTCTTTTAAAGAAACCTGAGCAAGAATGCCAGAAATTGACAATAGTGGTTCTTAGTCATATCAGAATGCAAATCATTTACTTTGAGAAATAAATCATAGTATATTTAACTTTTCTTTTTTCAGTGTGAAGAATCTGAAAACATAGCACCGTTATCTTTTAAAATGTTTGCCTAGAAATATAACACTTGTGGTTTGGATGGAAAATAGTACATTTTTGCTATGTCACAGTTTTAGATAAACGTAATTTTAAAGCACCATTTTATTAGCAAGTAATGACAACAATAACAAAACTATAAAACCCATCATCACCACTCCAAAACCAATAAAAAAGAAGCCCTGTACCATTCTTATACTAATTTAGATCCAATGTTTTCTAGTACTGCTCTACTGGAAAGGGAAGTCAGTGCTATCTTATTTTTTAGTCAGTTTCTTTCTTCCATCCAGCTCTTGTCTGCACATAGTACCCATTGTGAAAGGAGCTTTGAGAAGGCTACTAGACATACTTCTTCAAAGATGTTTCATTATTTATTTTTGCATTTTGTGAAAATTTTAATTTTTTTTCTCTGAAGGATATGTGAATCTCATGAGACTGCAACTTGCCTCAAAAAAGTAAGTTGCTGTTTTTATAGTGGATATCATACATGGCTCTGTTTGTCATGTAACTGAGCAAATCATCAAGAAGTCTAGGCCATCTTAGTGTCCTGAATTTACATCCAAAAGAGGAAGAATCATATGGTAAAATCATTTTCTGTTCAAGCCACTGATACCTGGATTCTACCCCAATCCCTCCTCTGAAATAATATTTACTAAATCCAATGGCCATTTTACTTATTTTATGTGACCTCTCTGTGCTTAACAGTTCTGTCTCTGAAAAATTTTATAACTTGGTTTTCATGATACCACATTTTTTAAGAATCCTTTCTTCTCCTCTGACAGCTTTTTCTCAGGTTCCTTTCAAGGTGTTTCTTTCTCTTACCAGCCACTAATTGTTGCAACTACAGGGCTCAGTCTCATGTCCTTTTCTGATCTTATTCCACACGTTTTCTCTAGGCATCTTCATCTACATCATGGTTTAGATCCCAGCTATAGATAGACCAATTCCAAATTTCAATCTCAAGCTCACATAAAGACTGGAATCATGTATTCAAAAGGATGTTCTAAAATACACTTCAATATTCCATTGACATCTCAAACAATCTTTTATTTCAAGTTGTTCTTTATCAGTTTTATTCTTCTCAGTGAATGATATTTCTATCAACCTACTGTATGAACTGGAAACTGGAAGTCATCTTTGCTTCCTTTTCTCCTTTGCTCTCCATATCCTGATGGCTCTTAAATCTCTCTCTATCTTTGCCTTCTCCACCATAGATCAACTCAAAATCACATTTCTCCTGGAAGTACTTTCACAGCTTCCTGTCTTGAGCTTCTTAATTGTTCCTCATTGTCCTGACAGCTCTTCAACTCTCATGCTTCTGTTCTCTTATAATCTTTTTTTCTCTACAGCATTCAGAATGACCTTTTACATTTCAAATTGCATTTCATGCCATAATTTGAAGCTTGCAATGGTTACTTATTGCATTTAAGATAAAACAAAATCTTCAACATGGCTGGTGTACAAGGCACTGGGATCTGACCCCTGCCTCCTTCTCTGGCCCCATGTTGTGCTCCTTTTTTTTTTTTTTTGCTCAGAATATGTTCTGAGTTCCTAGTTATTCTTTTGTTGTTGTTGCTGAATTCTAATCCCCCTCCAATTTATTGAGATATCATTGACATATAACATTGTGTAAGTTTGTTGTCAACAGCATAATGATTTGATAAACGTATATATTGTCAAATGTTTATCATAAGAAGGTTAGTTAACATAGCCTCCACATCACACATAATTACAATTTTTTTGTTATGGTGAGCTCATTTAAGATTTGCTCTCACAGCAACTTTCAAGTATTTACGTAATATTGTTAACCATAGTCAACATGTTGCACATGAGAACCTTGAGATTTCTTTATCTCATAACTGAAAGTTTGTACCCAGTGACCAACATGTTCCCATATTCCCCATCATCTACTCCCTGGTAACTATCAATTTATTCTCTGCTTCTATAAGTTTGATGATTTAAGATTCCACATATGAGATCACACAGTATCTGTCTTTCTCCAATCTATTTCATTTAGCATAGTGCCCTCAAAATCTACTCATGTTGATGCAAATGAAAATATTTCCATTTGTTGAAGCAAATGGTTGAGAAAAAAAAAATATATATATATATATTTCCTTGGATATATGCCCAGAAGTAGAAGTCCTGGGTCATATGGTAGTTTTGTTTTTAATTGTTTGAGGACCCTCCATACTGTTCTCCATAGTGGCTGCACCAATTTACTTTCCTACCAATAGTGCACCAGCTTCCTTTCTTCCACTTCCTTGCCAGCATGTTTCACTACTTAAAAAATCATTTTATTTAATAGCAAATAACAGTAGCCATTTGTTTTTGATAATAACCATTTTGTGTGAGATGATATATTATTGTCTTGATTTGCATTTCCCTTATGACTGGTAATGTTGAGCATCTTTTCATGTACTTCATCCATTTTTAAATTGGATTATTTGTTTTTAGTGAGTTATAAGTTTCTAATATATTTTTGGTATTAACCCCTTATTAGATATATGATTTGCAAATATTTTCTCTCTTTCCTAAGGTTGCTTTTTCATTTTGTTGATTGTTTCATTTGGAGTCTTATGGTTTCAGGTCTTATGCTAAGTCCTTAATCCATTTGAAGTTCATTTTTGAGAGTGGTATTAGATAGGGGTCTGATTTCATTCTTTTGAATGTCAACATGCAGTTTTCCAGTACCATTTATTGAAGAGACTATTTTTTCTTTAATTAGTATTCTTGGCTCTCTTGTCAAGAATTAGTTGACCATATGCAAATAGATGTATTTTAGGGTTCTCAATTGTGTTTCATTGGTCTGTGTGTCTGTTTTTATGCTGTTATCCTACTATAGCTTTGTATTAGTTTGAATCAGGAAATGCCTCCAACATTCTTTTATTGCAAAATTGCTTTGACTATCCGGAGATCTTTGTGGTTCCGAATTTTAGTATGTTTTTTTTGCTATTTATGCAAAAAAATTCCGTTGGAATTTTGATAGGAATTGCATTGAATCTATAGATGATATGAGGTAGGGTGAACATTTTAACACTATTAACTTTGATCCATTAACATAAAATATCTTTCCATATACTTATGTCTTCACTTTCTTTCATCAATGTCTTATAGTTTTTGGTGTATAAATAATTTTTTTCTTTGGTTGAATATATTTCTAAGTAGTTTATTGTTTTTGATGCTATTATAAATGTTTTTTAAAATATCTTTTCAGATAGTTTATTGTTGTTAGGGTGTAGAACCATAGCTAGTTTTTTAAATGTTGATCATTTTATCCTGAAACTTTATTAAATTCATTTATTCTGACTTTTTTTTTGTATTTTCTACATATAAGATAATGCCATTAACAAATGACACAATTTTGCTTCTTTTTGATTTGGAGGTTTTTTATTTCTTTTTCTTGCATAATTGCTCCAGCTGGTACTTCCAGTACTATGCTGAAATGGAACAGTGAGAGTTACCATTCTCTTGTTCGTCATCTTAGAGGGAAAGCAAGTATCTGTAGTGTTAGGGGCCAGTTGCAGACATACATGTGGTTGGGAGGGCCAAGCCCAGACATAAAGGCTGAAGCCAACAGCAGGTGCATTAGCAGTTGCAGGAGCCCTAGCTGTCACTCCTGAGTCTACAGGGTCTTACCTTGGGTGTTTGCACAGCAGCAGAAGTCAGTGTTGAAAGTCGAGCCAACAGGGTGCAGGTACACAGCTGAAGGAGCTACCTGCAGGTCAGTGCAGCAGGGCAGGCCAGTGACAGAAGCAGGGCTGGATGTTGGTCCATATGCTATGAAGACCCTGGCTGTTGACATAGACTCTTTTGGTTCTAGGATCTCAACCAGATTCCCACAGTAAATATCAGTTCTTGAAACACACTTTCCTCATCTTGTGAGTCTTGTATTCTAGTTCCTGGAACAACTTGCAACTTTGCCTAGTTATGCTTTGGTAATCAGCCTAAATCTTTTCAAAAATTTTCTTTAACCAGGCCTCCTTGTTACAATCTCTCATTAACCTCTTTACTGTTTATTCATAAGACTTACCAGATCCTGTATTTATTTAAGAGGTTATCTCTCTCATATTACATAGACTCCCTAAGAAACTTTAAGCCTTAAAGATTCTCTTTAACTCACTTTAGTTTTGTTTTCTCTTTCTTTAATGTCCACATAAATATAGTGATTCTCTTTCTAAGCTCCCTGGTTGGTAAAATTATGTTAGTAGCTTGAAATTAGTCATTATAAGAATATTAATACCATTGAAATTAATAAATGTTACAAATTAGATACCCCTCTCTCCAGCTAGTTGTTAACATTTGCCACCAAACTACTGTGTGTGTGTGTGTGTGTGTGTGTGTGTGTGTGTGTGTGTGTGTGTAATTTACTGACCAATTGTGTTAGGCACTTTCTTTGCTAACTATTTTATGCTTTCTCATTTGATCTAATAATTATGTCAGATATTATTTTATTCTCATTTTACAAGTAAGGAAGTAGCTTTGCAATTGACAGATTCTCATTGCCTGTAACACAAATTTAGCATAGTTGGCACTTAAATACTTTTATACAATTGAAAGATTGACAGTATAAATCAGCTTTCAAAAGAAACATTGTTCATCATTTTTCTATTCTCTTTAATTTAATAAATGAGATCCTGTTGCTGACCCTTTGCAACATTAATAATGCTAATCTTGTGTTTTTAAATTGTAGGACTTATTCATGTTTTCTTAGCACCCTAACCCCTACTACCTTCTCCATAGTAATAATAAGTAATATATGACAGTTGAATATTATCTAGAAAGTTCAGAGAAAATAAATTAGTTAAAAGCTGTGTATCAGGCCAAATTGGTTTTCAAGTGTAAAAGCAACAGACTGACATTCTCAACATGAAGTAATTTAGGAAAATAGAGGTTTTGAAAATTTATTATACTATAAAATCCAGCCAACCAAGAGGTGAATCAAAGAAAAGAACAAATGGAAAAGCTCTTTTGAAAGGACTGATATTACTCTTAATTTTTTTTTAATTTAAAACGTGAAACCGCTGTGAGATTCTATAAACTTTATTTATAGAATGGAATACTATTATAAGTATTGAACATTTAAAAATACTATGACTGATAAAAAAGATGTAAAGGAAGGTTAACTAGAAATAAATGTAAGATGTATACTTTATCTCTTACAAGGTGTCAATACTGCCTAAAGTTAAAGAAAATTGTCCTTATTTCTTAAAGGTTTTATATATTATATTTTTACCATTGGGAAAGTCTAAAGCTTAGCTATTCCTTTAATTTCACTGTACTTGTTTCTGGTAAATTTAAGTAAAATTAAATTCAAGCTTTTTGTTCAAAGGTAGAATAAGTAATATGTGTCTATTTTAATAAAATGATCTCAATCTATTCATTAATCTATCTACCCATCTTTTATTTGTCCATATTTATAGAGAGATGTCTAGAAATGTCAATGATGATTTGGGAGATTAAGGTAATTTTAAAAGTTCTCTATTATTACTTGATTTCTTTGTGAGCAGGCATCAGTTTTGCAAAAACAATATATTCTTTATTCTACAAAGAACCACTAAATATTTTATTGCCTTAACTCTGGTGATTATGAAAAATTTGACCTTGGAAACATATCTCCTAGATAGTGATTTTGTTTTTTGTGTTTTAATTAAACATATTTGCGAATAAAGAATCTTTCTGAGCTAAACTTAAAGTATGAGTAATTTAGATATTGGGAGTTAACTTTCTGGGTTGAGTTTAATTGAGAGGCTAGGTTTATACAATCTCTGCTCTCTCCATTAGGTGGGCGGGGGTGGGGGGACTGGTGAGGCATCACAGGGCATGTCCTTGGGAAGCAAATCATGATTTCCCCTTTTAACACCTTTGACTAATTATGCTAATTATGGCACAAGCTGCAGGGAGCAAGCAAGCATGATGACTTAAATTTTACTCTAAGAATTAGTTTTGAACTGCTAAACAGAGGCACAGGATGGACTATTAAAACCGTTTCTATACCTGTCATAGGTAACCATGCAAATAGAAGAAAAAATTGGTTAGATGTTTATGAGATTTGATCCTAAGTTTAAGAAAGTTTCATTTTAAAGGAAGACTTTAGAAATAAGATCTAAATCCAATGTATACTTGAGTATTTATACTTGATATATTTTAAGTGGTGTACCAATAATTTGAAAACTATTGTTTCTTAACTGATAACTGGTACAGTGTTCCTCATCTTTCTTCATTCCCCGCCTCCCACAAGCTATCTTTCCTTTCCTCCAATGCAACTGACATGTAAAGTTTTTCTTAGCAAAGAGTCAAACAAAATGAAAATATTATTTATTTGAACTGATTATTACTGTTCTTTAGATGAAAACTGTTAAGGTGCTGGTATGATTTTTTGGCATGTCTGACACAGAATGCCAGATAAAGAATTTTTGGGGTGTTAATGATTATGAAATAAGGAGGGAGCTAGATCAATGTTCTTTGGTTGTAATGCTTTTAATTGTGGAGGCACTTCTTGCCTTGGTAACTATTGAATGCTTTCACTTTGAAGGGCGATTTTTATGATTTGAAATCACAAACTTCTAAAGCTATCATTGCAGTCTTCTATTAGTATGTTTTTTCACTGATTTTCATTGTAAAGGTAAACTAAATTAGCTGCATTATTGAATAAGGAATGTTTCATGTACTATTCTAGAGACCTAACTACTATCTTTAGTATTTGTTTTAAGGGAAAAATTGACCCAAATTTCAAGTTCCAGTTTATAGATAAAATTTTGAAACACAAATTATTTTAAAACTTTGGATGATAAAAAAGATAATTCTTTAATTTATGCTGAGCATCTATTATGAACAAGATTTATTAGGAGTAAACAAAATACCTATCCTTGGAAAGGAGGGCACACATAATCCATCAGGGAACTTGTAATTCAGTGAAACCATTAATGAGATATAATAATGTTTGAGTGGTAAATAGGTGGTATCAGATGTACAGATCATTGAAGGACAGAACCTATAAAATTATTCAACTGAAAGAATATACAGCAGTTTGTCCAGACTTGCCTGTGCTTAAACCACTTGCCACATACTCTCATGTATTGTGGAGGAGTTATACACAAGAAATTTTTAAGAACTATTTTCCCATGTAGAAATTATGAAAGGTCTTCCTCTGGAGGTAAACTACACAGTTTATTTATTTATGCTAATATAATTGTATACACATCTTATCTTTTTACGCTTTGATAATTTTATATCTTAAGATATAATGTAAGAAGTATTTTCTGATTAATGGTGGTTAGAAAGGACACCTTATAAACCCTTTTCTAATAATAGTTTTGGATCGACATTGCTGACTTGCAATAAATATGTCACATAGTTATTAAGCGCAAAAGGTCAGATTCACTCCAGAGTTTTCCCCAGGAGAATTACATTCTTGGTTCTTCTTGCCATTCTTTGAGGGAGTATATAATTTATATTTTTATAGTAGAGACATCTGAACAATAAGATATTAATTATTTTGGATACTAGCAGGGCTAGTTATAGATAACATCACCATAGGTGGCATTTGTTCCCTTCCTAGTTTCAATCTGGAATATTCTCCATGACCTCCTGAATATTTCCTGTTAATGTTTTCCTCTGTGGGTGTCTAGGCCACATTTAGTTTCTTTGTCTTTCCGATAACTCATCCTTTTAGTAGTAGCCAATATTCATTGTCCTTGTCATCATCTGTCCTAAGAGACTCCTGGTTTGGTTTAGACATACACCCTTTTCCCATGGCCATGTGCTTTGAGAGAGGCTGACTCACCCCCAGTGTGAGAAAGTAGATTCTGACTGGCCTAAGCCACTTTGCTTGCGAGTGATTTTGTTTAGGTTTTGGCTTATGATATGTTTTAGGCCAATGCTCCATGAATAAAAGTATTCTATGGGCTTCTAGAAAAGCTTCATTTTTTTTTTTTTTTTTTTACAAAAGATACAAGACAAATGTGGCTCCCCCTACCCCTCGCCTGGGAATATTGTCATATTTAGATATGACACCTGGAATATCTACCTACCTTTTGATCTGAGGTAATTCTGAGCATGGAATTAATCCATGGAAGAAAGCAGAGCTTAGAGAAAACAGAAAGATAGAAGGAGAGCAGAGATCAGCAACCTTTTTTACGTAACAAGCCAGGTAATTATTCTAGGCTTTGTGACCATTGTTTGTTACAATCGCTCATCTCTCTTGTCGCAGCACAAGAGCAGCCACAGGTAACACACACACACACACACACACACACACACACACACACACACACACACACACACAGCCAAGGCTAAGTTCCAATATGACTTTATTTACAAAAAGTAAAGGGCAACGGGTTAAATTTGGTCTGTGGGTTGTAGCTGCCAAGCCCTGAACTAGAACCCAGTTTAGTATATATTATTATCTGTTTCTACACACAGAACTTTTGACACCAAACATGTGGGAATTTTCTCTTACATCAACAAATTCTCCAGCTCTCCAGACACCAATTGGGTGTCTCAGTTCTGATATAACTACCGGAGTTAGCACAAACCCCACAGCTTAAGGACTCAGTCACACAAGACTGCTGTACTTTAGATGCCAATTGCAAGTCCCAGACCACCAGTACTTCCAACTGCTTATAAATCAGGAGGTTCCCATAACCCCTTTTTCAGGTTCAATACTTTGCTAAAATGGATAACAGAACTCAGGAAAGTGCTTAACTTACTATTACAGGTGTATTACAATAGGTACAATTCAGGAATAGACAAATGGAGGAGACACATAGGTTAAGGTATGTGGGGAGAGGGGATCACAGAGCTTCCTTCTCTTTTCGTGCACGCTGCTTCCCAACTCTTTGATGTATTCACCAATTCAGAAACTCATCAAACTTCACTGTTCAAGAATTTTTATAGAGCTTGTTTTCCAGCCTCCCATCACATTCCAAAGGATGGCGGGTGGTGCTGAAACTTCACTTGGTCTTTCTGGTGACCAGCCTTCTACCATAAGGCTCTCTAGGGGCCTTACCCTAAGTCACCTAATTAGCATAAACTCAGGTGTGATAGAAGATGGCTCATTATAAATGACAAAAATCCTCTTATCACTGAGGAAATTCTAAGTTTTAGGAGTCTGTGCTAGGAATCAGGGATAAAGACCAAATGTCTTTTTTTTTGTTGTACCACAATATGTTCCTGGAGCTCTCCTATATTTGCACTTCATTATACATGGAATCATACATTTTCTAACAGATTAAGGCAATTGCATCTGTAGCTGAAAGCATCCTCAGAATCATTATCTTAGGTATTAGAATAAAACCCATCTCCTCTGCTCCTAAGTAGTTTCTAAATTGCAAAAGAAGCCTTCTGAAAACAATATCATGTGTTTGTTGTTTAATCTACTCTCGTTTCTAATGACTCGATTCTTGATCAGAGGTGAGCAGAACTCTAAGGTGGTAGGAGGTTAGTTATTCTAGAGCAAAAGAGACCTAACAGAGAATTCTAAATGCCACTGTGTTAAAACCTGCCCACCTTTGTCCTGGAACCACACGGAACGTGTTTTGCTGGGTGTATACTCTGGTTGGTGTTGTGATGACAGCAGACCATTCTAGATGAGGATGCTCCTTTAATTTTTTCATGGAAGGTCTGAATATGACATCTGTTCCCTTCCCCATCACTGTCACTTGTGAGCTTTACAAGTTTTGAAAAAGTTTATATGAATGCTATTAAGAAATGGTGAAAAATGCTTCTGTTAGAATGGAGACAGACAAGTGGTTCTCTGAGAGAGAAGTAATTAAGATGGTCTGTGATTAAGTCTTTCCCAGCTTGGTCACTTCTTGCTTCTAACCTTGGTATAAATCTTCATAATGTAATTATGAAGTTTATAATTTAATTATTTTGAATATACTAAGAATGTTTTAATTACTTTATCTATTATTGTCATGTATTTCCTCAGGGGCCTACCTCTTTTGAGTAATTCTATTCTTTTGGATTACATGTTGTTATTCTTAAAATAGACTTATAGTTCTCTCCCTCTTATATTGTATTTTAAATAAACAGTGCAGAATCTCTTTGAGAGTCATTGTGTAGGAAGTAAAAGTAATGTCAATTCTTTAGAAAAGAATGAAAGATGAAAGTAAGGAAAGAAAACAATGTGAGAGGCAATAAAAGCTATTAAAACTTTCAAACCTGAAAAAAATCTGCTTGAATCAAAAGTCTGATGAACATATTAAGAGCCTGACCATCAAATCTTTTAGAGGCTTGAGATTAACACCTCTTTTGTACTTAGGGTTGAACCTTGCACTCCAGTTGCCTTCGCTCTGCTCTTTAGATCTTCTATTGTCCCCCAGATACTCAGTTAAATTGCTTTATGGGATACAGTGTACCTCAGATGATTAAAAACAAAGTAAATGATACTACTATCTGTTTGTGTTAGTAACAATTCCTTTTTGAGGATGATACTTTTAATATGCCATGTCTTCTAAAACCGGCAAAATTCCATTTAACAGTTACTTTATTGCAATCACAAGAATAATTACTTAAGAACCACTAGTTTATCTTTCTATGGAAGGAAGTCCTTGTGGGAGTCCTAACGACATACCTGTGCAGTGAAATTTAGAATTTTTTTTCTAGCCCATCTACCTGAATCTTTTTTGTCTTCTCTGCTTGTATCCACCCTAGAAACACTTATATTTCTGAACTGTCAAGTTAGAAGAGGTAGTTTGTGGTCCAGAGTATGACTCACGAATACAGAAACAAAACCAAAATTTCAAGTGCTATATAAAACTTGACTCCATCTTTATATTTACAGGGGACTTTATCTGATGAATTAGAGTTTAGTGAGTTTAAATTTGATCCACATATAGAAGTTGGGAAAAAATAAAGGATCAAGTTAAATATCAGAGAGCAAGAAGAAGCCTTGTCTGATTGTAAACTCTTTTCTTTACCAAAGTTAAAATACTGTCTAGATTGTAGGAATATCCAAGAAATAGTCCTTCTGGTGTTGCTCCTTAATTTGTCTTCCACTAGTTACTAATGCCTTTGGGACTGAAGGGTTTGAATTAATTGAACAGGGAAAAGAATAAAGAGGCTTTGGCTCTTTGTAGTTTTTTCTTAGAAATCAAAATATAAGTTTTTTTGTCATTAGAGAAAGTGATTATGTGAACAATTTTGTTTCCTCTAAGCACAGGCAGCAGCTAAGACTTGGGTAGGATGAGGGGAAAAGTGGTTGTAGCCCCAGGGGTGTACTTTATTAGAAGAGAGATAGTCTCTCTCTGCTTGGTCAATAAAAGACAACTTTCAGTCCAACCCACCCCCCCTTTTTTTTTCTGGGTAAGTACAGAAAATTTGTAGTAGAAACTTTATTTTCTATTATCTTAAAGAGAATTAAGCATGATACTTTTTTTTTTCAGACTGATTAAATTACATTTTAGTACACTATGATGAGAGCTACAGAAGTATTTACCTGGATAAGAAAGCTTGTCTTCTAAGATTCCAGCCTTTCATTCCTTATCTCCCAGTTCCCTGTTTTCTCTCCCACCAAATATAGCAAATGGTAAGTACACTGTGTATTTTACTCTGAGAAGACTTACGTATGTATTTTGTATGGCACTTGAGAACTTGATAAAAGATTTTGTTGTGATCCATGACTGAGTTGAAATTATAAGCACACATCTTGTCAGTCCCTGGAAAGAAAAAATCTCTTGTTGAAGATGCTTGTGTATTTTTATCTGACCTGACTGAAAAATTTAGAGTATAAGATGATAATAATAATAATAAAAAACTGAGCTCATCAGAGAACAAAGCCTATTGATCATCCTTCAGTAACCCCAAGGCTTCACTTTCTTGCTTCTTTCTTAATCTGAGGACTCTCCCTGGGCATTCTCACCCAATCCCCTAGCCTCAGTTCTCTGTTATATGTACTTATAATTTCAAAATCTATATCTCCAAACAAGATTTCACTTTTGTAACCAAGTACCATATATGCAACTATTTCTTCAATTTGTAATTAGAGGCCCCATAGTACATGTTTAGAACTCAAATCATTACCTTTCTCCTTCAATCAATTGTTCTTCTTGTTTCCCTTAGCACTGTTAATAGTTACACTGTATACCCAGCTGCTCGAGTTTCCATTCCTCCTCAGGATACCTTATACCCATTTATTCTCTTAATTCCCAAAGTCACCTCTTTGACTTCAGTCTTCATAATTTCTCCATTTGCCTATTGTCATTCTCTCCTAGATGGATTCCATCTCAATATTGAATATTTTTTTTTCAGATTTACTGAGGTATAATTGACAGACAATAAATTGTACCCATTTAAAGTATACAATTTGAGGAGTTTTAAAACCATCACCATAATAAAGATAATAAGCATACCCTTCATCCTCACAAGATTCCACGTGCTCCTTTGTAATTGCTCACTCTTCTCCCCACACACCTACATTCCCTGGCAGCCAAGAACCTGCTTCACATTACTGTAGCTCAGTCTGCATTTCCTAGAATTTAATGCAAGTGGAACAGTTCCTCTTTTTCTGATTTCTTTCACTCGGCAAAATTATTTTTTTTCCGCTCCTTGCCCCAGCTTCTTTTAGAATTTTCTCTTTATCACTGATTTTGAACCAATTGGATTATGATGAAACTTAGGAGTTATTACATGCACTAAGTGCTTAGGGTTAATTTAGCTCCTTGAATCTGTGGGTTTATATTTTATATTTGATTTGGAAAATTTTGTTCATTATTTTTTTAATGCATATATGCATATATATTAGGAAACTTAAAGTTTTCCCACAGCTTCATTTCAACTTTTTTGGGGAAGTGTATGTAGAAATGAAGCCTTTTTTCTCTATCATTTCAGATTCAGTGATACTCTTTTCAGTAGTGTCTAATTTTTTTGTTAATTCTATTTAGTTTGTTTTTCATCTTACACATTATTATTTTTGTCTGTAGAAGTTCAATTTAGGTATTTTAAAGAATAATTTTTATGTCTCTCCTTAACATGCTCAAATATTACTTTGACATTTAGTCCTTTGGAATATAGTTATAACTTTTAATGTACTTGTCTATTGATTCTGTAATCTTTGTTATTTCTCAGTCTGTTTCTGTTGATTGATTTTTCTCCCCCTGTGGGCCATAGCATACCTCTCCTGTGCTGAGGCCTACAACCTCTCTCCACCCAGGAATCTGGAAAATAAGGCTCGGTTTCTTTTTTCCCCCTTCTCTCTGGGGTCATTGGTACGACCTGTTGTCAATGTCTGAAAACATTTTTTCGTATTTTTTGTCTCATTTTTTAAAGTTGTTTCATAAAGAAGGTTAAATCTGACTCCTATTTTTTCATCTTTGTCCCAAAACAAAATTACTTTATAATTTTTTTTGTGGTGTTCACTGTTCTGAATCTCGAATTTTGTCACCTTCTTACTTAAAAACCTTTGGTAATAACTTTTACCTTCCCAAGTTTTGATCTTGAGTAGGGTCTGCGACTCTTCACGTTATGGCTCTTTCCACACTCATTTTTGGCTATTAACTGTCCCCACCCCACCTCCTACACACATAGGCAACCCTGTAATCAAGCCACACTTTATTGAACTACAATTCCCGGAATGAACCACCTTCATGTTTTGATCATGTTTTCTCTTTGTGCATGCCTCCATCCTTTCTCTGGCTGATGTGATCTTACCTGCTCTGCAAGTCTAGACAGCCTAGTTCAAATATAACCTCTTTTGTAAAGCCTTCTTTGACTTTCTTCCCACTTTCCCCGGCAAGATTAATAGCCTGTGTTCTTTCACCAGACCATTTCTGTTCCTTATGGAGCTCTCGCATAGTACTCACAGTTTCCCTCACTATACTGAGAGCCTTTCCAGAACAGGACTTGGCAAATTTATTCTAGAGAGAAACAGATCATAAATAGCTCAGGGTCTGAGGGCTCTACAGATTTTTGTTGCATATTATTATATATTTTTTGCAACCTTTTGAAAATATACAGTCGATTCTTAGCTTGGGGGCCAAGCAAAAACATGCTGCCACAGGCTGCAGTTTGCTGACCCTGGCCTTAGAGGAGAAATATTATATTTCATTCTTTCATTCAATAGAATAAATCTGAGAAGGTCAGTGAAATTGTGTGGTTCTTTAATAATGAACGTTAAACAGCCTATAATATTTGAAGGATTTATATGTAACAGCAAATCTTCTAAGAGCTTAACATAGGTTATATCATTAGGTTTGCGCAAAATCAGGTCATATTGTCGGCACCATTTTATAGATGAGACTGTTGCAGCATTGAGAAGCTGACGGCTTCTCAATGCCAAAGTTCATGCAGCTGCTTGTCTTTAAGAAGTTAGAAAAGGAGACGTTCTGGGACAGAGGCAATTGTTTATGTTCTTTTTTTGTTGAATTAGGCTACCAAAAAGGACAGAATGTCTCTGTGATTAATGTATTCAACATCCTTCTCTCTGATAAAAAACAAAAGTTGATACATATCCACAGAATCTTTAACCTAAAGATTGCGTGAGTTTCAAGGATAAGTAACCACATCTGCCCGCTTTTATGTTTATCATATAGTTTGGAGAAAATGACAAAATTGGGTTTCTAAGATAGGCATTACTTTTCAGAACATGAAAAGTCTCATCATACTTTTTCCCTTAAAATCTAGAGAACTCCTGTTCCTCTTTAAAGATAATAATATCCTTCAAACAAAACACTTTGACTAAATTAGTTGTCTTCAAAGCGTATCTGGTTAAGTTAGAAGCTGAAGAAACATATTATTTGAAGCCACACACAAATGTTTTGTTTATTTTTTAATTTGTTGAACAAAAAGGAAAGATAATTGTCTTTGTGTCTTATAAAAAACTCATGGCTGACAGTTTGCAACTGAGTGAACTAATATGAGCTGATATTGAGAATTTCAGTGATGCTTTTCAGAAATCCCAACAGACTAGACTCTTTAACATGATGGAATTGGAATTCCAATTATCAATCAAAGCATCATCAGGAACCAAAATACCCTCCAAGCAGCTGCCATTTAAGCGTTAATGATCTTTATAGAAAAAATTACCGTGGCATAAAAAGCACCTACTGTCAAAATGAACTTTTCAAAAAGCAGAAGCAATTTTACTGCAATAACTTAAAGCAATAATTATTATTAGGACAATTGAAATCAGTAGGTGTATTGGATAAACACAGAGCATATTTACATCAAGAGAAGCATTGTGAAGACAGTTAATTTTCCCCACTGGGAATGAAATGTGTTCTGTCAAATGACAGCGGCCCTCTTCCCTGTGCTGAATTCTGCCAGCGGTAAGACAGATGTGCAAGGGCCACAGGAGAACAGAGGCACTGAAATTGCGTCTGCACCAAAGCAAGGGCCTATTCTTTGTAATTATGTAACTGACATTTATTTTTGTTTCTAAATATGAATCGCTTTGACTTTTAATCACTAACATTTCTCCCTTCCAGCATTTTATGTTGCTTATGTCATTGTATTCCTAGGCACTGTTATCGACAGCTAAACAAACAAAAAGCAGTAGAGTAAACAAAAGAAAATGGTTTGGTAGCAACATAATGTGGGCTACAGATAGGTTGTTAAGGGGTAGTCACTGACTATTCTTGCAAATATCAGGGTTACCTTTCAGAACTAGGGAGACTCGAAGTTGTAAATATGCTTCTACATTCCTTTACAATTGACTCCTATCCTGTGTCCTTCTCTGAGGACACATGATTTCTAATCACTGGTTCGGTTTTGGTTTTTGTACCCAGCGGCTGAGAGGACCTGGGCAGAGGCAGCATGACTGGCCAGGGAAGACTTGGGCAGAGACAGCTATTGAGTCCATACTCTTAACTTACCCTGCATAAGGCCACACCAAACACCTTCCATGGTAAAATTAGCCATCACACGATGGGGTGGGAATGAGAACTTGTTTCTCTCACTAAATGCAAAAACAAATTTCTCATATTTTATCTGGGGAGCAACAGTGTATGCAATCACAGGTGGGGCTCAGTGGTCCACAGCATGCTTTGTTCGTGATGTCATGAATAGCTATTTGATCCATAAAGTTGACCATTTCTAATGTATTTCTAAAGAATTGAGCACATGTTATAGGTACATTGGGAGTGTTTATTTTACTTATTACACACTTTATTTATCTGCTTATTGTTTTATTTTTCACATGCATAAGCAGAGATACCCTGATTTCTGCTTTTGATTTCTACATTCAAAGACAAATCAGATTTTCTCTGTATCCTTGATCATAGGTTAAGTCTCTGGGGAATGACATTGCTTCTCTGTGGTCACTATGAAATAGCAAACTCACAAGGAAGGGCTCTCCTAGGTGGCTTCATACACTGTTCTCTCTTCCCTAATTCCACTGATATCTTTTTTTCCCCCTCTTAGAGTCACTTTTTCTTTAGTTTCCACAGCATGTGCTCTCCAGTCATATTCCTTTTCTCTGTGAGCAGTTTTTATTTTTAACTCCTTCTGGTTCCTCTTCTTTTCCATTTAAATGTTCCACCATATTTGACCTTAGGCTCCTCTCACCACACTCAACCTGGGAAATGCCATGATGTCAGCTTTCACCCCATTGATTCTGAATCACTGGCTCCCAATTCTCCCTCAGATTCCTTGCCTCCATTTGTGTGTTATTGCTATTTACCTTCCTCCACAGCTGCCATTTCAAAATAACAGCCCCTAAACTCATAATCTTCCAAATTTGCCCCATATTTTTTTTCTCCTCTATCTTTTGACAACTGCTTCTTCATATTCTTTGCAATCAGGCTTGGAATCTTGGTGACAGTTGTTATTCTTCCTTTTTCCTTGCCTCTCATTGTCAATCAATGGCCGTGTTATGTCAGTTTTACTTCTGAATGATTAAGAAACGAGATCCTGAAATCACAGATTGCATCTCTTAATGGGCTACCTTAGGCAATTTTTAACTTTTTTGTGTCTTACTTTATATATCTGTATAACTGAAAAATAGAACTTTTTTTCATAGAACTGTTGTATTAGATAGTTATTTACTTAATTTCAGAACAGTGCAGAATGTACACTAAACTCTCAATAGGTATGAGCATGATTATGATTACTATTAGTTTTTGCATGTATTTTCCTTTCTCTGTTCTCACTGTAATGATGCTAATCCAGGAACTTGTTAATTCTTGGTTGGACATTAAAATAGTTACTAATTTACCTCCTCATCCACAGAATCTTCTCAGTCCAATTCACCTTACATCTTGCTATAAGGTTTATCTGATAGATGACAAAAATTTTTACTTTCTTGCTCAAAAAATATTTAAATTAGAAAATAAAAAGTCTTTAACTATTTACCATTGTCATTTACTACTAATATTTTCTAGGGACCTTTTAGCCCAGCCAAGAAGAATGTTTTACTCTTCTCCATTTATTTTCTGTGCCTGCCCACCTCCTTGTCTTTGCTTATGGTGGACCATCTGCCAGGATCACCTTCCTTTTCCAACTCTTCACTGTGTGACCAAGGCTCTCTTATTTATAAAGGCTCTGTCCATGGACACTTCTTTTAGAACTTCCATGGCTCCACAGGAAGTGCTATGCCTTTCCTCTTACCTCCCACAGCAGCCTGTCTATATGCCTCTTAATGATTCTTTTTAGTTTCTGCTATATGTTTTTGTTACTAAAGTAGCTTTATTAGTTTAAGTTTACAGCAAATTTATACTTAATGCAACTTTAAATTTTTCTGAAAGTTACACAGTGCCTTACTTATAGCCAGTGCTTGTTACACAAATGTTGAGTGAAGGAATGACTTTCTTTGCATCTCTGAGCCTAACAAGGAGCTTTCAGCTAGAAGATGCCCAATATATCTTAAAAATATCTTATGTAAATTGAAAAAATAGACAAAGAAACATTTATTTTTTTTATTCCCAACCAACATAATTTCCTATTTATGCTAAAGCCTTTCTGTTTCTTTCTAGTAAGAATTGCATTTGAACTTGTAGAAAACAGAACATTTGGGAGTTATATATATATATATATAGATAGATATATATCTCTTCTGATAGGGGGTTGACCAGTTGGGAGTTATATATATATATATATATATATATATATATATATATATATATATCTTAGAGCAACTGGTCAACCCCCTATCAGAAGAACTAAGGCCTGGAGGGAGAGAGAAACTAATCAGGATGCAGATCTAGTTATTAGTAGCTGAGTATCTTGGTAGCTGAGACTGCTGATAAATTCTGTACTCTTAGACTAGCATATTTTCCTTTTGATTGTTCTAAAATAATCTCTTTGTGGTCTAGGAGCAGTAATCAGAGTTCGAATAAAGTTTCTTTCAAACTAAGATAATTTTCAAAGGGAAAAATTATTCACCATTTATAAAGAAGCTATAATTAGCATAATGGTACATCTTGAAGAATGAGACAATTTAGACTGATGAATATTTGTGATATGTAAATATAAGAAACATCGGGAATACTGGAAGCAATGGGAAGGGAAGACATTAGTGTGTATAGGTTCTTCCTGAATGATGACAGCCAACTCGCAGTCTTTTCATATGTAGAACTAGTAATTTGCACACTGGTTTCCCTTCCCTCTGTCACAGTCATTGTTTCTTTCCTCCTTTCTCGAGATTTCACTTACAGAATGACTTTCCTCATCTGTAAACTATATATTATAATGTTAACCTCACTGGATTCATGAGAATTCAATAAGGGAATACATATGAATCATCAAATACAAAGCAAATTCTTAATGAATATTAGCTCCCATTTCTATTTTGTCCTCTGGCCAAAAGATAGCAGATGCATAGCATATATGTTACCATTCCCTAATTTATGCCCACATTAGACATGTCAAAAACTTCCAAATACTGCCTGGTCGAGCCCAAGAAAAGCCTTAGAATTTCTTTCAGCACAACACTATAGGCAGCTGTAGATGAGGTCCACACATGAGATAAATCTATTTGTCATCTTGTCCTGGGTAAATAAAAGATGATTTTATTTTCCCATATCTAAATATGGTTTAGCTACATCTGTCTGCTTTTTCTTCATAACTTCTCAGTCTATCACTTTGCCTTCTGACTTTATTTTAGTTCAGGCTCTAGCCATGTTCTCTTGAGTTTTCTATTTATTTTCTCATATTCTAAAATGGTCCCAAGAAACCAAAGTTATGGTTTATTTACTAGAATTTGAATATATACAGTTATACTGTGCTGAATTGATTGTAAGAACTTTGTTACTTTGGTTATTCCATCTTCTCAAAAGGAAAAGTATTTCCTTTTTATTTTAGCAAAAAAAAAAAAGATTTTAGTTCAAAATACATTTTTTTAAAAAAATTTAAAGACCAAACTGAAATTTAAAAAATTGGAATCTGAATGTGACATTTTATAGACACTTCTCTATAAATCATAGAAACCTTAGTTTGAATGTATTCTCTTTGGGGGTTTTGGAAATTCCTTGATTAATTTCTAGTTCTTAACAGTGTAATCCATAAAACCTGAACAAACCTTTCTGGTTGTTATAAGGATTTATAGAAGATAATTTATGAAGAGAGCTTACCAAACATAAAGCCTGTCCTTGAGTTAGGGTTTAAACAATTATAGAAATTATCATTAATTTATCCAAGTGTATTTTCAATGTAAAAAATTGAGAAAAATAATTCTGTAGAATTTCCACTGAGAAAATAGCATCTAATTTCCTTCTTCCGAAAGAATGCATGACCTTTGACAAAAATCTCAAACTTAAGAAAAAATTGCTTAATGAGCTAGTTTGCCAGACTTAGTGAGAGATATAATGAGGGGTTTTCTTCATTTGAATACTTTATTTTTAAATAAAATAATCACCTTCAAATAGTCTATAAAAAGCTAAAATGATTTTTTAAAAAATAAACCTGACCCAAGTAAATGGTATAATGGAACTGATTGTAAAAAAGTTTTAGCTCAATTAGCTTTAGGGTTATACTTTAAATTTAAATGTGTCTCCGTAAAAGAATATATCTTGATGGTATTGGGGGTAGATTGGAGGTAAAGGTGAAGGTTTTTCTTTTGTGTACTTTTTTTTGTATTGAACTATAACACCAAACATGTACTATTATTTTTGATAGTGAGTTTTTAACAGGCCATTAAATTTTAAATACAAGTCACTTTTACTTCTGGCCCTTGGTAAAATTATACTATAGCTGAAGTTTGTTGTCTGTGTCTTCTACCTCTGTATTCTGTAAGATTCTATTCAGAATCAAATCTCCCCTTATTGCAACATTCGTGTTACTTTTCTATCAAAATTTACTGTCAGAAAGTGTATAAGAAATTTATACTGTTAAATATAATTTCTAAGAGCATACATTGTTGTCCTTCTAAAATATACTTGTTATTCAACAAAGATAAAAGTTATAAGATCAGACATAAAGATCCCCTTGCTTGAATTTCTGTTATCTATCACAAAGAGGAGGGTTTTTAACAGAGAGAGACTATCTGTTTCCATAAAGTCATATTATTTTTAGATGTTAGAAGTGGTATGTTCTGCTTTCTGCATAAATGTGAATGTGGTTACTGAACCATATGGTAGGATTGCTGACTGAATGATGCTGATGGTTCTACACCATCGTGAGTTTTTTTTTTTTTTTGGTCATCCAGTGAAATGAGAAGCCATTGCAGCATTTTGAACAGATGAATAAGAATATCTGCCTTAGTTTTAAAATGATTACTCTGGCTATTGGGCTGAAACTAGGCTGTGGGAAAATAAAAACTGGAAACAAAAATTACTTAGGGACTACTGAAGTAATGGAATAGAGAGATGACAATAGCTTGGATAGAGCAAGAGCACTGATGGCAGTAAGAATTGGTCAAATTTGGATGCATTTGAAGTTACAGTCAACAAGATTTCCTGTTAGATTGGCTATAAAATTTAAGAGTTAGTGGAATTAGAAGGATATTTTTGGCTCAGACAGTCCGGATAAACTTGCCATTCTCTGCAATGCTAACTAGTATTTCATATCAATTCTCAACATGAAACAGTCGAATAGTTCATCTAGAAGGGGCTAAGGGAAGGACTGGTCCTAGCCTTGACTGTCTCTTCTCTTTCATCTCCTGCTTCTGAGCCATCTTCCGGCTTCCTCCAGTTTGTATCTGATTTAGGTCAAATGAATAACCTTCCTATATCAGGATTAATAGACACTGAAGAGAATTTTTTAATCACTTTTTTCAATTGCTGAAAGTTCAAATTTTAAGTTCAGAATCTTCATAAACTATCTTTAAAGAGCTATGATGATTCATGTTCTGATTATTATTCATATAACCATATATGACTCGAATTTAAGGAGATGCAGCTCTGTCATATCTACACTGAAAACGAATGTCTGCTGCGGGACTCTGGAGGTTTTAAGTGCCTGTTGTTCACTGCATTGCCATTAATGTTCTGTGTTAAATGCTACCTTTGGCCCAAACTGCATCAATGTTTCATTTTGTTTTTCCATTTAAATATCTCCTGCCCACTTATGCATGGATGACATTGGAACAATCAAGCCACTGTGAAAAATCTGCCACTTATCCATCATCATTTACTTATATTTCCTATATAAAGAATATTACCTGCTTCTTATCCATCTAATTAAGAAGGAAGACTAGAGAAAACATTTGTTCATTTCTCCTTTAAAAAATATTTCCTATCTGGCCACGACTATAGGACAAATAAGGTTTTTTATTTTTGTAACATTATTACGTACTTTCTCCTTGATACGCCAATGGTATGAGAACATT
Organism: Macroglossus sobrinus; assembly: GCA_004027375.1. Lineage (NCBI taxonomy): Eukaryota > Metazoa > Chordata > Mammalia > Chiroptera > Pteropodidae > Macroglossus > Macroglossus sobrinus. Next base: position 1,829,905 of record PVKZ01000065.1, read on the forward strand.
TTGTAATCAGTTTTTCTGAGAACAGTTAAAGAAATCAATGGAAACCAGGCCGAATGGCTGTAAATGTTCTGGAACAACTGTTAAATAGAATCAAAGGACTAAAAAGAAGAGGACTGGGGATGCTTTCTGCTGCAAGCCATTTAAAAAGGGGTATTGACAGAATATTTTTCAAGTGATGAGATAAAGCTGTTCCCTTTAACAAACTATTTATTTTAACCCTTGCATGGTCTTTTCTCCTGTTTCTTCTTCAGCCGATTAGTATTTCCACTAATCACAATGAGGTAAACAAACTTTAATAAGTAAGATTTTTACTTCGATCCATGAAACAATGCCCTTAATGAACATAACACAAAATATGATGTAATTGGCCTGAATAAGACCTGAGTACCATTTCTCTAACTTTTGATGGAAAAGATGAAAGCAACTTAATGTGCTTATCAAGAAAAATGGCAAAATGTATTTTATTTTTTCTCACTCTCTTCTCTTTCACTCATTCTGTTCTTATCCCCTCATACATACACAGATATAGCATATACACAATGGTAATTCCAGCAGTTGGAGTGAAGTGGTCTTTCAAAACATGACAGGAAGTATATTAAAGAAAAGGAAAGTAAGAACTGGCCACTTGAAGCTAGTAGATCTATAAACCTCCTTAGACCTCTGTTTCTTCAAAGAGAAAAGTAATAGCTTGCTTACCCATACTATGCTTAGTATATGAGTTACAAGTAGTAGTAGAAGCACCTTCCTTTCTTAACTCCACAGCTCCAGACAGGTGACCATTTTCTGATTACTTCCTCATGAACGCAATATAAGCAAGGTGACCATGTGTCCAAGTTATGGTGTATGATTCTTGTTCTTGCATATTTATTAAATTGTCAAATCTTCCCAGTTTGAATAATAAGTTATATGATTAGCTTAGTCACAAGAGATATTCATCTTCAAAGAAGTTATACTTTGACTAAATGAATGAGCTAAATGTCACTTTAAAGGTTATTAGAGAATCATGTGTGTAGAGCTGATAATCATGCTCGGGAACAAATTTAGATTGGTTCAGCAATCTAGGTAGTCAAACTTCTATAGTCCCATGCCATATGAAGCCACCTGTCCAAAAATAAAGCAAGAAGAGTTGCCACTAGTAAATGCCTGAGATTTTTTGGGGGTGGGGGAGTGAAAATATAATTTAATCATAATTGGAAGTGTGTAGGTCCCAAATTTCAGACATTGGAAAGTTTCAGATATAAAAGTTTCTATTGAGAGGTAGCTGCTGAAGGGTGTGTGCATGTATGTATAAATGCAATCTTTCTACTTGGGAAAAGAGAAGCTTATAACCTCTAATAATGGCCTTATAGTTCCATCCATGATAAAGAAATTATCAGATTTAACTTTCCTCCATTAACAAATATAAAACTAGATGAAATATTTGAAGCTTATTTTTAGCCATTGGAAAACAGCACAAGTCTGTGATCCTTGAGAGAGGTAAATAAACAAGGTGAGCTCCACATTCACCCTGGCTTTCTGTCAGGGTACTTTCCAAGTGACAACATATGGAAGAAGAGCTCCCACAGGAAACAGTTGTCTTTCTGGACAAAAGAATAGATTTCAAAGTTTGTGGGGTGACACAACTTTCAGGGTAGGGTATCAGAGTGTAGGATACTGTATAGAGAAGGAATTTCAGAAATTTGAGTGTACGTCTCTCTGGGTCTATAGCTGAATATGCATGTATAGGTGAGACTCTGCCATCCCTGGCAGAAAGTATTTACTGGAGGCTCTTAGATGAATGGATATTCTAAAAGTAGCATAGGATTGGGAGATGTTGGAATTCCCAACATTCAGAGGAGAGAGACCTCAATGAACATATTAAATGATTGGTTGAGATGCCAGAAGGCCATGCCTTAGGAGTGAGCTATTTTAGTTCTATAGTAAGGATTACTGTTGCCCTGTCCTAGCAAAGCCTTTAGCTCTATGATCCTTTTCAGTATTTACCTAAGAGAAATGAAAGCAATTGTCCCCCAGAAGGATTTATTAGGGTATAATTATGGTAGCTTTATTATTAATAGCCTATAATTGAAAACAACCCAAATGTCAATCAACAGAATAATGGACAATTGTGGTATATTCTTACAGTGTGATGCTATTCAGCAATAAAAAGGAACAAAGAACCCATCCAATAACATGGATGGATCTCATAAATGTGCTGGGTGAAAGAAAGAAGCCAGACACACAAAAAAGTTTATTTTGGATAACTCAGTTTTTATGAAATTTGATTACAGGCCAAACTATTCTATGGAAACAAAAACCAGTACTGTTGCTGCCTCTGCTGGGGATGGTGCCAGGGATGGTGCCTGGGATGAGCAGGGATTGACTGGGAGGGGGCTATAGGGCAAGTTCTCAGGTGGTGAAAATGTATATCTTGACAGGGTTAGTTATTCATCAAACTGTACAATTGAGAATAAAAAAAAATAAATGTGAGCTAACAAATGAATCATCTGCTCCTTCCCCCAGAGAGTATAGCTGAAGGAAATACATTTCCTAAATCTTGAGAAATGGAAAGAGATGGGTGGGAGAGCTTTCTGCAGTTTTACACAGAAATTCACTGGTTCAGCGTGAACGACACAAGATCTATGAGATGTCTTGGCCCTCGGTCACTCTAAGTTGGAGGGTGTGGTGGCACTGAATAGAGGTGTTTTGGATCAGTTACAAGGTGACTCAGAGTTCATTTTCTTTCTGATTGATAGCTCATTTTTAAAAGCATTGTCCAGAACTAGTTTGGAAATAGGATGGTAGATTGGGCACTGAGCCTTAAATCTAGCTCCATCGTCATTATCCTGGGTTACTATATTTGTATCAAATGTTTAACTCCTGTAGACTTTAGCTGTAGAATAATAAAAATTCTATCAAATGATGCTTGTCAAGGATATTGTGATATAGAAATGAAAAAGTAATGAGGAAAATATTGGTCATTATTTAATGACTGTAAAAGCTCGCTCTTTCTATCTTTCTCTCTCTATCTCCCCCCATCTCCCAATGACACTGGGATCTTAAAATAACTGATTTTGTTGTTCATCCTCATGTAAGTGTCTGTTTTGTTGGTAATTCTGGGTGTGTTTGCTAAAGCAACTGTAACAGTTAAGGCACTCACTAGACTGATTTTTCTTCTACATTGGTCCTTAGGACTTAGAGTTTACCTTCCTTTCTGGAGAAGACATTCTTTTAATAAACAGCACTTTTATAAGCCTCACAACTCAGATTGAATATGGGACTTACAGGAGGATTTTATTTAGAGAGATATATTAAAGCCCATAGTTAATGTGTTTTTACAGTCTTCCAAGACTCTCTCAGGATAAACAGTCTTATTAAATTAATGTGTAATTATACCAAGCTCTAAATATGGAAGGTCCTTTCTTGCTCTCCCATAAGCCTCTGACTTTTTTCCTTCAGCCCTTATCATGGCCTGGCATGCCCCAGGCCACCTTTTGAACCCAGTAATGGCTGTTGCTTTCTCTAAGACCTACTTCCATTGGGGCCATAGTTAGGCTTTGGACATTGATCACTTTCTCTTCTATGCTTTGACAGCTGGACTGTGGACACCTTGAGGGGCTATGCTTTATTTATCTTTAACTCCAAGTGTAGTATACAGCATGCCATGCCAAATGTGTGCTAAATACACAAACAAATGAGAGAATAAATCATTGAATAAATGAAGTAAGTTCGTTAATTTCTTAAATTTCATTTAGGCTTTCAGAAAAAAAGTTTTTTTTAAATATACAATAAACTTTGTATAAAAGAACCCCCATTTTTTTATGGAGCCTTGGTATATTTAGAATTATCTGTTAGTGAGTTTGTTTTATATCTGGAATGAATGAATGATCAAGAATGGATATGAATACTTTTACTTATTGCTTCCTTGATCACAAAGACAGATGTGGTAGCCAGCACTGGCCTTATTGTGTATGTGTTGAGGGAACGTGCCTGTGTTGAGGGAACGTGCCAATCTCACAGGTAATGGCCTGGGTGCTTCTGTGTTATGTCTACTTATGTGGCATGAAAGGAGTCACTTTCTTTTATAAACTGCAATTTTGGGGCTATGTCACTGCCAAGTTTGTTTCAGCTACCCAATATAAGGCCAAGAACAAGCTGAGGGGCTTGGTATAAAACATAATATGCTTATCTGGCTTTTAGGAAGAGGATTATCACATCTAATTAAGAAACATTACTAGTAATTAGTCTTAGTCTACATCCAGGGTTAGTTAAAAGACCAACATATGTTTGATGGCCCTAATTTTATTTCTCAGCAGAGATAGGATTCTTGATAAATAAAATGATATTGTATGTAATTCACAAATGGATCTTTCATCTATCATAGGTAGACATTTTCAAACTCATAGCCACTTTCAAGGGCTTCCTGGCTGGGAAAGAGGAAGCACAAGGATGTCTTGTGGGGGAGGAGGCAAGTCTCCCTGGATATTGTTATGTTATAAGACCCAGAGCTTTACTTTTGTGATTCTCTGTGTTCTTGAAATTATATAATCTGTGCTTTCCCGATAAGACTGTGAGATACATAGAGACTGGATCACTGTATGTTTTGTCACTCTGTATTCTCCACATTCATTCACTTTGTGAGCAAGTTATAAGTAATTGTGTAATGAAGAAATGAATTGGGATATGAAATGCAGATAAAATGCTACTTAATAGTAATTTTACTATGCTGATATTAAAAAAGGTAAACAGGTAGTATTTTTGTATTGCTTACTTTCCATGTATATTGTAGTTTAATCATACTGCTAGACTCAATTTCTTGTCTAGAGAAAATACTTTCATTTTACCTTTACATTTCCTACAGTACCTATGTGCATGTTCAAAAGTCAATTAGGTCACTTGTTAAATGAATGAATCCTAAGGAGCCCTATAAAACTTAAAATGATATTTAATGCTGTCTACTTATTAATATTCAATGGGTATTATAATGGGAAAGCAAAGAATTTTACCTCTATTTATATCAGATTAATCAAGCATTTAGTCAATGATCACTGCTCTTCTCCCTGGGCATGAGACATGTGGAGGCTCTGGAGGACGTCTTGTTTAAATAGGATACACTGTGGGCAAGCATATTTCTCAGTGAGTTCCTAATTCCATTATTCATAACTTCTCTAATTACATTGCCCTTCTATTAGCCAATCATGCTGATTCTCACAGAGTGCTGACAGGCAAAAGATGCTCTTAATTACATATCAATTTAGTTTATGACTGATCAGCAATAAGATGATGGTTATTAGAGAATCACATTAAGTGTGTGGCCCTTGGGCTATGGACATTGAGACCTTGGCATGTGGCCTGTAATGATGGAGGGAAAGAGTTTTATTATTTGTTCTCACCTTGGAGAAGACTTTGGCAGAGTGGTCTGTGAGCTTTTACTGATTTCCTGCACAACCTCATTTAGCCTGAGATTATGATGTTTCAACTCAAGGAAAGTACATTGTGTCCCGTGTCTTCTTTCAGAGTCTTTTCTGAGCTGAAAGACTCTGAAAACATCTTATATTTTTAAATGGGAATAAGTGGCCTATCTTTCAGATGATTAGGGGAGTTAGAGGGGGCATATAGGTTTTAAATAGTTTTGCTGTAGAGTTGGACATGGGGAAAATAGCAAAACAGAATCAAAGGCCAAAGACATGGGGAGTTTCAAGAAGGGTTTCAAGAAAGTTAATAGGATGAAGGGCCACCTAGAGAATACAGAAAACAAGGACTAAGAAGCAATCTGGTTTGTCAGGAAGAAGCTATTTGAGACTTTAAGTGTGCCATTTCACTTTAGGAGGGAAGCTAATTGCAAAGACGTAGTGAAGAAACAAGTGAGAACAAAAAAAATGGAAGCAATGACCATAACCCACTTATTCTAGAAATGTGCTCAGGTTCTCTGGAAGTCATTTTTCATGTCTTTTTCCTTTACTTTTTCATTCAGTTGGTTCAGTTTGAGTTATAAAAACTTTTTATTTGAGTCAAGGAGGGAAAAAAATTTTCTATAGCTGGGGAATATGGGCAGAGTTGGCAAGGTCATCTTTTTGGTCATCTTCACAGTCAGCTTCTTTCTCTGTTTTAATAACATTAGATGATGATAAGTGGTTCTGTTTTGACATGAACTACTTTCATGGTTTCCACATTTAAAAATGAGATCTGAGTTACAACAGGGCAAATTTGTTGAAATACCAGAATGACAGTGGGGAGAGAGTGGAGAGGAGGAAGCTTATGGAAGACAGTTGAGAAGACTAAGATTTTGGAGATATGGAGGTGGAGGCCATGGGCGATGCATTTATTTTAGAGGCAAAGATTCAGAGGCTCAGTGCTTGGCACAGGCCTTGGATTAGATGAATGGGCTTGTTTATTGATACTCTCATAATGAAAGTCAAGAGAAAAGATGATTATGTTAATGGTTTTGCTCCTTCTGAGTTCCTATGGCTGTGTGCAGCTCTGATTTAGCCTGGAATGCGCCCAGAGGTGTTTTTGTAGAAACTTGTGTTATATTGTCGAAGGGAGTTCTGTTTACTATTTGCCTCTTGTATTGCCTCAGGAAATGGAGTAGAGGGAAGGTGAGTGGGTGTCCTAGAGCATAGGTTCTGGTGACTATTCTGTTATTTGCTTATAAGCTTCAGCAAATGAGCCAATATCTCTAAGTCTTAGCTTTCTTGCCTGTAAAATGGCTTTAATAGTACCTGCCTATCTTCTAGGGTAGTTACAGGTTCAGATGAAATGTGTTAGAAAGCTCTTTAAAATCAAAGAGTACATTGTGAATAAAATGCAATGCTATAAAGCAAGAAAGGAAGGTAGCAGAAGACATTGAAGATCTGAGGCAGGAATAAACATCCCTTCACTTTCTCATTACCCTCATCCCTGTGGGGATAGCTGTGAACCAGCTTCCTTTTTTTGGCCTCATTTTTTTTAGCCAAACGTACTTCACACTGAGCCAAGAGGTGAGAAGGTGGGCTCCAATGTAGGAAATCTAAGCTCTGGGATTATGTCAACACTTTAGTTTGTACAAAATACTTTTATTGGGCCTAGCATATTTAGCACTTTATAAATATTTATACCATTCTCTTTTTTGAGCTCCTGTCCTTCCAGCCATACACTGGCTTTATTAATCCTACTCAGCAATAGATCCAGGTTAATGGGGCTAAAAGCATATACAACATTGGGCCATTTCTCTTTTTTAATTCTTTTAATTTAATTTTATTATTAGTTTCAAGTATACAGTATATTGATTAGACATTTATATAGTTTATAAAATGATCCCCTTAATTGTTCTTTCTCCCCTCTGACTCTATACCTAGCCATTACATTAATGCTAACTGCATTCCCGAAGCTGTGCTCCCCATCCCTGTGGCCATCTATTACCTCCTAATTTTCACTTCTTTAACCCTTCACTCCATTCTTCCAGTTCCCCAACCCCCTTCCCTCTGGCTGTCACCAGATTGTCCTCTATAGTTGTGAGTTTGGTTTTGATTAGTTTCTTCTTTTTGTTCCTTAAACACTTCATATAAGTGAAGTTATATGGTATTTATTCTTTTCTGTCTGACTTATTTCACTCAGCATAATAACTCTAGGTCCATTGTGTCATTGCTAATGGAATGGTAGGATTTCATTTTTTAATGGTTGAGTAATATTCCAATGTATATATGAACCATAACTTCTTTATCCAGTTGTCTGTTGATGGGCAGTTAAGTTGCTTCCATATCTTGGCTATTGTAAATTGTGCTGCCATGAACATAGGGGTGCATATATCTTTATGAGTTATTATTATTATTTTTTTGGATAAATGCCCAGAAGTGCAATTGCTAGGTCAAAAGGTATATGCATTTTTAATTTTTTGAGGAACCTCCAGACAGTTCCCTCAGTGGTAACATTTTGCAAAACTAAAATAATTACAACCAGGATATTGGCATTGATAGAATCAGATAGAATCAGGAATCTTAATTCAGATTTCCCCCGTTTTACTTGCATCACTTGCATGTGTGTCTGTATTAAGTTCAATAAATTTTGTCACCTGTGTAAGTTGGCATATTTACCACCACTGTCAAGATACTCAACAATTCCAACCAAGTCCGTAAGGATCCTTTTATAATCACAAACACCTTCCTGAACTCCCCCCACAAACCTCTGCAACCACTAATCTGCCCTTCATTCCTAAAATTTATTCTTTGAAAAGTTAAAAAAAACATGAATGTCACATGACAGCATTGTTTTTCTTTGTTTCTCCTCTCATACCCCAGAGCAATTACTCAGACTTCCTTGGCTTTACTTTTTTCTCTTCTGAAACTTTGGCTTCTAGAAACCCATAGCTTTTCAAAGACTCTCATTCTCATCTCAAGTGATTTCTGGCTGTTAGAAATAGGTTTTGAAGTGCAGTAAGAGCATGAAATGTCTGTGGCCAAGGTTGAGAAGGAAATGAAATAAAACTTTGTCTCAAGTTATGAGAGTGAGAAAACCCCTAGAACAGTGAGGGCAAAATGTGTGTTTCAAGAACTGTCATAATTCCTCTGCATAATATGTGCCCAGAGAAACTCAAGCAGAAGTCTAGAATTCTGCCAGAGGCTCATTATCAGCACAAAACAGCAAAGTTGTCAGAAACTTAAAGAAAGAAAAAAAACTCCTTTTTTCTTTGCTGCTATCTTTCATCAAGGAAAGAAACATCCGAGCCCTATAGAATTCCCATTTTTCCTAGTTTGCAGCAATTTCCAAATGTCTGGTATCTCTTCAGCTCCACAAGTTCTACTCTGGCATATTCCTGGGAAAAGGGGCCCTGACTGTGATGTCCACCTGTTTTAAGGCTCTAGATAGAGACTGGCTCAGTATAATTGTCATATGTTGATAAATTAAGCTATTTTACCCTGCTGGAGTTGGAGTTTGAAATATAACCAAGCTTAAATTCTTAAGAAATATTTGCAAATTGAAATTTAAATGTATGTTTTTAGATTAATGTTAAACTACTAGAGTAGATAGTAGCATTATAGTGGGTAACATCTTATACCACAGAATTGGTATATTTTGGTTGGTGAATGAAATACAGATTATTTTGACACTATCATTTGAGCCCTCATTTGTCTGGAAAGTGAAAATAAATTCTAATTAGTTCTGGTCCTCTGATGGCCCCATTTTCCCTTGTTTTATCCAAGTTCCAGGTTTTATCTGATACCGTGGGTGTGTCAGTGAGGATATTTAGGAGATGGGAAGAAAGTTAAACATTTGTGAGACTTGATTAAGACCTGATCAACATTTATGAAGTTATTTTTCTCCTCTTGTAGGATTATAAAGAATGACCTTAAGTCAGAGTAACGTCAGTAAAGTATCCTTTGGAAACCATGTGGTACTATTTTCTGCCTTTCTTTACCCCTTAGGGCAGCAGGGGTCAGGGGTGAGGTGTGGGAGGTCTTTACAAACTCCTCCTGCTGATTGAAGGAGACAACCAACCAAGTAGGTCTTTGTGCCCAAGCCCATGCTCTGTCCTCTCCCTATCAGTCTTCATTCCTTTCATCTCTCCTAATCCTTCTTTTCCCCCAGTGCTTTATCTCAAATATCTATTAAGAAGAAAGAAATGAAAGGTAACTAACATATACAGAGCATCCACTATGTGCCAACATTAGACTTTGTTCTTCCTCGTTTGTCTTTTAACTCATCAGCAAGTCCTGTCACCTCAACCTTGACAATATCCCACAATACAGCTACTGCTCTTCATCTCCCTGCTACCACCTTGGGCCAAGCTACCACTGCCTCCATCGTAGGTTACTGCCTTGGCCTCCTAAATGGACTCCCTGCTTCTGCCCTTGCCTTTACAATTTAATTATGGCATTGGAGCCAGAGTGATCCTTTTACAATAGATGTTGGACCATATCCTGCCTCTGCTTAGAATTTCCAGAGGCTCTTGTCTCATGTAGAGTAAAACCCAAAGTCTTTACACTGGCCTGCAATGCCCTATGTGATCCTTAGCTCTCCCTATTCTCTGAGCTCATCCCCCACCCCTCACTAGCTCATTTTGCTCCAGCCACCTTTGACTATTGTGTGAGAATGTAAACACAGCCCTGCATTAGAGCCTTTTCACCTGCTGTTCCCTCTGCAAGAAAGGCTATTCCATCAAATAACTGCATGACATTGCTAATCACCTTATATAAAAGTGGAACACTTTATAGCACTTACCACCAGGCAAGTATTGATCCATTGATTGTCTCCTTGAATCCTGCTACTCCTACCCACAACTATTGTCTGTTCCAAGAGTTCATGAATGAATATAGACCATTTTGTGTATAGTTCTGTTCCAGCTCTTAGAATAGTGCCTTTCATAAAAGTCTCAATAAACGTTTTGGAATGAATGAATAAATGAATGAATGAATCTACACAATAATCTTTGATTTTTATAAAGACAGTCAATGGTGCTCAGAAAGATAAACTAATTTGTGAACACATACAAGTATCAAACTGATATAGACCCAGGAAACTTTTCTAGTCAAGATAAAAAGAGCCATATTTTCAAAATGGTCTTGTTGATAAATAATGTATTATTATATTATCCTTTCTAACATTTAGATTCATTTAAAGGAGGTTATTTAGGAACAAGCAGTGCCTTAACCTGAGGGAATGTGCTTTTAATGGGTTCTCAGACACACTGGCAGGTCTGCTAGACGATGTCTTTGGCCAGCAACTAGCTATGCTGCTAGTCCTGTGATTAGGCCATGTGTTGGCATCTGCCTGAGAACTCTGAAAGAGTAGATTCTTGGCCAAGCAAACCTTAATACAAAATATGTTTCTGTGGCATTCTAGCCTTGGCTCAGTGGAACTTCTTAAACTTTCTTTCATTCAACTTTGGAATTGAGATTTGGTGTGAGCATTTCATAGGCTCTCTCTTTCCTATGTCTGATCTGCTACTTAACCATATCCATATAATAATGTGGGAGTATGGAGGGTTGTTTAATGTTTCTCTTGGAAATGTGAGACTTGATAGTGAGAGTCAACAAAGGGATAAGTACTTAGAAATGAGAAAACACTGTGAATCTAAAAGAAACAAGTAGAGATCAAAGTTAAAGGAAACATTTTGATTTTTTTAAACCTAGGTTGGCCACATACAATAAAAACGTGTATACTCTTTCCCACGTAGGTTTATCTTTTTTTCAAGAAATAATACATAACTACTTTTTATTCCCTTTCAAGTATTGTATTTGGCTGATTTAAATTTTTTTTATTAGTTAGACATTAGTTAGACATAAATTTATATAGTTTATGAAATGATTCTTCCAACTGCTTTTTCTCTCCTCTAGTCCTACACATAGCCATTACATTAATGCTGACTGCATTCCCTATGCCATGCTCCCCATCCCTGTGACCACCTATCAACTACTGATTTATGCTTCTTTAATCCTACACTGCTTTCTCTTAGACTGATTTTTATGCTGTTTTCTCATTTCATATGACTAGACTAGAGTTGGGCAACTGAAACCTCTGTTTCGCATGTGCCCCAACCATCTAAGCAACCTTGGATGGCACAGGTTTCTCCCCCTGCTTCAGTTCACCTGATACTGAGAAGACTGGGCTAGTTGATACCTTTTGGTCCTTTCTGCCTAACTACTCTTGGAGTATCTCCTCTTCTTCTAACTCTTTGTACCTTCCTTAGTGTCTCTCTCCTCTCTAAAAGGATATAGTGATAGTGGTCCAAGATATTGTAGCCTCAGGGATTTTAGCAGCTTGTGGAAAAATTTTTTAACATAAGCAACATTACATATGAGAGTTTATGTGACCTTTATGAGTCTGTGGTATCACTGTATTTTTTCAAATGCATGTAACACCATTTTAGTTCTGTTCTTTCAATTCTAAAAGGCAAAGATTTTAAAGTTCAGCAATATGTGTTTAAGAAATCCTTTTTTAGGTCACTTATAAAATGATTGGTCATGAAGGGAAACAGTAGTATTATACATTTACTGCTGTTTCAAGAGAGACATTTGATAGAATTTTATGGGAAGAGTCTTGGTGTCGGGGATTTATGTTCTTAGCTCATAACCCAAACAAATAGTAATTTTTCTAACATGTTGAAGAATGTCTTTATACATCCTTAATGAGATCCTTTTGGATTTCTGAGGCTTATTCTCTTGGTCTCACCTGTTCAGTCATTTTGGCCACTGTTGATATACATGGATATGCACCCATCAAAGGTACAGAAGATACAAACCATGGAGCAGAAGGATAAATGGAATTTCAGAACTAGTTGGTTTACATATCTGTAAGAAAGAAAATTTCTCATAGTTGAGATTCAGTACAAGGAATAGAATAACAGGACAAATCATCATGTTATTGATAATGACAATAATAGTGGCTAATATTTAGAACTTCCTGTGTTCTAGGGATTGTTCTAAATTTTTTAAGGTTATAATTTCTTTAATCCTCATAACATCCTTATGAGGGATATGCCATTGTTATCTCTGACAGAGGAGGAAACAGAGAGAGGGTAAGTAACATGGCCAAGTCACATGACTAGTAAGTAGCAGAATTGTGATTTGAACTCAGACAGGTCTGACTGTGTAACCTGTGCTTGTAACCACCTGATTATTGCCTTTCTGCTAGCAAATATTTAGCATTCTGTGCAGAACTTAGACATGAATCAGGAGTCAACTGGATATTCTGGATTATATATGTTCCTCACTTAAATTTCTTTATTTAAATTGAGATATAATTGATATATAATATTATATTAGTTTCAGATGTACAACATAATGATCCAATATTTGTATATAGTGCAAAATGACCTCTATAATAAGTCTAGTTAACATTCATCACCCATTTAGCTATACTATTTTTTGTGTGTGATGAGAACTTTTAAGATCTACTCTCTTAGCAGCTTTCAAATATGTAACACAGTACTATTAACTATAGTCACCGTGTGCTACATTTTATCCCATTACTTATTTATTTTATAACTGTAAGTTTGTACTTTTGGACTCCTTCAAAGATTTCATCTACCTCCTTCCCCCACCTCTGGTGACTACCAGTCAGTTGGTTCTCTGTTCTTTGTATGTATGAGCTTTTTGGGGGGGGTAGGGTGGGGGATCCTATATATATATATCAGTGAGATTATATAATATTTGCCTTTCTCTATCTGATTTGTTTAACTTAATGTAATACCCTCAACGTCCATCCATGTTGTCTGACATGACAAGATTTAATTCTTTTTTATGGCTGAATAATTTTTCATTGTGTGTGTATATCACAATTCCTTTATCCATTCATCCATCCATGGATACTTAGGTTGCTTCCATGTCTTGGTTTTTGTAAATAATGTTTCAATGAACATCGGTGCATATGTATTTTCCAGTTAGTGTTTTTGTTTTCTTTAGATAAATACCCAGAAGTAGAATTGCTGGATCATATGGTAGTTCTATTTTTAATTTTTTGAAGAATCTGCATACTATTTTCCACTATACAAATTTACATTCCCACTAGCAGTGTACAAGAGTTCCCTTTTTCCAGATTTTCATCAGGACTTGTTATTTTTTGTCTTTTTGATAATAGCTAGGGTATGAGATGATATCTTATTATAGTTTTGATAAATATTTCTCTAATGATTAGTGATGTTGAGCACCTTTTCAGGTACCTGTTGGTCATCTGTATGTCTTATTTGGTAAAAGTATCCAAATCCCTGTTTGTTTTGAAACTGTATTATTTCCTTTTACCTACTGAGTTGTATGAGTTCTTTACATATTTTGGATATTAGTCCCTTAACAGATTTGTGATTTGCAAATATTTTTTTCCATTTCCTAGACTGCCTTTTTATTTTGTTTATGTTTTCCTTTGTTGTGCAGAAGATTTTTATTTTGATGTAGTTGCACTTGTTTATTTTAGTTTTTGTTGCCTTTGCTTTTGGTGTCAAATCTAAAAGAAAATAATCACCAAGATCCAAAACTGCCTGTATTTTCTTTTAGGAGTTTTATGGTTTCAGGTCTTATGTTTATCTTTGATCCATTTTGAGTAAATTTTTTTGTATGATGTAAGTTAGTGGTCCCATTTCATTCTTTTCCATGTGGCTGTCAAGTTTTCCCAATACCATTTATTGAAGAGGATATCTTTCATCATTGTATATTCTTGGCTTCTTTGTCATAAATTATTTGACCATGTATGTGTGGGTTTATTCCTGAACTCTCTATTCTGTTGATCAGTGTCTCTGTTTTTTAGGCCAATACCAAATTCTTTTGATTGCTAAAGCTTTGTAATATAGTTTGAAAAAAGGAAGTATGATACCTCTAGGTTTGTTCTTCATTTTCAGGATCACTTTGGCTATTTGGGGTCTTTTGTGGTTCCATATTAGTTTTAGATGTTCTTCACTTTCTATTCCCTGTACCTGAGGCTTCAACCTGCTATCTCTATGCTTTCCATTCTACATATTGTCATCTTCTTCCTAGTCAAATATTTGTTGGGATCTATGGGTAGAAATTTATAAATAAATCTAACTTCATGCAAGTGTAAGGTCTCCAAAGTTTGAGCAATGGACAATAAAGCCATAAGATGTAAAATTATACCCATCTAGGAGTAGGGAAACCTGGAATCAATTTCCAATAAGGTCTGAGAGAGGAGACTCTGATTTAGTGGATCAGGTATGAAGCTCTGTAACTGTTTATAAAAAATTTCCCCCAAAATAACTTTGATAGTCATCCCAAGTTTGAGAATATCTAACCTAGAGTATAGAGAAATAAAAATATTCCAGGACAAAAGTGAACATGACTCATCACTGTATATGTATGTTCATTAGGTAAGGTGACAGAGTGCTTAGGCAGCCTCATCATGAAGAATAAAAGAGAAAAATCAGGATCTGCATAAGATTTACCCTCAAACCCCTAAACTGAACAGCTCCCCCAAATCACATGATTGAGCTTCCCTAACATCTTTCTATATGGCTGTTGTAGAGTGGAGCCTTGGGGGAAGGCAACTAACTAGGCCTGGAGAGTCAAGGAAGAGTTTTCAGATGAGGTGATTTTAGGTGGAAGAAGGCATTTACAGATTGGGTCCTTATTTGGACCTGAATCTTGGAGCATTTTAGAGCCTGAATATGAAGAGGTTTAGTTTGGAAGAAATTAAAACCACTCAATGAACAGCTTATTTCATCTATATGAACAAAAGTTCATTCCGTGGACAGTGATAGAAACCATCTCCCTCACCTCACATTATTCCACCCTAAACTGGACAACTTATTTCTCCTCCTGTCTATCTAGGGCCAATCTCCTCATATAAAAGCGTATGACTAGAAACTAAATGAGGAATTTAAAAAAAAAAACACGGTGTATTTTCATTTTGACTATATGGTTGCTTCTACCCATTCTGGATTATATTTACATTTTTTGTAGTTATTAATTTCATTATCAAATATATTAAAGATATAGACAATTCAGAAAACAGAATGATATCCACATTCTCATCTATCTTTAACAAATGTTAATGTTTTACCTTACTTGCTCCAGTAAGTATTTGTGAAGAAATAAATTGTCATAAAGACTGTCATTATCTAGCCCCATCTCACCACTGACATCTTGACATTTGTTAAGGAAAATACTTTAGTAATATTGATATTTACATATGTACTGTAAAGGATTTTAGGGATCAAATACTCCAGCTTTCTTTGACAACAGAGTCCTGAAAATTCTAGTAAGTAGGCAGAGTTCCAGGAATATGGCAGAGCTGGTCACCTAAGAAGGTTGTTTTTCTATTACTAATAGGTTTCTGTGCTATATCAGGAAATGTTTGCAGGTGTGTTGGGAAGAGGGTCACATTTCCATTTTGATTCCTAGAGTTTGTCATATCGCCTAATCCTCTCTACTTCTTCATTCTCCCTACAGCTGGGCTCATTCGAGTGCTTGCTAATTTTGGATGATAGCAGTAGCTACTTTTTAGGCATCCCTGCCTCCAACTTGCCCACATTTCACACATCTGGGTGTCATCAAATCTTTTTTGAATTCTCTGGTGTACCCATCCCCATGTGCATTTTAGTGAGGCAACATAAAAGAGGAAACGGTTCTGATGTATAACATAATCATCATCATCTCTTTTTTTTTATCATCATCCTCACCATCATCATCAGCTCAGATATTTATTGAAGGCTATCTGCCAATAATATTTCTATGAACTTTATAAGCATTAATTAATTAAATTATCATAGTATCTCTATGACACAGGTACTACTATTATTCTTATTTTAAGGATAAAAATGCTTAAGCACTAAATGAGTAAGTGACTTGCTCAAGTTTTTCCATCTAGTATGTGATGCTGCTAAGGTTTAGACATGGGCTTTCTAGCTCCAAAGCTTGCATTATTTACTACCATGTCACCCTGCCTTTTATGTAGCTCTTGATGACAATGAATAGAAGAACAAACCCATTATGGGGGCTTCAGTTTTTCTTAGTCTTTAATGAATAACACATACACTCTGTCAGCTACTTCAAAAGTCAGTGTTTTACATTTTTTAAATGAGTTCTGTTTGGTAATTATTTTGAAGTTGAAGTATCTGAAACACCAACATATTCTTCCACAGGAACGATGTCATAAAGAGTAGTTAAATTTTCAGGGAAATCTGTAGTTTATTTAAGCCATGAGATAACTAAATATTTTCATTTGCAATAAAATAAGAGAGGAAAAAAAGCAATGCTATCACAATATTGGTAAGAATAGAGGGTGAAATGTTATTATAATTTATTTGTAGGTGATTGTGCTTAAAGGAAAGGAAAATGAAGAAGTAGATAGAACCTTTGGAGAAGATTTTAGATTTGTAAATACTTATATCTAATTTCATTTAAAATGTGATGTGTTCTCTTTTATTTGATATAGTTGTGATAGGAGTGACGTTTTTATACTTTTAGAACTCTAAAACAACCTTTTTGTTGTTGTTTGCGTATATAACCAAGAGAAGATGAGAGCTTTTGCAGAAGCAATTAGACATGAGTTAGAGAAAAACAGGGAAATCATAGTGAATATATATGCTTATTTTAAAAAGAGATTATTTGAGCTATAATTTAAAGATAGAAATAGAGTAGATGCTGTGTATACATTGTTTTCAAGTGAAAAAAATGATACTGAGCAGGAGATTTTGAATGAGAGATTTTCTTTTTCCAGTCAACATTTAGCACCTTTAACTCAAACCAACATGATGAACAGAAGGAAGAGGAAACTCTGCAACCAGCTAGAAACCCACGTTCCCAAAGGGCATTTGTAATTTAACACATATTTTGTATTTATCTAATGTAAAGTATATTCTTTCAGGTTAAAAATGGATTAGGCATTCTTTTGAGAAAATGTCATTAGAATTCATAAAACACAAAAGGGAATGTTCTGTATAATTGTTACTTTTTTTTTTTTTTACCAGAAGTGTTTTCCTTTCTCTTTTGTACATTATTTTATGATTTTGCCAATGTACCTCTGCAGGGCTTTTTCTTTTTAAGTCTAGCTACTCCTGAAGTCTCATTATGAAGGAAATAAGGAGCATTGCAAGAGTGGTTTTAAACGCTCTGCTATTTGTTGTGGCTGGGACAAGTGTGCCCAGTTATTTGGGCTTAGCCCTGCTTCTGTTTCACCTTTTCAATATTTTGTTTCTTTGTTTCATGACACAGTCACTGAAGTGGACATATGTTTTTTAGTCACCGTAAGAGAAAGCTTGTTTCCAACTATCCATGAGCTGGAATTTAAGCTCAACCTTCACTGAAGTGAGAAGTTAAGTTCTGGATTTGACATTGCTAAAGGACTTAGGAACATTACTGTTTTCAAAATATGTCCCCAGGTCATTAATTAACACTGTAGCAAGTATTTGGAACGAAACAGTTCAAGAGAACCCTTCCCAACACTGCTCCAATTTTGACCCATATAAAATACACATGATTTAAATCTTATTGAAAACTTTTAAAGGCTCCAATCTCAATAGTTAGAATCACAGATAATTATATGATTTTTTTTTATTTTGTGAAAGGAGGAGTAATGGACCTGAAAAAACTGGATTATTTTTACTTTCATTGTTTAGCTGATGATAATGGCATAATTGATGTAAGATACATACTGATTGGAAGTGTTTGTGGTACAAAGCTTTGTAAGTCCTGCTTATGTGATTACCTTTGAACCATATAACATGTTTTTAGTAGATGTTGGAACAATCTCCAAAATGGACATTCATTCCCCAGAGGGTATAAAATCTGACTTGTGTAAAGTTCTTGGAGAAGTATAAATACATGCCATCCTATTTATTTTTGTCTTTCTACTTAGAACTGCACTCTGAAATATTTCAATGAAATTGTTCAGTTGCATCATCCAACTTAAATCAGTGGATGCAAAGCTATTTCTCCGGATTTCTGAATTTATAAGTCCCAAGTGAACTGAAACTGGTGATTTCTTTCTGCTGAGTAGCAATTTGGAAAGAGTACCTTTGAAATTTTGTGTAAGTAAAATTTCAGAGAATCTCCTTTGGATCTTTTTCCTGGGATATAGTAAGGAGGATGAGAAAACATGGCTTTATTATCCTTTTGCTAGATAAATATTAAAATACCCTAATTCTACACTGATGTTTCTGAAAGTTTTTATACAAGAACCTTGAAAAGCACTATGTATGCATTCATTGCCTACCCCATTTTTAGGTTTGAGACGATCAAACATGAGCACATTTTTAATGCTCATTACTAAAGTATATTTTACTAGCATAAGTAAAATTAATAAAGAAGATTTTTCTATTTTCTCTGTTATTTGCAACCACCTAAGTAGCTCTATAGAAGTAGAAGTGAAATTTTTAGTCACCCCCCAAAAAGTTTATTTGTTTAACTCTCTTTAATAATTATTATTTAGTCATTTCTTGCTAATTTCCACTAAATGTTCCATCACTACTCACTTATGAAGCCACTTAAAGAATATGTTGTGCTATGCAGGGCACCTTTACCATAGAATTAAACTGGTTCTGATAAATTGGGTGTGTGTCTTGTTCAAACAGAGTTTGTCCTATGATAGGTAAAATATGATATATTTTGATGAGTGGCTCACTGGGGGCACATCTGATTAGTAGGATCATTTTTTTTTTTAGGAAAAAGTAGAAACAACACAAATGTAAATTAGCAGAGATGAAAGCGAGCAGAGAAAAGAGCTATGCACTCAGATGCAGAATTGTTTCTTAACCATGTGGCAGAGAAATACCAGAAAGACCCAGCTTTTCTGAACTTGTTATTCCAACTATAAAATATAGACAATAACTATTTGATGTAAAATTTAAATGAGACACTCTCTTTGAAAACTTTTGGTGGACTCTGAGATTCTATAAAATTGCAGCACACTTAATAACTTCATGACTTCTTCAACTTTGATCAAATGGATACTGATTTCTTTAAGAGAACTCATTTGTTAAAAATTGACTTTTAAATGAAAAATTATAGGTTTGTCTGATATGTGATATTTATACAGATAACATACAGCAGTCGTGTTGACCTGTGCACCACCACTCTCTCTAGATGGAAATATTGAGGACAGTTAGACCCAGAGAGACTAGACCAAAGCTTGATTGTGTCATTTATTAGTCTTGTGACATGTGGTTAATTCCTGAACTTCTCTGAGGCTTTTTTTTTCCCTTTTGAATGGTCAATTATGGTTGACCATGGGTAACTGAAACCACTGAAAATGAAACCTGGGATAATGAGAGACTACTGTAAATGGCTTTGGCAAACTCACAAGTGCTATCTAAATGCAAGGATCATTATTAGTGTCAAGAGAGTTTCAGAATTTCATGTGTTGCTCATTAAAGTGCCTAGAGAGTTGGAATTTGAAATCTACATTTCTCAATCCTAAATCTTGGCCAGTCATCTGAGATATCACTCTATTGGGAATACGTGGGGCTTAGATCACATTGCTTAACTAATTTCCATGGGAGGTGTTGGCTCATCAAGCAACATTTTTCTGTGAATCTGATAAGAGCTGGCCTAGTTGACTTCCATGGTCCAAATTCTGAGAATTTAGAGCCCCAAAATTAAAACGGGAGAAGCTGTTCTGTGACTTAAATAAGCTTGAAAATAAAAATGTCAAGATTATTTAGTATTAGCATTTATAGTAGAGCATTTGCACAGAAAATCAAATATAATCACCAGCAATGTTTAGAACAGTCTCCAATTTTCCACAGAAAATGAAGAATTCTCTTTCATTGTAGCCATAGGAGTTGGAATTATTTCCTCATTCATATGTTTTGTGTCTAGAAATGCTTACCTGAGCAGCCTCAAGCCCAGCAGCTCATCCTGACTTCACCCGCATTATACCCTCAAAGTTTACTCTCATCTACCTCTTTACCGTTTCTACAAGCTCCTACACATCTCCTCCTCTTATTTAACATTCTTCCTAACATTCTCCTCATCTCCATTTCCCAATACTTCCCTCTCTTCTTCATTTGCTAAGTTTTAATTATGTACATACTAAAGCATTGAGAATTATGTTTCTTTAACTTTAATTCTTTCATCTTTTTCTCCAGCACCAAACAAGTTTTACCTGGGCCAGTGTGGGCAGAGTGGGAGGAAGAGATGAGTCTGATGCCAGAGACAAACTATTTAGATAGAATAAACAACTTCCTCTTTCAAACAAGGGCAGGCAGCCTGCACTTGGCCTCTTTGGAAGAGCCCTTTCCCATCATGCCTTGTGTTTTTCTCCCAAAGCAATTCTGGTTCCCAGCTGTCTCCTGGCCATGCTTCAGCCTTTTAGCCTCTTTTTTCTTTGAAGCACCAGTGCTGTCTACACAGCTCCCCTTTGTGCCTTTCCAAATTCTTCACACTTCTGCTGCCAGTTTTAGAATGATTCATGATATCTGCATCCAAATATTAGTTCTAGAAAAAGATCTCTGGTTTTCTGATCTCATTTTGCTGAGGTGTTCACTATCTTAAGCCAGAGAACAGGGTGGGAGAAAAGTTGAGACTCATGCTAGCTCTTGCCCTGGTTTACTCCTGGTTTGCCACACTCGCTTTTTATTCTGTTCATTTCACATTCAAGAGAAAGTAAATGTGTGCTCTTATTTATTTTACAGTGCTCTTTCAGCTAAAAATCTCATTGATGATTTTGAAGAACTAAAATCCTATTCTCGGCCTCATCCAATTATTTTGTATCATTGTTTTTCTTCACTTTCCTTTAAATAATATATTAGCTGTTGGTATAGTTAGAAAAATTGTTTTCTGTGTCCAAATTAAAGTTTGCCTTCCGTCCCTTTTGCTTTGTTATTCCCAATTATGTCCCTGCCCCACTTCCCAAGACCACCCAGCACAGTTTCTTCCTCCTGAGTGCTTACAACCTTTAAAATTTTGTACATCATATATGAAAAAGGCCTAGTATTTGAACTTTGCAAATATAAATCATTAACAGTCAATACAGTGTATGATTATGATGAATAAAACTGTGTTTTTGACATTACTATTTCGACAAATTTAAGTGATTCTTGAGCGCTAGTGCTGCAGCCTGACCTATCAGAAATCATCTGAATGTTTTGATATTGCCACTTGTTAAATTCTATCACATTCTTCGTAGGACTTTGGTAATATCCATGACAGTAACAATGCAGAGAAACTTTTATTCAAATCCATGAATTTTTTCTCTTTTTACTTTTTAATAAATGGAAAAGGTGCTTTTCCTGGTGATATTTAGATTAAATGGTAGGAAGTTCTCATTTAAGCAAAGACTTTGGCAGATATTTCGCAGAACGTCATAATTTCTTCAGATGTGATAAAGGGGGTGTATAATTTTATTTCAGTGGAGAAAATTAATAAAAGCAAGGTGGCAGAAGTAGTGAACCATGTGACAGAGAGAGAATAATAAAATTCCATATTTACCTAAAACATAAATACATTTGTTTGGCATTACCTTTAGTTCTGCCAATAAACATTGCAAATTTACTAGGTTTCACAGACATTTTTTAGCACTAGGGCTTCACGTAGAAAATAAAATAGAGTAATAATGCTTTTTAAAAATGCTTACTGTATGACAGGCACTGTATTCAACACATGTGTTATTTCATTTTACTCTCAGGACAACTCAGTGAAGTAGCTATTATCATCATTCTTATTTTACCTATTTAGGGCTTTGCTTAGATTAGGAAATTTACTTAAGTTATACCGCAAATGAAAGGAGAATTTGAGTACATTTCTCTCAGGCTACAGCACTTGCCCCCAAGCACATTGTAGACCTGGTGGAAAATTCACCTTTGAAGAAGACGAGAGCCTTCCACAGTGGGCACGGTGTGGACCTGTGGGAGGTGAATTTCTCTTCCGTTTCCTTTCTTGTCAAAGCTATTGTCCTGGTTCTTTATTTTTTTATTTATTTTATTTTTTTAGGAAGATATGAAATGTCCTTTATAAACCTGTCTTAAATATGTCTATTTTTCTTGAACAAACTAGAATTTACCATTTCCCCCTTTGATTATAGAGTCTTAAATGGTTAAACTGTTTTTACTTTATATCTCAATGAGACCAAATCAGATTTTCCCTCTGGCTGAGAGGGAAAGTAAAAGCTAGGCAAACTATCCAGTTTAGGATAGCAGCTAGTATGAGATAGATGAGAGTAACAAAAGTGAATGGAGAGTGGTGAAACAACATTGCTGTTTCAACATTCTGTTTATGTCAACGCTTGAGGCTTAAGGAAAACCAGGATTTTGGTGGAGTAGCTGCAGTCTATAATATAATTCTAAAAAGCCAGACTTCTGTTCTATAAAACTTTGGAAATTATGTTTAATTCTCATTTGGGGTTTTATAAGACTATTAGGATAAATGTGATGTCACTAGAGGAGAACAGTAGGATCTTTAAGTGGGAAAGAAACAGAATGAATGAGGCCACATCAACTAACAATTTCAGATTGATTCAGTTTAAGGTGACAGTTATCCTTTTGACTGATGATAGTAAAAAAAGATCCACATTAGGGGAGTTTTTCTGGTTAATTGCCTCATGTTATTACACTTTATTCTCAAATACACACTGGCAAAGAGAAGCGTTTTTACTTGCAAAAGTTCTGATAATGATCATATTTTCTGAACAGGACCAGTAAATGATTTGCAAAATTATAGGCAAATACTGGTGCTTTGTTACATTGTCTATCATATGTTAAACAAAACAAAACAACAACAACAACAACAAAACATTGTATTACTTTGCCTTTTAATGTACCATAAAATCTTTTCTAATGTGGAAACATTTTGTTTTTGTTTCTGTTTTGTTTTTTTTTTTTGTAAAATATTTCTAGAATGGAGAGTAGTAACACACAAACTATTAGCTCAAAATGTTGAATAAAATTTCTTGCTAGTAAATGTTATGCCTATATCTTGATTAGGTTATCCATGGAAAGGTAGCAAAAAGGTGGAAAGTTCAGCTGATGCTCTTTATTACTAATATATTTTACTACATGCTATAAGATTAAAATTTTGTTGTATTGATTTCTTCTGGAAATTATTTAAATTTAGCAGGTTTCAGGTTTTGAAATGAAAATGACTTGGTTTAAACTGTAGCTTTATCACTAACTAGTCATGTCTCTTTAAGAGAATTGCTTAACTTTATTATCTTTTCACTTACCTATTCTTAGTTTTTTAATTAAGAGCAGAATTTCCCTTATAGAATGGCTGTGAAGGTTAACAAGCAAATGTACACAAGATGCTTAATAAATTGCTTATATGTAGGAACCAGTAGTGTTTTCTTAAAAGACATCTTTTATCATTATCAGCCACATTAATATATTCTGTTGGTTTAATTTTTTTTCACATAAATATTGACCTAAGATATACTTTCAGGTATATGCAGATAATTACAGCACTCTTTGTGGTCTTTATTTTTAACCTGAAGGTATATAAAGGAAGGCAACCCCAAAGTGATTGAACCTCATGGTATATGTGTATCTTATCAGTGCCCCTCTCTGCTTCAGCTCCAAACTTTATGTGGGGCATTTATTTTACCCTCGGAGGCCTAACTCCCAACTTACCCTCAGAACCTCTCTGGGATCATCGGTTTTACGAACATGCAGTTGGATTAAGCGGCTCCTCTGTATTGCTGCAATCCTGAGGTGTTCTCCTTGGCAGAACAAAGGAAACCAGAGTTATGGTTAGAGAAGCAGCCAACACATTCACAGAGTCTCTGAAACCATCTCCTCCTAAAGAGTGCTTTGCTTAATAATGATCTGGAAAAGGAATCTATCAGTAGGAAGCTTAACATAACTCAGCCCCATGTGCAATTTTCAGATGCCACTCTGATTCAGGGTGGGCCCTTTTTTCAGAGTTGGGAAAACCCTGTCATGTGGGTGGTCTTAGGGGTTTCACTTGAGGACAGAAAACTTGTCAGCTCATATTGCCATCAGAAATTTCTTTTGTTTCTTACTCTCACTTGGTTAGAACTGCACTCTGCATTTTTCTCTGATATTTCAGTGGGTAGCCAGGCATGAGACTTCAGGACCATCTGGGATGTGAACATGAGTTTACTACTCTGTAGCATTTTTTTTTTTAAAAGGAAAAAGCTTCCTTTAAAAACTTTTTTTTAAAAGTATCTACCAAAATGGCCATGAATATAATTTTTTAATAGTTCACATGGAGCCATAATCCAACACACATGATTTTAGGTTATATCTGATCCACAGGGTACATTGACATTTTACATTGTGCATTTCAAATGCATGAGACTTATTTTCATATTGCATAGATGTAATCAAGTGAAACAAAGTTCATTGGTGCAGGGAAGGTAACAGAACAGCTGTCTAAATTCAGTCTCGCTCCTCTATTTCCATTCTTTTAGGCAGTTTTACCATGAGTATAATGAAGTAACCAGTTTCTTGATTGACTGGCAGGAGAGTTCCTAGCCATCAGACTAGTTTCTTTATAATACTTTACTGAAAATCAGCAGAGTTTTGTGGACATTCCGAATAACTCTGAGACTGAACAAACCCTCACACAAAGCTACTTTTCTGTGGAAAATGGTAAAGGTAATATAACAGCTGAAGATTTTTCTTAAAGAATGAGGATAATTTAAAACTTAAGCTCATATTTTAAAATTGATCTATTTGGAGAGTGATCATATGTTTCAGCAAATACTCATTTTTCTGGCATAATTGATTGTGGTTCTTCTTATGACTCTCAAAAGTGCCAGGGTTTGTACAGTTAGTTTTATGGTCAGTATGATAATGAGGTACAGAGATATACATACAAGCTGTGAAACTGGCAGCACATGTGCCCTTCAGAATCATTAATGTTCTTATTAGTTTTGTGCAAACAAATGCTCTTTCTCAGGTGTTTACTATTTGAATGTTTAATTATGTCCTTTGTATAAGATTAAATTAATCACAGCTTAATGTTTATTATTTATACCCATTCTCATTTTAAACAAGTAGAGGTGTCTTATAAAAATAAACCTAACAAGAAAAAAAGGTGATATGAATTGGTGAAAGAAAGAAATAAGGTTAGTAATAGTAAGATGAAACTTGGGGACACAGTTAGTACTCCAAATGTATGTTTTAAAGTCTTATAGCTACAAGCCAAATTTTCGTTTTTGAGCTTCGTGGAAGCTAGTGAAA
Source organism: Macroglossus sobrinus (assembly GCA_004027375.1). Classification (NCBI taxonomy): domain Eukaryota; kingdom Metazoa; phylum Chordata; class Mammalia; order Chiroptera; family Pteropodidae; genus Macroglossus; species Macroglossus sobrinus. Next base: position 1,855,442 of record PVKZ01000065.1, read on the forward strand.
AGAAACATGATCAACTACATGATTCACAGAATCCACAGCAAAGGAAAGAAAGGTAAGGGTATAAGAGCTGTTTATGCTGTAGGGTACCAATACTAAGTATAATGGAAACCCAAAGATACTTAGGAAACTCCACCCCAACTCCCTTTCTAGCCTTCCCCTTCTTTTGGCAGCTCTACCATGGCAATTCCTGTCAACTTGTTCCTCAAACTTCACTCTTACAATATTTTCTTGCACCATTTTTTTTTCTTTCTGGCCACTAACAACATCAGAGTGCAATGAAAAACTTCCTGTGTAAGCCTCAACAATCATTGAAATAACTTATCAATCAGAATTCCATCTGCATCTAAATTGATCTGACTCAGTGTCTGTCATCTTCGGCCATTTCCCAATACACTAACTTCTTCAGAAATCCATCCTATTACTCATGTCCTTTATTGCCCTGTGTATTCTCCTCATCCTTTTTTCTACTGCCTTTAATCCCAGTTCTTGTCACTAGTCTTCCCTTTACGGATCTCCCCAGTATCCTTTTTCCTAAAATTTCCTCTAGTGTATTGCCATAATAGAAACCTGTCTGGTCTCTGAAAACAGCACTTCTATTTTTTTTTTTTATGCTTTCTCTGCCACATGCCATTTGACCAAGACTGGATTGGGTCCCCCTAAATTTCTCTTTCTACCAGATTAGTGCATACCTATTCTTGTGTTTATTCTTATTCTTGACCCAACTCCTGCACATGAGTCACACTCTTGCTTATCACTCCAATGTCCAATGTTCAGATGGACCAAAATTAGCCTCCACATTTTTTAACATCCTAATCATATTTGCTTCCACTTCAGCAGCTTACTCCCATAGCCACACTCCAGAAGAATTTATCTTCTGAAATCATAGCTGTTATGATTTCAGAACAAACAAAAAAACTTCCTATTTATCTATGAATCTTACCTCTTTGCCTCCCTCAACCTTTTGAATCCTCTGTTGTGTACAGATCTGTCACCATTTTAGAGATGTTGTTGCTTCTTCCTCTATTTAAATACTTCCCCACTTCACAATACCTAACTCTCTAATTCTCTCACTACTATTCTCTCTTTACCTTGCTTTTCTATTGTACTCTCCTCAGGATTCATTTAAGCACTCACATTTTACTTTTATACTTAAACATCTGCTCATAGCTAGACCTCACTCCATTCAAATGTTCATTTTAATGCTATTAGTGATACCCAGCCTGTTTGGCAGTGATTCTTCCATCTGAAGCCAGTCGGTTTTTGCTCAGATCCTTCTGGTGGCTATTCTAGACCTTTCTCCTGCCATGCATCTATGAGCAACTTGAATTTAATTTCTGGCCCTGGCCGAAGTGAGTGTTGTTGAATTGAGTAAGTATTGAATAAATGTTGTTAAATGAATAAAAACTTCAAACTCATCTTATTTTTTAAAAAATCTTGCTTCCTCTCCATTTACTGATAACTGATAACTTTGCCTCCTTTCTCATGTAGAAGATAGAAGCTATCTTAAAAAGACCTCTCTCAACTTTCTGTATCTCTCCTCTCCTTTATTTCTATGTCAATGAAAAAGCTATTCACATTTGTCTAAGGCTAATCTCTTCATCTGTGTCCTGATCCCCTATATCCACTGTACTCCCCAAGTCCCCACAACACACACTCATTTTGTGAACTCTACATGAGGTCTCTCTTCTAGATCTTCAGTTATTTATTTCTAATAATCTTCTCTCTTAGTACATAAGTTTGTCCAAGGCTTTTATAATTTAATCCTAAACTTTCGCTCTTTGTTCTCTTTTGAAACTACTCTAGCCAATATCCCAAAGTTGTCAAATCTAGTGAATAATCTTCCATATTGTTGCCTCAGTCTTCTCTCCTGATTTTTTTTCCCTTTCTTGACACTGTGCTCTCTTGGTTTGTATGATGCTTTTTTGCTGTGTTTTGTTGATCATTCTCAGATAACTTCATGGATACCTCTCCACTGAGCCATACTTCTAACAGTTTTATTTACCAGGGTTAAATTCTCTTTTCTCATGCTATACCTTCTCTTTCAGTGACCTCAGCCAAATTCTCAATTTCGGTCATGGACACTGTGATGATCCCAAGGCTGCATCTTTAATTATAGTCTCTCTCTTGGAGAATCTGGTTACAATAAATTATTTCTTGTCAATCTGTGGATACTTCACAATTAAACATGTTTAAAACCAAACTCATCACCCTCTGAATCCTTGTCATACTCATTATTCGTGATTGATGCTACTGTCCATGCTCATTAAACCAGGAAACACCCAAGCTCCTCATTTCTTTCTCCCTTCAGCACCTAGTGTCTCATTACCTGTCATTTTCATGCTGTTTCTTCCATTTCTATTGTCATTGTCTTAGTTCAGGCTCTCTTCATTTCTTATCTGAATCCCTACAACAGCTTCCTAACTTGTCGCATTGTCACTTGAATTCATTCATCATATAACTGACACTGTGATTTTTCTAAAAGGAAAATTTGAACATGTTACTCCCTTGCTTAAAATTCTTCCATATCTCATATACCTTTTAAGAATCAAGTTCTGAATTCCTAATAGGGTGCATAAGGCCCATGGTGATGTGACCACCACTAACTTTGTAGCATTGTCACTTGGCCATAGTAATATCATGCACTTGCCATTTCCCTGTGTCCTATGCTCTTTATACTGTGAGTTGGTACAAGCTGCTTCTCTGCCCAACCTACTGTGCTCCCATTTTTCCTCCTGCTCAGATTACCCTTTCCATAAAGTCTTTGTTAAATTTTCCATAATATGCCTGACCCCATAGCATGTATCTTCAGATGCTTCCGTTTCTCATCCACTGTCAAACTGTGAGCACCTCAAATAGGAATTATTTCTCTCTTATTCATTATCTTCAAGTCAACCCTACCACTTGCTTTTTTTCAGTTTTCACAAATTGCATTTTCTATTCTGTAATAGATTGTAGAGACTAGTTTAAATCTTATCCAATAAAAGCACAATCTTAAGGCAATTACTTGTCACTGCTGCTATGCATAAACATACATGGTAAAGCCCAAAGGGTGAAAGGGCCATGTCCGTGTAGCTTTTGTCACCAATGCACTATTAGAATACCTGTGTCATCTATGATCTGTTGCTATATCTATTTGCAGCAGCAGATAAGGAATTGAAGTTTGAAATAAAATTGTGTAAGTTCAAATTTTCAAATATGCATTATATATAGAAATGTAAAATATGATATATAGAAAGATAAAATGTCATACTTAACCATAAATTTTCATTATTTAAAAAAAGTTCTCTATGGAAACTTTGACTTAATTTTTCACATTATTACTGTATAGCTTCTAGCAGTTTCATGATTTACTGTATCATTAAATTCTGTTTAATTTTTCACTTTCTAAATGCATTTTGGCTTGTGTCAGATAATGTTTCCAGTTCCCCAGTACTTCAGTACTTACATTGCCTACCTATCATGGGAGATTAAAATCTTATTTCTAGTGTCTGCAACAGGTCACCCTTACCCCACTTAACTTTGGACTTATGAACTTACCATCTGGGCCCCAGAGGCACCTGATTTGCATCAACTATATATAATCTCAAGGTCTTTGGAACTTCATAATTGCATAATATTGGGTGAAGGAAATTTAGCAGTATGCTAATTCTTCATTGTGTATTGTACCTATAGTATTTAGTTTGCTCTAGCTTTCTTTTTCCTTTTTTCTTTACTTATATTTGTATTTCCTGTTTATATAAACTGGAGTGATCCAGAGCCCTCAACAGGCAATAAATCCTGCAGAGGAAAGGCAGACTAAAATAGAAAAACATTAGATAAGGCTGCTCTGGAGCCTGCAATATGGTTTTTACATTTTTTTTTTTTTAATTCCCAATGTGGGTTGAACACAAGGAAGGACCAAGAGAGCATTTTTCTCTTTTCCAATACTCACACAGAAAAAGCTCTAGACATCAGATTGGAGATCATAGATAGAAATATAATCATATGTGATCTCATGTCTATAGTTTAACTATGAAGAGAATCTGAGAGAAAATTACTTCTAAAATCTCTCCTTGCTCCCAGTAATTGAATTCTCTAAGGTAAAATACAAGAAAATGTTTATGTTTGATCTACAAAATGAGATGTATTTAGAGAAGTAATTTTTTCTACCTTTTGGACTACCTGCTTAACTTATTAGGATAATCCAAATAACAGAACATTATCATATTAGGTTTTTCAGTCAAAACTATTTTATGGATGAAAAAACTGAGGTCTAGAGAGATAATACTGGTTTAATCTTTCTTTTCCCATTTATCTCAAATTCTTTTTAACATACATTTACATCTCTTGCCTGACCACCCCTCCCCACACCACTTCGCCAAAATCTTTCCATATAATTAATCCTGATTTTGCTTAGACTTCATTGGCAATGGCAGGCTGAGTATAGTGCTGGGGTTCCTGAAGTGCCCTACAACAGTGACTGAGCATCTAAAACTCAAATCACTTTCTCTAGAAACTTTTTAGAAGGGAGTGAACAGAATAGGCTCATGCTCCTCAAGCTCTCCCAAGCATAAAAGGAGATATTTACAAGATACCACATCTCAAATCCTTGAGACCATCCATGATACTTGATGAAGGCTGTTCAAGATCCAATTTCTGGAGAAAAATTCAGAAACTTCCAAGAAGTGTTTGTTTTTAGCAAGTAAAAGGGCAAGTGGAGATATGAAGATGTAGAGAAGAAAAAGCAAATGTGTTCAGAGAAGGGTTAAAAGAGAGGTAACTTCCGCAAGTGACCAGATGGCCCAGATCTGGAAAATAAATCTCCTGATAGTTTTTCAAAGTTTGAGAAATCTGTATTTATAAGTCAGCTAAAACACCTGCTCGAGTTTCACTTTTGGTTTACTTACGTTCTGTAGAATTTAGTTTGAGTTTTAAAGGGTGATGAGTGATTAGTGAAGCTGACCCTGATCCCTGTTGGATTTCTCAAATTAAATAAATTGTATTTTGCACAGATAACATGTGTAGGTAAAGCATCTGCCATCAGCTTATTTGAAGAGGAATAAACAGTGGTATGAACTCTTAATTTTTCCATTGACTTTTTAGTTTGAAATAGTTATAGACTTACAAAGAGTTGCAAAAATAATAATAGAGGTCCCATGGGCTCTTCACCCTGCTACCTCCCTCCTCCCCACATGGTAACATCTTATGTAACTAGAGTTCATTAAAACCAGGAAATTGACATTGACATAATACAATTAACTAGACTACAGCTCTTACTCAAATTTCACCAGTTTTTACAAATATTCATTTCGTATGTGTGTAATTCTAAGAAACTTTATCCCACATGTGAATTCATATAACCATCAACACAACCAAGATACAGAACTGTTCTATCACTGTGAAAAGACCCTTTCATACTACTCTTCTGTAACTACCTTTTATCAACTTCATATAGGACTGAATGCACCATGTAGCCCCTTTTCTTTATTATTCTTCATGAGATGCAGAACATTTTTTTATTCTAGGGAAAATAATAAGAACTCTTTTGTTCTTAAAGAATATCATAAAAATTGAAATGAAACTTTCTATAAAATTATATGTTATATATATCATGTGGTAGGTATATAACGTAGTTCAGACTCCTAATATTATTCTTGAGCAATGTCAAATGTTGCGACAGGTATAAAGCCTCACTATAGGTGTAAGCGATAGGTTCATAATAGAGTAAAAGCTACTCTTTCGGGTACTATTTAATGAGGATTTTGACAAAATCATGTAATCTTTTTCCTGATTATAGAGGTGAAATTGATGTTTTAACATCTTACCCTTTTTATTATATATTGTGGATAGCCTGAAGAGTGTCTAAAAGGTATATTCTTCTTTCATGACAGAAAAAAAGATGTTTTTGGAAGTTCTTTACCTAAATTTAAAAAGGTAAAAATAAATGTTCAAAAACCTTTGTGTTGAGCTGGCATCAAAAATGCTTCTATAAATTCTCAAGAAGCAAAAGAATAAGTAACCCCTGGCTATTAGCTAGATTAACTTCTAGTTGATGATGTTTGAATTTATCTGAGACTGAACATTCTCATTATGTTTCTTGGGGAAAGCTGTTACAGGGATAGACTAGAAAAACAGGTAGATCTTAAACTCTTCAAGATTAGGGTTTGGTAGATGAGACTCTACTTACCACTACTTACTACTTACCATGTGCCACACTGCACTGTAGACAAAAGCGCACCATGGCTCTTCTCAGCATTATGATGGAAGGTGTGCAAGGAAGGGTTGGCCCTACTAAGGACATATTTCTCAGAGTTTAGTTAGGAAGAGTGAAAGGAACATTTTCTCAATCTCTTGAGATTTTGCTTCCCAGAAATTGTTGGCTTGGCTCAAATAAACTCATTTGAAAGAAGAAAGAGGAGGAGGAGGAGGAGGAGGAAGAGGAGGATGATGACGATGACAAAGCTTGATTAGAAGCCTCTGAAACCAAGAGATCATCAATTACTAATCCTGGAGCAGTGGCTCTCAAACTTCATCATGGATAATTATGGGTGGAGTGTTTATTAAAATGTCTCAAACTAAATATTTCTGTTTAGTGAGAGTTGAGATGGTACCTACTTTATTCTCACCAAGCTTTGTATTTCCGAAGCAGATGTTCTTGTCCATAGTCCATATTTGGAGAAATCTGCCCCAAGATTGCATAGTCTCCCATCCTCATTTTGATGTTAATGGAAGGTGAACCCAGAGCAATAATTAAATGCCATCTAAAAATCACACAGTGCCTGGAACTTGTTGCTTGACTTCCAAATTAACTAGTATTAAAATGACAACCAAAAACCTCACTTTTTTAAAAAAAAAGAAAAAAAATGCATGTTTATAGGCATAGGAAAATTTTCTCTTGAACTGAGAAAAAAAATTTGTCTGGAAATTATGAAAACTTGGACCAACGTGTCCAAACATCAAACATAAAAGACTGCTGATGTGGAAAGAATGCACAGTCAACATGGCGCTGGGTGCCACATGATTTCAACAAGGACAAGGTCTCAGAATTCAAATGATAAACTGTGTTTACACAGTTTCCTGGGAGCTCAAAGCACTTTGGTAGATTTATTTTTTTTAATATTGAATAATGCTTACATTGAACTCATTATTATTGATTCTATCTTGCTTCCATGGAAACTAAAACACAAAGAGAAGTAGATGGTTTGTGGCAATGAAGACTACAATTCATTCAACTAAGTGGCTGGTTAACTGCCCCAATCTCTTTTTAGGTAGACACCAGCACATAATTAGATGATCCCAATGTTTCTTAATGGCTCCACTTGGCATCAAAGAATACCTTTTAATATGATCCAAGAACACACCTTGCCAATATAGACTTGAGATTTAGACATACTTTTTAAGGTATTGTTTAGTTTATTGTTTTAAGTTGTACTGTTTTAAGGACAGGTGTGAAACTGACAACTCAAGCAGATTGGCTGTACCTTAAAATAACAGTACCCAGAGCTAGGAGAAATGAAAGTAAAGTAGAGAAGGAGAAGGGGATTAATTCTTGTATTAACTCTACCCAATGCAGCTAGTGTGTGAAATACAGGATGGTATATAGAGTAACTACCTGTAGGACTGCAGGAAAATGGTCTTGAAACACTTGGTTTTAGTATACAAATTCTTTCCTCATTTTGCAGATTCATTTTTAGGTTTGAATTGATTCCTAGAGTAAGACCCTTACTTTCCTCTTTTAGTTTTTGCAGTTGGGACCAAACAACAACAACAACTATATAGTACTATAAAGGGATAAAACAATATGTTGGGTTACCTGATAATAACTTTTTAAATGAGTTGCATGCTTTTCCAATGTGAGTTATACATTTTTTGAATTTGTTTATTTTTCTGTAATCTTACAAGAAATTCCCACTACTATCTCCTTATTTATTTAGCCATTATTTATTGAGCACCCATTGTATGTCACAACTGTGCCAGAGTCTAGAGGAAACACTAGTGATATTGTTCAAAATCAATAACCTGTTTCTCTTTATTAACTAAAAAATTTACATAATGTTTACTTTTTCTATTTATATAAAATTAATTATTTCTTTATCTTATAACTTAGGTAACATATTTACAGATTTGTTTGTTCATTGCATATAGCCTCATTAGAAGAATTAGCTTAACCAATATGAAGAACTAAAGCCAAATAGAAATTGTTTTAGTCAAGTAAAAATGTGAACAATATTTGCTCAAATATTTTCTTGGTCTAAGGAATGGATCTTTTTTATTTTACAGTAAAAATCTTTCTTTAGTTATGTGTTTTTATAATCCCGATCTTCAATATTAAACTCAATTATCTCACTAAGTGCAGTGCCTCTGCAGAATTTTATTGCTAGAAGAAAGAATTGAGTAATTGATTACTTCTATTTACTTTAAAATTTAAAGAATTTAATGCCACATTTGCTTCTGTCTTCAACCTTAATTTTTCCATTCTAGTGTCCATGAGAAGAAATTTGTGCAGCAATAATTCCATATTACATGATAAAATTATTTTTCTTTAAATGTACATAGAATATTGGTCTTATAAAAACAACTTTTTGTTCTTCCTTCATTCCACCAAGTTGCTTGGTAGTTAGGTTAATAACTTAATTTAGAAATGAAGAAACTCAAGTATAGTAAGATATTAAATGATATTTTCAAGTGAGTACATTCAGTTTGTGACCCAGATGTGACCAAAATAGATGGTAATGGCTTTTTTTTAACAAGTCACATAGTCATCTGATATGTGAAACACAGAATATTTACAATGCCAAAAGTGTTCTCTCGATTATATAATAATGTATGAGATGTGTGAGGTCTTCACAAGTTCCACATGGAGATGCTACTTCCAGTATACCATGAATATTTGTATGCATCTGTGGTTAGTCATAAGATATTACTAGCTGTGATTATATTGGTTAGAATGAAGCAAAAAAAAATTTTTCTATTTGCAGTTTTATTGCCTGAAACATATTTACTTGTTCATTACAACATCTGTTAAATCTGTCTGTGTCATTTTTAAATAGCACATCTCAGTATAAAGTGTTATCATTGAATATTACCCTTGGGTTGGTCAGGCAATATTAATTGGATAACATTTATGTTGGAAACATCTGACACTGACAGTATAGGTTGAATTCTGCTTATTTCAATAACAGAGTTGTTTTGGTAATAGCTGTCAAGTGTTTGGGTTTAATTCTATCTGAACTCCACCTTATATATATGGGTTAATAGTGATATTGATAACTATTTGCATAGGACATTATTATTTTGAAAGAGCTTTAACTGATATCTAATAAACTGAGTGGACATATAATGCTAATTAGAAAGGCAGCAGTAGTTTAGTTTAGCAATAGTTTAGCTCTGTACCAGGCACCTGTGCAGAGCTAAACTATTCAACTTGAGCAAATGCAAATAGCTTTTTGACTTAAGCTTTAATAATTTACCCTGTTGTTGGCATCTGGAAGACTTGGAGGTTTCCTTCATAAGACTATCCTCACTTTTTTTCAGCTTATCTCAGTCCTATCACTTTTTCATAGTTTAGTTCAAACTATCCTTCTGTAAATAAATATCCTTGTTTGTTCTTGTCCAAATTTCTCTTATTTCTGGTCTCCTAAAACATGTATAGTCAACATCTCGTTATTTTTATACTTAAATGTATACCGCCATTATTACACAATGCACATAAAGTCATGGTTCACGTGGTTGGTTCTAGAGGGATGTCATGGTCAAATGTACACAGTTTATTAAAGTCCTTTATTTCAAGGGAGCATATACTTAGCATCTTATCTTCAAATTCTCTGTTTTGTTGCACCAACTCCTCTCATACACCACAATTGCTTCAATATCTTTCCTGTCAATAACCATCTTATTACAAATCCATACACAGAAATATTTATCTAGGATAAGTGTGCTTCTGGTCATGGTAGAGTAACTAGTAATGCACTTTCCCTTCCCCTGTAAAAAAGTAGGAACATATAAGCAACTGGTTTCAGACATTAGGCAATAGGTAGATGGATTGTGGCCCTTGAGAGGAGAGAACCAAATAAGGTGAGCTCTGTGACTGACTCATCTTTCTGCCTGTAGGTGTTCAATGGATCCTGGCCCAGAGAGAGAGACTCAAGTAGAGCATTGGTGATTTCACCTAACTGAAGGGACAGAGATCAGAGTTCATTAAAATGGAGGTAGAAGAGAGGAAACTTCTTAGAGAGAGAGTTCCAGAACCTTACATGAAGAAAGCAAGGGTGGGGATGAGTGTCCCTTAAATTTCTGAACAAAAATTAAACTGTGTATGTATAGGGTGATACTTGAGAAGGACAAAGAATAACCAAGGAGCTATAAGCCAAACAATTTTAAGAGATCATATTGGGCTGGGAGACATTCTAGTTTCAGCAAGAATGGAGAGACTCAATGGACACACAGGCATTCAGTAGAGACTTCCAAATGGTCAAACTTCAGAAATAAGGCTAAATTAGACCTGCCCTAACAAAACCTAGAAACAAACTTTAAAAGGAACAGGTTGTTCATTCAGGCATTTAAGTGCCTGAAATCAAAAGGCAACATTCTTTGAAGGAAGACAGAACAATTTAGATAATAACATAGCATTCATAACACAGCATCCAATCCAAAATTACTATAAATTGAAAGAGGAAAAAAAAACGTAAACAATAACCAAGAGAAAATTAGATATGAAAAAAATAGACACAGAAATGACAGATATGAGGGAATTAGACAAAGACTGAATGTCTACTATATTAATGTAAACACCTAACCAATGTTAAAGACAAAAACTTTAAAAGAGCCTTTTAAATATTCTGTAATTTAAAGTACAACATAAATATAATGAAAGGAACGGAATGTATAGATGAGAACCATGTGGAACTTCTGGAGCTGAAAAAAAATACGAGTTGAAAAATTTACAGGATAAGCTTAATGTATTAGATACTGAAAGCACAATAATAGCTACTATCCAGAATGAAGCACTTGTATCCAAAATATAAAAATAACTGTTATAATTCAATAATAATAAGTCAAACCAATTAAAACGGGCAAAAATTTGAACAGACATTTCACAAAGATCTACAAATAGCCAGTTAGACATAAAAAGATGCTAGTATTAGTCATCAGAAAAATGTAAATTAAAACCACAGTGAAATACCACTGTATATCATTAGAAAGGCTAAACCAAACTGATAGTAACAAGTGTGTCTGAGAATGTGAAATAGCTAAAATTATCATTCATTGCTTCTGGTACTATAAAATGGAATAACCACTTTGGAAAATAGTCTGGCAATTTCTGAAAAAGTTAAAATACACTTACAAGATGATCAAGAGAAATGAAATTTAAACCTTTGAAAACAGCTATTGAACTTTAAGAAGAAAATGCTTTTTCAGTCTTTGCCACTGTGTAGCTCTTGCTTTAATGAACTCTTCCTCTTTCTTTTCTTCCTGGTTCTTTGTCACAAAAGTCTGTTAAATGATAAACTAAAGCATACTAAAATTTTTTAAGAGTTTATTGAGCCAAAATTTATTCGAATCAGGTGATATAAAATCAAAAGTGCTTAAAAGTGCTGCGCAGACAGCTGGGGAAAAGATATAGAGCAAAAACAGAAGCAAAGTAAGAAAATTATCAATTGGCTATAGCTTAAAGTCTAGTTGGCTATTTGTGATTGGTTGTCAGATTTTGATTTTATAACATTGAGGCATTTACAGGCTTACGTTTTGATCTACTTGGTAGGATGCTACTGCTTTAGAGTCACCTCAGTTTAATGGCCTCCTTGTTTAATTAATGTAGTAAGTCCAAGTACTTAAGTGATTAAGCAAGATCTTGAATTTGAGAAGCAGGAAGGTTACAGGGTTGACTAACTGAAATCACCTCTAGCTATGAGAGAGAAGCAGAGTGACAGGAAAACTTGCATACTATTGTTATCACTATGTCATGTGTTGTGATGCTCTTATTGATTACTCAGTTTCTGAATTAGAGCTTCTCTTTAGAGGATTATCCAGTCTTATTAAGAATAAAAAATCTAATGGAAAGTGTCATCGTAGAAGGAGTACAATGTTATATGTGTTCATGTGTATTTCTGACTGAAGCACTGATACTTCATTGAGCTCAATATTGGCTTATTTTCCTAAGTTTTAAATAGGAAAGCAAGGATAGACTCTTGAATGTCTACTGTATTAATGTAAGCATGTAACACAGTGTTAAGAACATAGATAGTGCTCCATTAGCTTAGATAATAGCTTAATCAGTTTGTCAGTTAGTATTAGTTTTGGCAAAATCCCCTGAACAGAAAACCCAAATAACTGTAACATAAAAAGATGCAGATTTTCCTTTCTCTCTGTTATAAGAGGTAGAAAGTTCAGGGCTGGTACATCAAGACCATAGTTATCTGGTACCTGGTCTCCTATTCTTTCTGCATCATCATCCTTTGCACTTCTTATTCATCTCCAAAATGTTCCAAAGTGATGGCTAGAGTGTTACTGTCCATCACATTCATATCCTAGTCAGAAAGAAGTACTTTGTATCGTGGTAGGGAAGACTGTAAATAAGTAGCCTTCTGGAGAATCAGAGTTTTCCCAGAAGTCCCACACAATTACTCCCACTTTAGTCTCACTTGTCACTACTGGTTGTAGAAAGACTAGGAAAAATACTCTTTTAGCTGCACAAAATACCTCCCTAAATACAATCAGATTCTGTAATAAAGAAGGGGAAATGCAAAGTAGGTGATCAAACAGCCATCCTTGTCACGATCTCTTTTTTCAGTTAGTCTTACTAAGGCTAATATGGCTATTGCCAGCTGGAAATTATATTTTTCCTCTTTTCTGAATTGAGTAGAAGAAATCGTTGATTCATTCATTAGGCATTTAACCCTTGACCTTCAAAACTGGCCACATCGAAAAAGGATTCTGTTTCATTAAGGATGCCAAATAAATAATATTTCCCAAGAATGTGTCTTTTTATAAATTCTTATGAATTTCCTAATTCGCCAATCAGTTTTTTTGGTTATATTAACTGATTTTTTTCCATGCCAGAATATTCATAGTGGCTAATACTGAAGTTTTGGAGGTTCATGTGTAGTTCTCTTGTGTAGTGTTGCCATGTTTTTCTTGGCACATAGGAGAAATAACTTTCATAAGGTGCTAGGAATCATATGGAGATAGAGAAGCCTCCATAATAAGGAGATGATTGTGGGATATTATGGAGGAGGCAAAAGTAAATTGATTACAGATTATCCTTTAGAATCTTAATACCAAATGGTCAGTGTTAAAGGAATAAGTTAGGGGTGGTTTGAAGCACCTGAGAGAAGTATCTATGAGTCAGATGAGCCACACTGGTCCTCTCTTCAAAAGTTAGAATAGGCTAAATCTCTTACAAAACAAAAATAGACAAATTTTGTTTATATTAATTTAGAAGTACTAGTTTTACTGGTGTCCAGTGGCTAGAGATAATAATTAACATTAGCTGCCAAGGTCCCAGCAGAACTCAGGAAATTGAATTATTACTTTATTCATCTCTCAAATAAAATAATAGGATATTTTTCTAAATCCTTTTGATCTGCAGCAAGAGAAATGTTGTTCCATTTGAAAGCACTGCTATTATCAACAATAATGGAAAGGACAGTAAATGGCACCCAGACATCAGCTCTGTGGCAGGTGCTATGCTGAATGAAGTTTAAGTATAGTTTCTGCCCTGTGGTCTAGATCAATTTTGCAGCCATTATTCTGTTACATTTAGTTTCAGGACTAAATGGCCAATTGTGTAGTTAGGTTCTTGCCAGTGCATTTGTCTATGGTGGCAGCATCCACTTTTGTGATGAGTCATAAGTACAAAATTGTATGTGAAGAGGAAAAATAAATGAATCACAAAGCCTGTTAGAGGCCCTTGAAAGTCCAGCCCAAGTGCTAATAAATGCTAAAGGGGAACATATTTACCGTAGTAGAGATAGATTAAATGGATTAAATTGGTAGATAATTGAAAAAGGTATGTGGGAAAATTGAATGAGTGTAATGGGTAAATAGCATAGTACAAATGGACAAGTTTCTGATGTCTAAATTGGGTACAGCCAAGGCTAGTGCAGTTTTCTTGGGCTAGAATGTTTCTCTGCATGCCAAGCACATCTGGTTTGAAGCATCTTTAACTTAGTGATGCCTTTCAGAAGAAATGCTTTAATTAGGCAAAAAAATGGGGTGCAGTACAAGATTATGGGTCCATGAGAAAGCTTAGAGACTATAGACTCATCAGTTTATCTCAGATGATTGGCACAAAAGAAGGTAGAGTCTGTGTACACGCCCTCAGCACTGTGGCATACTGTCTGTGACTAGCATCTTCACTGGCCTAGCTAGGCAGAATTGTTTTACTGCTTTTGTTCACAGTAGTTTGTTTGTGCGTTCATTTCTTAATTAATTCATTCATTTAATAATCGATGTCTACAAAATGCTGGAAAATAAATCAGGTTTTTAAAACATCACCCACTGTCTGAAGGGTCAAGACATTTATACTTGGGAAGATATAAAGAGTGTTTATTTGTGTAGGCTTTTCAGAGAAATTGAGGTGATAAATGGCAGTTAGGTCATTGGGAGTGCTAGCTATCTGAGTCTTTTTTTAAGTGTTAAAATGTTCCTTGCAAATAAAACAAAGTGTAGGACCATAAGATTAAGGATTACAACCATTATCCTTTCTTTGTGATTCATAAACACCCATTAACATTTTTTTCCAGTTATGTGGTTGACAAAGTAACGATGACTTCATTGCATGTTCTTCATTGCATAGTTTAGCACTAGTGGACTTTTTTCATTTTGCATAAAGTTGTTTATCTCTAGTGGGACTGACTTTTAGTTCAATGACTATTTTGATATATGAATTTGAATTTAATATAATACACCTAGCAATAACAGTATCTCTGAAATGGCTTAATCTGGTTTGAATCTGTAGATACCTCAGGAATTTCTAAACTAAGGCACAAAAACAAACAAAAAAACCCTGTAAGATCAACCCATATAGTAACATATTATTATTACTGTATATATGGAAGCCATGAGAAGTGGAGCTGAGCCTATACTAACCATGGGTAGATCCAAAGGAATTATTTTCAAATAAATCTCTGATATTAGCTAATCACTTATTTTTTTTCTTA
Source organism: Macroglossus sobrinus (assembly GCA_004027375.1). Lineage (NCBI taxonomy): Eukaryota > Metazoa > Chordata > Mammalia > Chiroptera > Pteropodidae > Macroglossus > Macroglossus sobrinus. The sequence goes on from PVKZ01000065.1 coordinate 1,870,582, forward strand.
GAAGTAGAATGTAGAATACATACAAAAGAAAAGAAGACAAAATAAACAAATCAGGTAAAGGATAAGGTTGATATTGAGGTGTTAGAAATATCTAGAAAAAATGAGATGGATTTGTGTGTATATGAGCTTTTATGAAGACTCAAGCAAGGGAAAGCCCTGTTTCTTCTCTCTTATACTGCATTACAACCATGGCAGCCCTTGTCCTGACTCTTGCTTTAAGCAATATCACGGTGTTCTGTAAAATGGCATCTTCTCTCTTCTTCCAGTCTTCTGAATAATAGCAGTATTAACAGTCCTCTCTTCTGTTCTCTCTGGTCTAGCAAATACAGCTGTTGGTTCAGGGATTACCCAAAAAGGAAATGAAGCAATTAAAAAAATTTCTTCTCATATGGTAGCTGCAGCTGTGGTAGCTGCTAACTCCAAGAGATATGGTGCTTGGAGAACTCACCCCATTCTCTGAGTATACTGAGTGGAGCTGCCTCCATACTGAATTGCAGAGGTACATTGTAAATTTCAGGGATGGCTGGAACATTTTCTGAATTGGCAAAGTCAAATGCAGTGTTTTAAAATATTATTTTTAAAGATCATACAGTAAACTTGATCTTTCTGGTGTTTATCAATGACATGTATAGATGTGAGTAGTCTCCACCACATTGAGAATGCAGAACAGTTCCATCAACCTCACAGAAATAATTTTGTCATCACCCCCCCTCACCACCAATAACTTCTAGCAACCATTACTCTCCATCACTCTAATTTTCTTTTTTATAGAATGTTATATAAATAAAATCCTTTAAATCTGGCTTTTTTTTTTTTACTCAGCACAATGTCTTTGAGATTCATTTATTTTATTGCATGTATCAGTAGTTCATTTTTTTTTTTTTATTGTGAGTAGAGTTCCAGTGTATGGATATACCACATTTTATATACATTTTCCCACTGAAAGACATTTGAGTTATTTTTATTTTGGGGGCTATTACATATAAAGCTGTTATGAATAATCATGTAAAGGTTTTTGTGTGAACATTGTTTTAATTTTTCTGGTAAATACCTGGGAGTGAGATTATTGTGTTACATAGTAAGTATATGTTTAGCTGCCAAACTCTCTTCCAGATGGTTATATTAATATGTATGCGAGACCTAGTCAATTTGAATCATTGATAGCACTCTGTATTATCAGTATTTTTTTATTTTAGTTATTCCAATAAGTGTGTAGTAGCAACTCACTGTAATTTTAATTTGCATTTTCCTATGACCAGTGATGTTTCATCTCTTTCCATGTGCTTAATTGCCATCTTTATATATTTTTTTATTCGTGTTATGCAGCCCTTTCTTTAAAGTCTGTTTTGTCTAATGTAAGTATTGCTACTTCAGTTTTTTTTAAATTTTCATTTTTATGAAATATCTTTCTCCATTACTTTACTTTCAGTCTGTGCATGTATTTCAATTTGAAATGAGTCTCTTGTGGGCAGCATATTTAAATGTCTTGTTTTCTTATCCATTCAGCCACCCTCTGTCTTTTGATTGGAGCATTTAATCCATTTACATTTAAAGTAATTGTTGATGAATATGTAGTTATTATTTTGTTACTCATATTTTTAATTTTTCTTCTCCTTAAAGAAGTACCTTTAATATTCCTTGTAATAAAATCTTTTCACTTTTTCTTGTCTGGGGACTTTTTTTATCTCTCTTTTGATTTGAAATGATAGCTTTGCTGGGTAGAATATTTTTGGATGTTGGTCAACCAAGATTGTGGAGTATTCTTTCTTTTCATCACTTTTAATGTTTCCTGACAATCCCTTCTGGCCTGCAAAGTTTCTATAGAGAAATCACCTTAGTCTTGTGGGAGCTCTCTTGTAGGTAACTAATTCCTTTTCTTTGGCTGCTTTTAAGATTCTCTCTTTTTCTTTAACTTTTAGCATTTTAATTATGATGTGTCTTTGTGTGGGCATTTTTGGATTCATCTTGTTTGAAACTCTCTGTGCTTCCTGGGCTTGTATGTCTATCCTTTTAACTGGATGAGGGAAGTTTTCTGTCATTACTTCTTCAAATAGGTTTTCAATTTTTTGCTCTCTCTCTTCTCCTTCTGGTACCCCTGCACTGGGTTTGGAGATGCTTCAAGAGGCCAAATTGTAAACTGAGGCTGGCTGCTGCTAGTGCCAGGCTTGGGGCTGCTCAGCAAGAAATATGGGGCATGCCAAGGCCAGACATTGCTTGTTTGTGTTTTGTGAACCTTTGAAAGATTTTAGTAAAGTCCACAGCAGAGCCAAGACAAGCTGTTTGTATGGAAAAGCCACTGGAAGCCATTTGGGTGGGGCTATAATTTTGGTAGAGTGGGGGGTGTCTCATGGAATCATAAGGGTGGAGTGACATGTGTTAGTCTGTTTGATGGACTCAGATATGATAGCTGCTTCTCTCTGTATGCTGAGTGGGAGAAGGGCCCAACAAAGAAACAGTAACTTCTGACAGCATTTTTTTCTGTGAGAAAACTGCTCCTTCAGCCCTTGCTCTAAAACTAGAAAATTCAGTTCCTCTCCATAAATTTCTGGTGCTGTATGAGCCACTGACCCAGCGTTGGAGCCCAGAGTGAGTAAGTCTGCCAGCGAGTAAGTCCATGCACAGTCCTTTACCCTTCTCAGCCACTCTCTCTTCTGATTTTCACATCCGGATTTTGTGGGGAAGTCTCTTCTTGGCACTGGAATCCTGAGTTGGGGAGCCCATTGTGAGGCTGGGACCCCCTGCCTCCTTTGGAGAGACCTCTGCAACTGAGATCCTCCCGATTTCAAACTATCACATGAGGATGTGAGGCCAGCCCATTCCACCAATCTGGAAGTGGCTCCTTCTGTAGGCCTTTAGTTGTAGGACTTCTGTTCAGATAGACTTCAGGCAATTTTCAAGAATGGTAGTTCTGTAGTTTAGTTGTAATTTTGATGTGGTTAAGAGAGGAGGCAAGTATAGTTTACCTACTCTGCCATTTTAACTGGAAAATTGCTATTAAATTGCTTTATACCTTTGTCAGGATCAATTGGCCATATATGTGTGGATCTATTCCTGGACTCCCTATTATTCTGTTCCATAGATCTATGTGTCTATTTCTCATCAATACCACATTCCCTTGGTTATTGTAGCTTTATAATAAGCTTTAATTTTGGATAGAATGATTTCTACAACTTTGTTTTTATTTTTCAAAATTGATTTAGGTGTTCTAGGTTTTTTGTCCTTTCATGTAAGTTTTAGAATTAGCTTGTTTATATCTACATAAAATCCTGCAGGGATTTTGGTAGGAATTGCATTAAATTTATAGATAACTTTGGGGACAATTGAAATCTCCACAGTGTTAATATTTCTAGTTCATAAACATGGTATGCCTTTTCATTTACTTAGGTCTTTTTGTTGATTTCTTTTCTCAGCATTTTGTGGTTTTAAATAGAAAGACTCTGTATATGTTTTTAAAATGCATACTTTGGTATTTCATACTTTGATTGTATTGAAAATGGTCAGGTATTTAAATTTTGGTTTCCAATTTTTCACTGCTTATATATAGAAATGCAATTGATATTTGTGTGTCAACTTTATATCCTGCAATATTTCTAAACTCACTTATTGGTGTACGTGAATGAGTTCTAAAGAGATTTGATGAATCAGGATGAAAAGAGATGTCCCCAGGAAATAAGAAAGAATAGAATTTGTTCAGTGGAGGAATCTCATTGAGTGGTGTTTAGAAACAAAATGCTGGAAATCTCAAGAGGGACAGGGTTCCCTGTGCAGTGAATGCCTTTTCTTCTATTTTCATGTCTTTCTTCTTTGTCTGTTAAATGACATTTAGTTATCAAAATAGTCCCTTCGACATGAAAACATTGGAATTATGTAAAATTCTGTTTTTTTTTTGGTTGTTGTTGTCCAAGAATATGGGCTTAGACTTGATTCTTAGAATTGCTATTCCATTCATAAAGAAAGTATGGCTTAGGGAGAGTCCAAATGTTGCTACCTTCTATCCTCTAGCTTTTCTTTCAGGTCTTATATTGTCCTCTTCTCCTTTTTCTCCAAAATAAGTTTAGTTTAATTGTTTCACATCTATTTTAAATCTTATAGTACAACATATTGTTTATATGAGAAAGGAGTTTAGAAAGAACTGAAAATTAGACAATCAAAGCAGGATGTCATCTAAGGGCACAGAGTGACTGGAACTTCTTATATATAAGAGGGGAGTACATGCTTTTCTTGTCAAATACTCAAAGCTTTGTTAAAGATTGGTTCAATTGAGGCATCTGGATGCAGGGATCTTTCAGAAAAGAAGCATCTATATATGAAAATTTTCCTGAGAAGAGGTGAATTTCAATCTGTTCCCCTCCACACAAGTACACACTATTAAAATCTTAGGGCAATTTTATAAATGAAAGAAACTTATTTCTGAGCTGTCATATTATTAAGGACATTTGAAAATCTAATGATCATATATAGCTCCTAAGCTAAAATGTATCCTATCTCCTGCCCATCTCCAAAATATTCACTATTTAATGTACTTGTTTCACAGGTGTTTCCATAGAATACTGGGTAAGATCTGTGTTCCAACAAGAAATATTGTTACTGTACTCTCATGTGGTACAAAGAGAAAGCGATAAAAACAGAAAAGTGTGTTATTTGTAAGAAAATAGATCCACAAAAGGCAGTCATTGAGAACTAAATTAAAAATACTGACAAAAAATTTACACTGACATCGTTGCATTTAAAAAGTTAAGATTCAGGTAACAGAAAAACTTGATGAGGTTGAAACTAATTCACATAAGATGCAGCATACATTCCATGATGAGCTAAAATGAATCTTCATACTTGGAATGTGCTATGTTCATGGAAACTAGCACTATATTTAAAGTTTTCCCTATTTGTGTGTGTGTGTGTGTGTGTGTGTGTGTGTGTGTGTGTGTGTTTGCATGATTTTTATTTTTAGTTTAAGCCTCAGCAATTTTTTAAAAAGTTAATTCAGGGAATGAAAAGACCATCACCATGCCATTTAGGTGTTTGACCCAATACCCAGTAGGTTAGGACAACAGGACTATTACACTGAAATAGCTTCCCTCCCTCCCTCCCTCCCTCCCTCCCTTCCTTCCTTCCTTCATAATCATTCTACCCTATTATTAGCTTTATGAAAAGAATGCCAGAGGTCAGAAGGAGCATAAAGATGGAGGAAGGTGTCAAGCTTACTGGAAGCTACCCCACACTGGGTTGAGTCTTAGGATGGGGAGGGGTGGCCCCCTTAACACTGCATTCACTTTCACTTCCATCCTGGGTCTCTTTCTTCTCCAGGTGTTTAGCACACAGCTTCCCTCCCAAATTACCCACCTTGAAAGAAAGGGACTACCCTTCTGAGGTCTAATATTTGCACATAATGAAAGCCAGGACACCTGCTTATTAGAAATTTATGAATTTAGAATGTTGAAATTAAAGGACACAAAACAGGAACTCAAAACCCACAAGCTTAGAGACAGAAATCCAAATGGAAAATATATTTTTAAGCAATGCCTCCAATAAGGGCCCAATATCCAAAATATACAAAGAACTCATACAACTTAATAACAACAACAACAAAACAAATAATCCAATCAAAAAATGAGTAGAGGACCTCAGCAGATACTTCTCCCTAGAGGACATACAAACGACAAACAAATATATGAAAAGATGCTCAACATTGCTAGATATTAGCAAAATGCAAATCAAAACCACAGTGAGATACCATTTTACACCTGTTAGAATAGCTGTAATCAACAGGACAAGTAATAACAAATGCTGGAAAGGATGCGGAGAAAAAAGAACTTCCATACACTGCTGGTGGGACTGTGAATTGATACAGCCACTATGGAAAACAGTATGGAGGTTCCTCAAAAAACTAAATTGATCTACCATATGATCCAACAATCTCTCTACTGGATATTTACCCAAAGACTTGAAAACCCTTATCCGAAAAGATCTTTGCACACCGATGTTCATAGCAGCATTATTCCCAGTGACCAGGGCATGGGAGCAACTGAAGTGTTCTATGACAGATAATTGGCTAAAGAAGCTGTGGTACATATATGCAATGGAATATTACTCAGCCATACGAAGAAATGAAATACTGCCATTTGCGACAACCTGGATGGACCTTGAGATAATCATGCTAAACAAAATAAGCCAGATAGAATAAGTAGAAAATCACATGATATCACTTATATGTGGGATATAAACCTAAAAGCAACAAATGAACAGGACAAACAAACAGAGACTCATTGACATGTACAATGGACCATTGGTTACTAGATGGGGGAAAATTTTTCAATCATTTCTTCAATTAAAAGAATATAAATAAATAAATAAATAAAAATGAAAAAAATTAAAAAAAAAAAAAAAACTCCACAAGCTCAAGATCCAAAAGTGAGAATGTCCCATGTCATAAAAGGCAGTTGAAGGGTCCCACTTCACTGTTCCACAAACTCCCCTTTGCTCCTTCATCACAGTCCCATAAAGACTCACACTTGATTTCTCACCATCTTCAAAACTTATATTCAACAGTTCCCTTCACATCCAAAGAGGAAGCCAAAGGCCCTAGTAAATGTGGGATTTTATTCCAAACCATTCTGCTTTAAGACACACCTCTATGGAAGAACATATATCAGAATAGCAAGAGTTGTATTGGGTCAGAGAACTATGGAATGTTTTTATTCATTTCTATATTGTTGAAAGACTATAAAATGAACATGTATTTCTTTTGTAATAAGAAATAGTAAACAAAGAACACGTGCTGCAACATGGATGCAACTTTAAGACATAATGCTAAGTGAAATAAGCCAGAACCCAAAGGACAAATACTATCTGATTTTACTTAGTCACATTCATGATGACAGAAACTAGAAAGGTGGTTGTCAGGGACTGGGGGAGGGGAACTAGGGAGTTACTGTTTAAAAAGCCCAGAGTTCCAGTTTTGCAGGAAGAAGAAAAATCTGTGGATGGATGGTGGTGATGGTTGCTCAAAAAAGTGAATATATTACATGCCTCTGAACTGTACACTTAAAAATAATTAAAATGGTACATTTTATCACAACTAAAATAAATGAACTTTTAAAAAGAGCAACAACAAAAAGAATGCCGGAGGTGTTTGTACCAGTAGCATGGTGTAAATTAACCTTCAGTTATCTATTGTGGACTCAGCCAAGGACATTGCACATTAAGAAACTATGAAATTTAATAAAAGGTAAACTACACAGCTATCACTGGAAAAAAATCCTGTAGAGAGTTATTTGGCATAATTAATAGACTCAAAGAAAATAAATGTGCTGCAGTCAAGGTGAAATTAGCATTTTAATTTTATTAAATTTTGTAGAAATACTTGGTTCTGAAAACTACAGAATTTTAATTTTTTTTCTGTCAGAATGCAAAGGATACTAGTCTAGCTTTATATAAAAGATTTTTTTACATCTAACAATATACTGGGTGTATATATTCTATGTCATTTACAATTATGCCCTTGTCTTTGTGTTTCATCTGTGAATGTATGTTTTCTCTCAGCATCATATGTCTAAAATTAGAAAATCAAAACAGGCTCTAACTCCAACCTCACCTAGCAAAAGTTTCTTATTATTGAACCATTTTAATTCTTAATAAATATTTGAAAATGTCAGATTTAATAGAGCACAATTGATTTGACTCTATTTCTAGTGTCAACACTCAATGAAAAGTGATAATTAAATATTGAACTTAAATATAATTACAAAAAAACTATCAATATCTTTATCTTTATTGCTTTATTTTGCTCATTAGGTATCTAGTTTTGACACCTAACACTAAAGTAGTCTGAATAAGTTTTAAAACATTTCATTTATTATTACAATAAATTTATTTAGCACTCTGTCCTTGGTATTAGTATATGCTCTTTATTGGTCAAAAGTGAACAAAGTTCTTCTTTAGCCAACATATTATTTAAAATTGCTTTTTGGGCTTTCAAGTATATTTATAAATTAACATTTAATTATTTATTTTAATCTAAATTTCATTTTTTAGTGTAGTATTTATTAAACAGATTATTTAACATTTTGGAGACTTGTTTTATGGCTTAGTATGTGATCAATTTTTATAACTTCCATATGAACTAGAAAAAAATTGTGTTTATTGCATGTATTATTCTAAAAATAGAGATGTATATGTGTTGTTAATTTTTAAATCTTATATAGCCTGTTTTTTCTTTGCCTGATGGAGGATTGTTAGAATATACTACTGATATTGTAGATTGGTTAATTCCTCTTTATTCTATCAGTGTTTATTCTATTTATATCGAGATTCTGTTACATGTAGCAAAAAGATGTTAGAACTCTTTAGTGGAGCTGTGTTTTATTTTTTATTTTTTAATAAGTGAGTATTAATCCTTTATTAACAATTTTGCCTTAAATTCTACATTGTCTCCCATTATTTTGCCACACAGTTATTTGCCCAATAGAACTTTTCCACGTTTTTGCTTTCAGCATTTCTAATGCTTTTTAAAGGCAGAATTTAGCTGAGTTTTAATCTGCCTATATCTTTCTTGAGTTTTTTCTTTTTAAGTTTCCCATATTTTTGCTATCTGTTGGGAGAAATGAGGGCTAACTTTCTGTACCATCTTGGCTGAAGTCTGCTGGGCTTTTGATGAAAACTGGAAGTAAAGGTCAGAACACTGGTACTCCCTGTTCACCATCCCTGTGAACACTGGCGACTCTATGATCTTGTGGTATAGCTGAAGAGAAGATTACTCTACCTCATCATGGCACGGGGTTCTAGAGGACTCTGTAGGTAAAGCCAGAACTCTGCTAAAGATCAGGGGACTTGATTTATAAAGCATGGTTGACAGAATGTAGCCAGTAAATTTTCTTCTCTAATAAAATTAAAGAAAACCAATGACCTAGAATGAAAGAAAAGCCCTAGCTGAACATGTCACTAAAAAAAAGTGATTTTTTTCAACAATTGAGAATAATACAAACTGGAAACAAACACAGAAGACAGCTTATTTGAAGTAAGCAAATGCACCAGTACAGAGAACAAATCAATTATGAGAACAATTTATCTCAGAAGACAATCTGAAATCATTTTAGGAACCTATGCTTTCTATACTTTTCTCAGGAAGTATTGAAAGTAAAAGTTTGTGGTCTCTAAAAGTTTTGCTTAATGGTTTGTCATCTTGGAAATTTACCCTGATGGCTGCTTGAGAGAAGCTGTCCAGCCCTGGTAATCATTTCTCCTCCACCTGGTTTACCATGATTACACTTTTAATATTTAAGAACATCTTCCTTCTAATTATATCCTTCTGGCTTGATTGATGTAAGAGTTGCAGAAGTAAATTAAGTCAGCATGATAACTCAATCCCAGTGGGTGCTTAACTGAAACTGTCTTGTGAAGAACACATTGTTCTTCTGTCTCATGTTCAAAGGGTATGCGAAATGGGGCAACTATTAATGAGCCAAAAAATTTTTTTTATTAAATATGACTCTCATTTTAAATATGGAAACCAATCTGGGGAGGGCTTGGGTTTCCGATATTAATATCTTGCATACATACTTGTATGAGAGTATTTCTCGGTCAAATGAGTACATGCAGGGTAAAATAGATGGTCTGTGCTATTTTAAAGACCAGTGTAAATATCCATAAACAAAATGCAGAAAATAAAAGGCACAGCTCTTGAATGATTCTCAGTTGTCCAGACTGGCTAATGTTTGTTTGTCATTCTCGTATTTTTTTCATTGAAGTCTTAAGGGAAATATAATACTCTACCCACACCAATGCCTTCCTTTTGATGTGATTTTGTACTCTACTGGTGAGAGAACTCTCACTTAAACCAGTGAAGCTCAATATGATTTAAATTTTCTTACATAACAAATTAAGTAAAATTAGGAAAATGTAAATTTTTATAATTCTAAATTAAATGTCCTTGTTTATATATTCAGATTATATCCTTCTTATTTGTGTTTTAAAATATAATTTTGAAAAATTATAAGATATAATAGTAGTTGGAAAAGTTTTAATGTGTTTACTTAGCAAAACAAATCAATAGGTAGCTCCTTAATTATTTTTTCTAATTTACGGTACTGTGAAATTTAAAACCCTGGGTATCAGTGACTCAGATCTTTGGGAGTAAAACAAGTGATTTCTGAGAATAAGTAGATTAAGTGGTATTTTTAACTGAAAAGAATATTTCTAACATTCTTATGGAATAGATAAAGGTATTTGACTAAATAAAATATACTTAATTTGGATACAGTGAAAGTGTTTTTTAGCCATTCCCTGATCAACCTACTTGTGCTCAAAACCTAATAGAAGTGGATAAATAGACATAAGAAGAACTCAGGCCAAGGAAAGGTACCCTAGTTTTGAGAATCAGTACTCTGCAATTTCCAAGGCAGTAAAAATGGAAAACCTATGATCTGGCTGTGTCCTTGGATATTTCTTGAGCATGCTTATCTCATGAGCAGTCTCTCTGAGGTGAATCAGTTTGCCAGATGAGAATATGGTGAAAAGTTTGAGACATTTGTTCAAGTTGACAAACAGTCTCTTCAGAGAAATCCAGAAGTAAAAACTCTTAAACCAATATATATGAAGTATTTACACACACACACATACACACACACACACACTTTATTTTTAATAAATACAAATTGACTATAAATGAGTGGATATACACATAAGCACATTTTGCAGGTTTATTTACTTTTGATTTATATTTCTCCCCATGGATTGGCAAAATCATCAATAACACAATTTCTGAAAAGCAACATCTCAGCCTTGATGCTGCTCTTGGTTTCAGGTACCCTTCATCCTGCTGTTCTTCACCAGGTTGGCTTTCTTGTAACAGTAGTGTCTTTTCTATGAAGATACAGGTGACTGGAATTTCTCAAGTCAATGCTTTCAGCCTTGGCTACTGTGGCTGCTCTGGTTGCAATTACTTTTCATATAATTTATCTTCATTTTGAATCTCATATGTTTGCATATTGGATATGCAGTGCACAATATTTCAGATAGTTTGAAAAAGAGACAATGATATTTTTGTCAGATAGATTTTATATTTGGCCATCAGTGCTTGGTTTACCTTTCTGTGCTTTGCTAACCAGTATTCTCTTCTTGAGCTGTCCTAGAAATCTGTTTCCCTATCGTAGGCTTTCTTTCTGGCTTCTTGAGTCCCAGTTCAAGAAGGTCTCAGGTCTTCTCTAAGATGTGGTATCCTCGTTGGGTATATTCTATTTAAAGGTATTTTCTTGACCACTTTTGTCTATACCAGCTACATTTGTCAGTAGCTGCACAGATAATATTGCATATTTTCTCATGGATTGTGTTCTAGATTCTAAGGTCTTTACGATCTCTTTGGAACTGATATTTATCACTGGATTTGACAAAAAGAGGACTGTGGTACAATGCTTTTGAAAAGATTATCTTTAGAAACAATGAGTGTCATTAGCATTGTGTTTGTGCTATTTTTTTAAGTTTGGTTTTAAATTTTTTATTTTGTAATTAAAGTTGACATACAATATTTTATTAGTTTCAAGTGTACAACATAGTGATTAAACATTTATATAATTTACAAAGTGGTTACTTCAATAAATCTAGCACCTATCTGAAACCATACATAGTTATTACAATATTCCCTATGCTATACTTTATATCCCCATGACAATTTTGTAAGAACTAATCAGTACCTCTTAATCCCTTCCCCCATCCACCATTCTCCCAACTCTCTGTCTATCTGCCATCAAAATGTTTTCTGTATCTATGAGTCTGTTTTGTTTATTTTGTTTTATAGATTCTACTATAAGTGAAATTATCTGGTATTTGTTTTTCTCTGACTTATTTTACTCAACATAATACCCTCTAGGTCTGTCTATTTATATTGTTGCAGATGGCAAGATATTCTTATTTATGGCTAATTAAGGTTCCATTTTATATATATATACCACTTCTTTTTTTATCCATTTGTCTATTAGTGGACACTTAGGTTACTTCTGTATCTTGGCTATTATATAAATATTGCTGAAATAAACATATAGATGCACATATCTTTTCACCTTAGTGTTTTGGGTTTCTTCAAGTAAATATCCAGAAGCGGAATTACTGGGTCCTTCTCTCTCTTGTTATAGCCTTTGTTTTAAACTCTATTTTGTCTGGGATAAGTATTGCTACCCCAGCTTTTTTTAATTTTCATTTTCATAAACTATCTTTTTCCATCTTTTTACTTTCAATCTGTGTGTGTCTTTCAAACTGCAAGGAATCTCTTGTAGGCAGCATATAGAAGGGTCTTTTTTTTAATGTATATCCATTCAGCTATCCTATGTCTTTTGATTGGAGCATTTAATCCATTTACATTTAAAGTAATCATCAATTCGTAGTTATTGCATTTTATTGATATTTTAATTTTTTTCTCTTTTTCTTAAAGAAGTTTCTTTAACATGTCTTGTAAGACTGGTTTGGTGGTGATGAATGCCTTTAGCTTTTTCTTGTCTGGGAAGCTCTTTATCTGTCCTTTGGTTCTAAACAATAACTTTGCTGAATAGAGTAATCTTGATTGTATGTCCTTACTTTCATCACTTCGAGTATTTCCTACAAATCCATCTGCCCTGCCCTGCTACTTCTTCTTTAACAGAATTTTTCTTCATCCACACAGCTGCTGGGCAAGAGCTGCAATTTATATTTTTATTTTGCTATCCAAGGATAAAAAAGCCTTTTTCTGTACTTTTAACTTTTTACTCTTGTACTAATGACAAGATAAGCAGAAGAAATATTTTGTTGTTGTTGGAGAGGGTAGTCCTAACACCTTGTAGTTATTTCCCCACGGATAATAATTACCATTTGAAAGCATTTAGGGAATCACATACATACATTTAAGAAACAGGCTTTATAACATTTAGATGACCTTAAAGAATGTGTGCACACTAAAATGAGTTTACAATGCTTTATTCTTTTAATATTTATTGCACTTTTGCTAGATACTATACTAACTTCTGGGGATGTAAAAATGAGTTAGGTATAGTCTGTGCCCACAAAGGATGCTCACTGGAGAAGCTCTAAACCTTTGGGAAACAGCCACTGTTTAAACTCAGGAACTAGATATGTTGAGACACAGGCAATTAATATCTTGTTGATAAGAGACATAAAGGGATCATTCAACATGGTCTCATTCGCTTTCTGCCTACCTACGTGATAGCTAGTATTTTTGAAAACATTTACTGTTCCACAGTTAGAAATTAATGAACTCAATACAATTTTTTAGTTTTTGATTCTTGTAGTTTATCTCAAAGTTACCTAAACTTGAACCTTTTGAGAAGGAGTTCTTTCAGAGATACACTGAGAAGAACCTTTCCACTGTGAACTGCCTCACGCTCACATCTGTTGCCTGGCTGGCACCCCATGCTGAGCTAGGAGGAACCATGGTGCCAGGGGAAGAGGCTCAACATCCCAGGAAGCCCTGGGCCAGCCTGCCTGGCAGGGGGAATTTGAGTTTAAATCCAACTGGCACAGAGCACAGGGACAGAGGAACACAAGGCCACACCAGGCATACATAGCAGGCTTCCTGGATGCCTACAGCCAGCCCCAAAAGCTTTTTACCCAGTTTTCTTTTATAAACTTTCATTTTGACCAAATCAGGTGTTTCAAACTTATATCTCTTCATTAATGCTAGGTAAAGAGTCAGAGGCCAATCAGGGTGAGTGACCTCTAGGACTATAGTGCTTTTTGATTTGGGCAAATAGATGATAAAGCCTGGAGAGTACCATACCCCACTAATGCTCAAAGTCAGTTCCCTCAGTTGAAAGCTGACCTGAAATGACGAATGTAGTAGGTGATTGGCAGGGATCCGCCTCACAGGAATGTTGCACCTTTTATTTAAAAAGCCCCGCTTTTCTGAAAAAGGGAGAGCAGCTCCTTTATGAATGCAAATGATGGCTTGTTTTTGTTTCATAAAGTATTGAGAGATGCTCTTAGGTATTATCAGATATCTATGCCTACACAAGTCTCCTTCATAGATTGATGAGCAAGTCAGAGATATACATCTTATGAACTTGGACATTCAGTGCTTCCAAGTTTATGAAGACTGATGAAAATAGAAGTAATCTTTAGCTGAGAACTTTTCATAATTAATGGTTTTAGAATTCAGAGACAAGAACTGACCTTCTAATCTTTTGGATGTTTAGGCAGACAGGAAAAGCAGGCTCTGCTTTTATCTGTCTCATGATGCACCCTTTATTTATTGCCTAGACTAGAGCATTACAGACCCAGTGTCTTCCCACATGTGCAAAGTATGTGCTCCTTGCAGGTTAAAATCAAGAACTTGGCTGCATTTTAAGAACAGCATGTACTAGGCTACTTGTTTTAATGCTTCAGATTTTCCAATTTTGTAGTGACATAACCTGTTTGCAGCTTTTTTTTTTTAATGGGTCTTTGTTTTTAAGAATGCTAAAAAAAAAAAAAGCTTAAAGTATGATGACTTAATTTTCAGAAACTATGTTAGTGTTAAAAAACTGAACGAAATCTTTGATTAAATTTGGAACCTCTTTTGCAAGGTGACTGGGCTGCATAGAAGGCAATGTTCCTTAATTAACAGAAACTTGGACAAAAACTTTCTTCTCATAGTTTCCTTGCATGCTCAGATAAAAGAAGTATGAAATCCTGAGCAAGCAAATTAATTTAACAAAGCATTTAGAAGCTGAATTTAAAGTGCTAGTGGAGACCATTGGAAAATTACATTGAATGCTTTTATCAAAAATTCTACTTACTGCCCAGTTGTAAGTAACAGATTTAGTGTTATAACTGGCAGGGATTCAGATTGTTAAGAGGAGAACAGCTAACAGAGTGTAACATGATGAATCCAGGGCAATTATGATTCTCATGTCTTGATTCCAGATTGGAACTATCTGTTGAGATGTAAAGTACATTATCCAGATCCATTCTCTTAAAAATTATTCCTAAACTTTGTCCAAAGATCAGAATATATCCCACAAAGCCACAAGTTATTTTCTGAACACTTATGAATATAATGACCACATCATATTATTCAAAATTTTATTTGGGAAGAATGTGAAATCAGATGGAATGCTAAGACTTTACTGGGTACGAGAAGTATGCTCCCTGTACTTATGAAGCTTTAACTTGCCTAATAGGCTGAGTGTCTGATGATCGAGAGAGTGGCTGATGGTTCCACGACAGCCTCAGCATGAACAAAAAAAGTTGCTTATCGATAATGTTTTCACTTCTCATTCTTTTATACATGCTCCTATATAGCCAGCAACAAACTATTTCAGGCTAATCTTGAAAGACAGCAATAACTAAACTCAGATTTTTGCATTCATTTGTTAATTTTGCTGTTATTTGTTAAATTCTTTTTGAAGCGACATTTACCCCCAAGGGTATCTAGGACAGTGGCTTTCAATCTAACTTTTGTTGTAACTCACCAGAGTGTAATCAATTGTGAGGTGTGTCACAAATTATAGGTAAGGTACCAAAATTTGTAACATAATATTTTTTGTATGAATTCTAGTGGATTCAGAGTTATTAATATAATGATACAACTGTCACTTTACTTGATTTCAAAATGCTTTCTGGAATAATAGAATGAGAGGATGAGAACCAGCCTTATTTCAAACATCTGGTTGTGTTGAACAGTGTCTTCAGTGTCATTGTGTCTTTTACCTGTTTAATCGGGGGGAAAAGTTGAGAATTTGTGTTTCACATATTGATTACTAAATAATACAACAATCTAAATGTAATGGCTTAAAACAAAAACATTTATTTTGCTCATGAATTTGCATCTTGGGCAGGGCTCAGTGGAGATAACTTTCTTTTGCTCCCTTGGAAAAGCTGGATTGGCTGTAAGGCTAAAGGCTGAGACCATCTAAAGGCTTGCTCACTCTTATGTCTAGAAAAGGTATGTGAATTCCTGTGGCCAGAGGACTGTGGCACATTGTATTTTTGTAAAAGTGGCCATAGTTATATTTCTAGTTCTACATGCTTTTTTAGAACCTTTGCACTCACTTATCAAGAAGTGGGTCTGCTTTCTCGCCCCTTGATTCTGGGAAAGGTGGTGAGTACTCTCACTAATAGAGAATGGCAGAAGTCTTGTCAGCCTTGACTTTAGAAGCAGGGCTATAGAGGAATATGGCTTTCCACCTGACTCTGTCAGAATGCTCACCCTTAGAAGCCCAGGCCACAGAAAGAAGACATGCATTAGTGGCCAACAGTCCTAGCTAAACCCTCAAGCAACAACTAGGATCCATCATCAGATATGTGAGTCAATGAATCGTCACTCATTTCAGCCCCCATGTTTGAAGCCAAACTAGTGGATGCCATGTGGGACAGAGACAAGCTATCCCCATAGAGTATTGTCCAAGTTGCAGATTTAAAATTTTAAAATAAATAGATAACTGCAAAAGATAATGAAAGCACTCTGCTTTAAAGATTAAAAAGACAATGTATTCAAAAATCTTCTGAAATCCCAGAGATTACTTTGAAACAAAAGTGGCTTTATTCATCATCCCTATTGATACACTTTTTATGTAATTAAAAATGGTCATGAGTCTCATCACATCACACCCTTCCACCAAAGTGTATATAGTCTGATCCTCTTTTCTAGAAAGTACTCTTGCTATAGAATGTAGACTCAGCACAGCGAAATTGATAATTTTCAAATTTCTATTATCTTTGACAGTGTGTGCCCCAAATTCTTTACCTTTATCCCCTAACATATTTCTAAATTGCTAAAAGAAAATCTTAAATTCTATTTTTCAAGGTGTATGGTGATGATAGGAGAACCTTCTTATTATATTAGTGTTGGTGGACTTTGGGGCTTTGGTGTTAGTGTTAAGTCCAACTTAATGAACATACATGGGGAAAATAGAGGTATTATATGACAACATGTAATGAAAGATAAGACCAAGTTTCTTTTAATAGGATTTTGCTCTCTTCACCATGTTCCACATTAAAAAGGAACACATTGACATATGGATTTGCTTCTGAAATGTCACTATGTTGTCTATTCATTATAAGAATTCTGATAAATGTCAGAATTTTCACCTTTCAGAGATAAATAATAGGGCTGTCAAATTTACACAAATTCATCATGGAATAAAATTTTTTCAGTACGTGTTACTCATCATATCCTCTTTTCTAAGTAGATCTTTAAGAATCTCCAAGAAAGACCATCTAGGGTATTCACTCTTAAACTGTCTATTTGAAATCATCTAGGTTGCTTGATAAATAGCTGATTGCTATGCCCCAACCCAAGTTTCTGATTCAGTAGTAGAGTCTAGCCCAAGAATTTGCTTTTCTAGCAGTGCTGATACTTGAGAGATTGTGCAGTTAATACTTGAAAACTACTGACCTAGAGAAACAAGATGAAGTCCTGTTGTGTGTGCAGAGCTTTCCTGATCACCACTCAGTGAAATACACTTTAAATGTAAAACAGCTTTGAAGTCATCACATGACAAAATAGTTTTCATTAAATTAGGGGTTAGAGAAGCCATTTCTCATAGCCACATTTCATCACATATTGGGGTATAGTTAGAGAAGAAACAAATTGGTTCTTTCAATCTGAATGTCATCGAGTTCTAAATGTGCTCTGAAACTGAGAATGTGTCATGAGAAAGTTATTGCAGGCGTTTCTCACCAATGCATAACTAGAGAACTTGGTTAGCTTTGCCCAGTTTGGTTATAAAATAGCCAGAATTCCATCTCGAATATTTCAGTGATAAAAGATACAGTGGACAAAGTTAAATTATTCCAAGAGTCACAAAGACCAAACTAGGTCTGGCCTAGATGCCTTGGACATCTGAGTTTTAAGAAAGCATTGGTGTCCTCTCAAAGGATCTCTGCTTAACTTCTGAGATAGAAACAGATCTGCCACCCTGAAGATTTTCTTTTAGTCTTCAAATATTTTTAACTAAGTAGACCTAATTGGATTATTCAAAGAAATAGTCTGTTTAGTTAGCAAGTCTCTAAATTGGCACTGGAATCATTGCTGCCCTTCTAGTCAAAGATTTTCCATGGACTTTTCTTCATTTTTGTCCTTACTTCAGTTATTTTTTTTCTAAGTTAACTATTTTATAGTTGAACAATTTTAGTTACCATTTTCCATGGTGGACTCTCTTGCTTTGCCTAACTAAATACATGTTTATTAACATACAATTTCTATTACTGCTTTACTAAATTTCTCATTTAAAAAATTAATTATAATTTTTATTTTAAAAGAAATGTTTATTGGAAAAAACAAATTAAAAAAATTAATATCCCAAAGGTTTTAATTATAGCAAATATTGCAGTAAGTATCGTGATAATTTTCTTCATTGTCATTTTCTATACATATTGCTTATTTAAAACATACTTTTAAAAAATATAAATTAAGGGTCATATTATAAAATTTTAAATAAATCAAATGATTTTTAAAATTAAATATATTAATAGAAAAAAATTGAAGAAAATTATAACTTACTCATATTACCCCCTCTCAAGATGTCTTTATTGACATTGTTTTTTGAGCTCTTCAGATATTTTTATATGCATATAAATACATTTTTCTGAAAATAAAAATTTCTGTGTATATTGCTTTGTTACATTGTTCACTCAATAAGTTACTATAGTAATTATTTGCATATATTTGTTTTTCTTGGATAAATACTTACAGAAAGAATTTATATACTAAAATAAAGCTTTTGCAAATGATTATCCAGAATTTTTTAACCAATTTATTCTCTCACAAAAAATATGTGTGAGTACTTCATTCCCTCACTTTTAAATATACTATTATCTTTTAAGAATCTTTAATATTTTGATAAGATAAAAATGCTACCTTATTATGTTTTATAGTGCATTTAAAAAAATTAATTCATTATTTATTTTTATTGGTTAATGAAATCCATTAAGTTTCAAATGTACCATTCAACAGTAAGTCATATATATTTTGCATGGTATGCTCACTACCCATAAAGTTAGATGTCTCTGTCACTATAGTGCATTTTTTAATTTTCATAGGTTGTTTGACCATTTGTATTTTTTTTATTCTCAATTTTCTGGCCATAGCTGATATCTATTTCTCTACTATTATGTTCATTTTTATATTTATTTGTAGGCAAATCATTCTATTTTATGGATATATTGTAATTTTTGAAAACCAGTATATGGTTTGCTTTTTTAATTATTCAGATAATTTTTTTCTATATAGAATTTTAAACTATTCATGACATCAAATACAAAAGTGTTATTATTATTATTTATTTTTTTTACTTATGGCCAGTTTCTCTTTTGATTTCTATTTGACCCATGGATTACTTAGAAATGTGTCATCTAATTGATACATTTTCGGTATTTTGAGTAGTTCTTTGTTATAGATTTCTAATTTAACTCTTTTGTGGTCACAGAACATATATGCACTTAAAATTTTAAAAATTAATTTAAAGTTGTTTTGTGGCACAAAATAATATGCATATCATTAAATGTGTTGTATACACTGGAAAAAACTATGTATTTGCTGCCGTTGTATGGCGTGTTTCATAAGTATTTATTACGTTGATAGTGTTGTTTAGGTTTTCTGTACTCTTACTGATTTTCTGTCTACTTGTTCTATTCTATACTGAAAAAAGAGGTATTAAAATATCTAACTATAATTGTGGATTTGCCTATTTACCTTTGCAATTCTATCAGGTTTTGCTTTGTGTATTTCAAAACTATGTTAACAAGAAAGGAAGAGCACCGGAAAAGACATACATGTGGCTAAACATGAAAATTGGTTTTAAAAGCATTTAAACAACAAAATGACAATGCACTGTGGGGTTTGTAACATATGTAGAGGTAAAGTATATGACAATAATAGCAAAAGGCAGAAGGATTCATAAAAACAACATTCATGTTATCATATTCAAGGTAAACTTTAATACATCGTGGATGCTTATTTTAACCACCAGTGTAACCATTAAAAATAATACAAAAAGATATTGCTAAAAAGCCAATCAAAGAAATATGATAAATAAAAATTTGCTCTAATTTGCAAGAGAAAAAAAATTTAAAAACCAAAGAACAAATTAGACAATTGGAAAACAAATAGCAAAATGATAGAGTTAATTCCAACTTTATAAATTAGATTTGATATAGATGGTCTAAATATTCCAATTAAAATAGATTATTAGAATGGATTAAAACACACTTATGCTCACACATGCATAACTAAAATATGTACTATTAACAAGAGATACACTTCAAATATCAAGGCCTAATTAGTTTGAAAGGGAAAGAATGAGAAATAATATATAATGCAGTATTACCACTTGAGGGGTCCTGTGACTACTTCCTTTACAAAGGTGGGGTTTCCTCATAGAGCTTCAGGAAGGGGAAATAAAAACAAATTGAAGAAAAGAGCAAAAGAAGAGACTGGAGAAATAGCTAGAAAATAGAAAGAAAGGGAGAGGAGAGAATAAAAATAGAGAACATAAGAGAAAGAGAAAAAGAGTTTGGAAATTTAGAGGAGAAAATAGAGATAGGAGAAGAGAAGGAGTAGGGAGGTAGGAGGGAAAAGTGAAGGATATAATAAGGTGGAGAAAGTTACTGCTATAAATTTCTCAAGTATTTACTGCTTGGGCCTCAAGTTTCTGAAAGACCCAGCTCCCAATTTCTGACAATACCTTCTAATGAGAACTACTACGTAACCTGTACCTTTTCCCTTTTCTATAACATTACATTTTTAAATACCCACTTTTTTTTTCAGTCAGAAAAAGGGCCTCTATTAGGTCAGAATATATAGCAAAATGCTTTTAGTGTGTAAGTTTTACTGTTATTTCAATTAACTGCATTCTTTTTAGCCACTTGCTGGGAATGCTAAGTACTCTATTCCAGACCATGAGGCCAACACACCATCTTCTGTGGGAGTGAGTAAATAGGTGTCTTCTCCACTCAGAAAGATTTTAAAACAAACTATGAAAAGGTTTTATATTTGTAGTGACAATGATCACTGGTTGCAGAAAGCTGCAAAAATATGTGACAAGATTGGAAGCAGCTTATCCAAGAATGAGGTAGCCTCAATATAAGACTTTACGTGATATTAAAAAAATAATAATAACATTTCAATGGAAGAAGAAGAACTGTTTGTTTCAGGTTATTTTTCCTGCATTGGCCTCAAAACAGAGAAGCCCTTTGTAGGGTTTTAAAACTATCCTTTAAATGAAATTAGCTGCATGAATTTTGCCTATAGAATGTTCAGCAATAGTGGACTCAAAAGGAATGAGAATTTTCTTATGGAGACTGAACTATGCAGCAGCTCACTATTTTTCCCCCCAAAGTATGTAAATATCATCCAAAGGTGTTAGAGTTGAGAAAAGCAAATATATGATACTTATTCCTGTATTTCCCGAACCTTATACATGGCTGACTTTGATAACTAAATATGACATTCTTTTCTCTAGTTTCTTCAAATCCTCTCCATATATCACCACTGGGCCACTCCACTAATCATGTATGCTTGATATGTGAATTTTAGTATGTGTGTGTGTTTGCATGTGCGTGTGCATGCATACCACAATCTTCAGCAGTTTGTCAATGCCTCTGGATTTTTTCTCAGAATAATATTTTATTTTTCAGAAAAATATTTTAAATGTGTGAAGTACATAAGATTATTTTTACATGTAGTTACCAAAATATCTTTAAAATTTGTAATGTAGTAGTAAATTTGCTTCTTTATAAGTACACTAAAAACAATATCTGCCAATGAGGTTTTATAAAAATTATGGGATTTCAATGCAGTGATGAGCATAAATAATTCATCCATATGTACAGCTATAACATGTTATAAAAATATCTAATTTATACTGTTGACAGAGTTACAGATACCACTACTAATTTCTTTTTCCCAACTAAGTCAACACCAGGTTAAAAATACCAGGAGAGTAATGTGACTGCAAAGTCCTGAAAGTTTATAACTTATGAATTTTTAGCAAAAATAGAGTACATAGAAGCAAAGAGAATTCAGTGATTGCTCTCTTTATGACATAAGAATTTCCCACAATAAGAAATAGGTAGGAAATCTGAAGCTCAATACTAAAGATCAGCATTAATAGATAAATTTGGCTTCTGTTGCCTTTAATCAATCTTCACCTTGTTTCTCAGACATTTATAAAAGGAGGAAGGCCTTTTTCTTCCAAAGGTGTGGTCTTCTTAATAGCAGCCCAAATCTCTATGGAATGCACTTTAGGGTTTGTGGGTATCCAGGACATGGCAATAAAAATGACATATGTCCTAGTAAATGTAGTTCTACATTTAAAAAAAATATTTCTCTTTCTGACCCTGGAAAATGGTTTTTGTATAGACTGACAAGGAGTTGAAGACACAAACCCTGTACTGTGAGGTCCTCCTTTTCTCCTGAGCATAAGCAGTCAAGTCTCAGGAAGACGGATCTGTGGGCCTTGAGTTTATATCTTATCTGGCCCCTTTTAAGAAAAATCAAGAAAGTTGAAATGCCAGACCAGAGTGAAGATCCTGGATCAGACCTGCTCTGACACTGTATTCCCTTTCCTTCTCTAGTAAATTACTATTTAGGCAACTTCTGACCATGAAATTAGCCTTCAACATCCACCATGCAGATGTGAAAATTAACAAGTGGGGCTAGTGGAGTCTGAGAAGTGTGTTGAGACTATTAAGAAAAATTTGCAAAGCAGTATAATATCCCTTTAAGGGGGGAAAAAAAATGTTCAGAAGAAAGAAATTCAGAAGAGGATATAATTCAGTAACCCAACAAGTCTTGTCAAGTTTAAAATGTACAATTTAGAAAATTACTGGTTAGAAATTCAGTGGGGCATGTTCATCAGCAAAGTGCTATAACATTTGAAACAGTATCCGCTGTTGGAGCAGGGCAGGGATCTGTCATTACCAGTCTGGAAGGCCATGCTTTCTTAGCTATATTAATTCTCTTAAAACAAAAATAATTAATTTTATACTTTTGCTTTTATTTTCCTCATTGAAACTGAAAGGATAGTAAATGGAAAATGAGTAGATTAAATTAACTTCCTTTATCTGGAAGAAAAGCTATTATATAGTTATAGCCATAAAAAATAGCATATGTGACATGGGAAATTTTATATGGCTATTGGTATACCTCATCATCTTCCAAGAGAATGCTGGCTCTTGAAATGCAAAATATGTACTGTTAATAAACCATTTTGGAAATTCCACTGGAAGAATTTGTTGAGTTGACAGGAGTGACACCTATGGATTTGATTAATATATTGTACAGGGTAGCCTTGCCAAGTAAACCACATTTTACCACACTACAGAAATTTTCATGAGCCTACTCACTCTTTGCCAGCCCAGTCAGTCCCCAAGGAGGCCCATTTGTAGATGGCAGCAGCTCCCTTAGCTCATGGATCTCAGCCTTACTGTAGGCACAGTGGATTCTAAGGGCAGTGGAGCACAATGCTCAGCAGACAGCACCAGCCGGTGGCACTGAGCATGCTGATGTAAACAGCTGTCAGCGACCCTGGAAAGGCAGGAGGAATAAGGGCCTCACTGGGACATGGCTTCCACCACAGCAGCAGCTGTCTCCACCTGAAGGTGTCAAAACCAACCAATCTTGCTGAAGCAAGGGCCAACACGCTATTCATCCTTACGCTCGCTGCCAGTCTCCCAGAGGACATTTACTTAATTGTTTCATTTTCTACAGAGAATCTGAAGTTTTCCCTATAATAAAAAGGAAAAATAGGATTTTCACTGCTCTGCTTTAATCTTTACCTCCAGTGACACCTACCACATAGATCTGGAAATCCCACCCCACAAGCCCTGCCACTTGGCTTAGTTTTTGTGCCGCTGTTCAAGGTTGCATGCCAGCTCTGGGTTACTTGCATCTGGGTCAGACATTTTGGCCTCAAACCTGACGAGCTGACAAGGTAAGCTAGGAGTGGAATTCAGTGTTTTAATCTGCACCTTCTGCATGTGATTTGAGAGTGGAGAAAAGTCAAGCATATGTATAAGAAGGCTATAATGAGTCATCCTTTTGTATTGTGCTTATTGGGCCTTGTCCTGCAGAGCACCACTTACAGCTTTAATTGGTGGACCGCATTGCCTTCAATTGAACCACACAATGTGCTTAAGGATCACTTAACCAAGTAACAGTTGCTTCTCTTCACTGAGCCAATCCAGTTTCTTATAGTTCAATAACTATTCCACCGGTGAAAAGCAAGCCCTTCCATAGGGCCAGTGTCCTTAGGGCAGAGAGTGACGGTGCTCTGTGGCCTCTGCCGAGACCATAGAAGGGGTGAATAGAACCCAGGCATCATTGTTTCTGGCCTTGGCACAGGCCTTGGGTGTAATGTGATAATCCCAGCAGGCCAGACCTGGGGAGGAGACTGCCAGCATACTGTACTCAGGAATCAACTTCTGACCTCCTGGCTTCTCTTCCTGCTTCCCCAAAATAATTTTGTTTAAAACTAGTTGTTCTGTCATAAATTATTCTTTAGTTAAGGGATTTGTCTCATGCATGAATTACTGTGGTTTGAAAAGAAAAGAGAGAAAAACATCAGAACATATTGGTTTAGCCAAGACCAAATGCCTAACCAAGGAGGAGTGAAACTAGACTGGAAAAAGCAAACTTAGACGAGAGAAGTTTTATCCACATGCTCTTTTAAGCTCTGCAGCTCATTACTTGTTGATAATATAATTTTTTAGAAGTATGTTTTTCTGTACCTGAATTTCTCTGGGGAGTGGGCTAAGAATATGCATTTTGACAATAGTTAGCATTATATTTGGGGGGCTTTTAAACTCATTTGGGGGATTTATATGAGCCCTGGAGCTGTGTCTCTGAAATACCCCTGGCAATCCAGAAACAGGCCAGCAAGCAGAGCTTCCCAGGCAGAAGTTTTCCCGAGGCCCACGGGGATCACATCTGCGAGCCACACAGGAGAAGATGGTATGGATCCAAGAGTGTGCCAGAGGAAAGCATTTAATTTGCATCACCACTTAGTTTTGCAGAGAAAATTAACTACTTTTATTTGTTATTTAGCTGGCACGATCCTGTGACATCACTGGCTATTTAACAAGAAAACAGAAATTAACTGACTGCTCAGTGCAGTTTAATGTTTTACTTTTACCCCAGTCATTTTATCACTCTTTTCAGGTAGAATAAAGTCTCTTTCTCCCATTTCTCTCCTTTCAGGGGTCTCTAGTTGTGTGAGTCTTGGGACCCATGAGAGCAAATGAAACCCTTGCCTCTAGCTCACCTTAATGTGAAGTGGCTAATAGCAGCTGTCCTCTGGGCACTGTCCCCTGGTCCCCTGGCTGGTACTGATCTTACTGGCTCTATATCTACAGCTGATAAGCGTGTGGCTTTTTTGCTTCAGAGTGGCCCCATGAAGCCTCAGCCACCTTCTCCTGGATGATTTGACTCCCCAGAGCTCTCACTGGCTGCACAGCATCACCCTCCTGCATTAACCTCCCCCTGCTTTTGCCTTGGCGAGGTCCCTGGCAGGACCACTTTCTCCCAACTAAGCATGGGGGCCACCTGGAGATTGAGATCAGCTCTGGTGCAAAACTCAGGTCTCCTCTGTTACCTAATCATGATGCCCTATCTTGTTGAGGTCTAGCTCAGGCAGGAATCTCGCAGCACCTTGATTTCTGTTTTCTCTTTCATGCCTTCCATCCTTGGATTCAAAGCCTGGAAAGTGGTAGTCAGGAAACGTGTCCAATCACTGCTCTTTCACACCTAGCTTTCCCTTTATTTTTCTCAGGAAAGAAATGAAGGACTAGGATTTTCCTTTATTCCCTTCTTCCTTCCTCTTGAATTCAGTTAAGCCTTAAACAAGAGTCCTGGGGGTGTCATCTCTATACTACAGGAGTGGATTAGATGACCCCTCCAGAATTGCTTTGGATATGCTAAGGGAGCAGCAAAAGAATTTAGCAAAACTTCTCTTTCTACCAACCCTCATTTGTAAAGCCTTAAATATCCCTAAGAAGTAAAATCTCCCTCTCTTGCCATGGGGTAGTATTTCTTCTAACTTGACCCCCAGAATGAGACACTGCTATGAAATATACATTAAAGGAGAAAAAAGAAATCCTCAGTTTAATATTTGCTAAAGTATTTTTGATTTTCAAACCTTATGTGGCCCAGATGGCCACACTGCACACCTCCAGGGGGATGAGGTTGGTGCTCCTGGAACTGTGCTATGTGTTGCTGTCATCTGTTCTTGATTTTAAATGCATACATCTATCTGAGGTAGAGCTGCATATAAAAAGAAGAGGATGCCAGGAGGTAGAAAATCTTTCTAGAATGAGGGGTCAATCAAATTCTTAGTCTTCTAATATTGTTTGTTCCTATAATGAGAGTACAATCAAGAAAAAAGGAGTTCCATTCAAGAGTACGCAGCAAGAATCTCTAGGTGAAATATGTTTTGACTATTCTGTCCTTTGACACTTTTCATCAGAATGTTTCTACATGGCACCAGCGTCCACAGACGTTTAGTGCTTTATCTTTAAATTGTGCCTGTGCTTTAAGGATATACTCCTGGTGCTTCTGTGTTTCTGTCCTCTGCGTGGGGAGACAATCTTGTGTTCTAGTCTTTCTGTGCTCCAGTCTTCCTTTGATAGTTTCCCATGAAAGACTGAGATGAATGTAAAAATAAATGACATGCTGATTTGTATACTTTGAAAGAGTGAATTATGTCGATAACAATGTTATTTTAAAGAAAGAAAAATACAAGTAATTATTCACATACAGTATTATTTATTCTCACTAAAAAGCTCATCTTTTAGGTTTTGGCCTTTTTGTTAATTTATAAGAACTATTTGTATGCTAAAATATTAATCATATACTTGTCATATGTGTTGTAAATATTTTTCTCAATATGGTCTCTTTTTCAAACAAAATTTTTAATTTAAAAAATTAAAGTACATCTGTACTTTCTTTTTTGTATGTCTGGGTTCCCAAAATTGGTAGAATAGTTTCCTCTGCCTCTAGGATTATATGTATAGAAATTTGAAAAATAATTGTTTGAATTTTTACACATAATTTTTTAATTCATCTGGAATTTATTTATGCATTTGGTGTGAATTAAAGATCCAACTTAATTTTTTCCCACATGGATAACCAATTGTTCTAGCTCCATTTATGAAATAAATCACCTTCTCCCACTGATTGAAATATCACCTTAGTCCCGTATTAAACTCCAGTTTATGTTAGGTTTTACTTATCTTCACACACTTCTATTCCACTTATTTGTATATTCCTATACCAAGACCATTGTCTTTTGTTAGCAGTAACTTTCTAGAATGTTTTTATTTTTCATAAGAAAAGTCTTCCCTTCAATAGTCTCCATAACCAGGGTAAAATGTAGAAAAAAATACTCACCAGGTTATTAAGTTCATGAGGATCACTGCTGTGATTGGTGTTGCCTGGTGAGAAAGTGGCTAAAATCTCTGGCCTACTAGTTTTGAAGTGAGTTTGAGCTCTCAATTCAGAAATTAATGTGGTTGGTGAAAAATGGCCCTCTGAAAAGAGAATCTTCTTTTCTCCAAATTGATCAATCATGCTAAATTATTAACAGTGGAACTAAATACTGTTTTGGAAGGTTGAGTATCCTGGTGGATTCAACTCATTATTGCACATTTGTATTGCACTCTTTATTAAGATAGCTAAGTGCACAAAAAGAATACTGTTTCAGGGAAAATCTTAGATTTTCCCCTTGCATGAAAGGATCCTTATGAGTTTATATTTACATCACCTCTCCCAAGGGTCTCTTCATTTGCTCATACTTTCTCATGGCCTCAGTTAGGGATCTGTGTTAAGAGTACAGATTTACATAATTTGCTATTCCTGATTGGAATGGATATATTTTAAACCACTTTGGGAAGCATAGAGTAAAAATCTTGCACTGTGGATTTTCAGAAGCCTTCTTCTTACTATTTTTATAGCCTTTTTTTTTCAATTTCTGAGACTTTTTCAGTCTTTATGATTATTTACCTTGTTTAGTTATTTTGATTATATTCTCTAGGAAACCATTGTGGGCATACTCTTTGTGCTACTGTCAATGAGACTGTGTAATTAGAAACTTCATTTAATGTAGAGATTTTGTGTTGAAGGAGTAGATGGGAAAATTTAATAAAGTCATTTTAGTGGAGCAATTAGCAGTCATATCCTATGTGACCTTTAATTGGGGAAAATGGAAGTGATTTGTAGAAATAAAATGAAGTAAAAAAATCCAAATGCCTAATTCTTTTTATTTTACTAATATAGGGTATTTATATTCCTCCTACTAGGAAGGTATATGTGTAGTTCTCCTTGAACAAAGGTGGATATGGTAGATCATATTTTGTTATAATGACTTTCTAATGTTTAAATTAGAATCATCAGGAAAATTTACATGAACTGGAGCTCTGGATTGTTAATGTAAAAAAAATATGTCAAGAATAATATATGAGAAGGTTTCAAATTATATACGTTTAGTGTTTAAATAGTGCTGCCATCATCCTCTGAAACTACATCAGAAGATACAGTTCAAGCCCCCTGCTCCAGCTCTTCTGAGGCGTTTTTACACAAAAGGCTCTTAATTGGCTGTCAGTGAGTAACACCTAGTTCTTTCCGATTCATAAGGTGTGAGAGAAAAAAGAGGGGCATTAACTAGGCTATATAATATTGTTGGAAATTGTCTTATAAACACAAGCTTTGATTCTACACCTGTATACTTGATACTAAGGAATAACTGGAGCTCCTTTTACCATTTTTCTAAAACTGGTCTCAGTTCAAGATTTTAAAAAGTTCTAAAACTTACAGTTATTTTAATACCAAAGGGAGACAATGAAGACTGAATTTTCATCAAAATTGTAGACATGTTTTCTTTTAAAATTAAGCTTAGAAAGCCAACCCTCAGATTTTAGCACAGAAGCTCACAAAGGGGAAATATTTATTTTGCCAGGTGGTTAATAATTAAGTATTGTGTTAACCTGACCTTATTAATATGTTATTAATAAGTAATATTAATATGCAAAATATTATAAATTAAAAGAAGAAAATATGTTTCTAAAAATCTTAAAAATAAGCAATCAAAATATAAAGCAACTTTTTAAATTCAGTTCAACATTTTTTGATATGAGTAAGACATAAGGAGGAAGGAAAAGGACCACATGATAAGAACATATTTGTAAAATTATTATCCAATATTTTTTCCGCAAATATTTTCCATTTCCTTGCCTGTCTTTTAATTTGGTAGTTGGCCAAAGATTATTGTTTCCTATGTGCTTTTTGGATTCAAAGTTTCACATACTCAAGATTTAAGGGATACAAGTGTCATGGATTTGAGAAGAGTGGAGCTTTCTTTGGAAAAGAGAAAATATATCTTTGGAATAAGGAGAAAGACTGTGCATCCTGGACAGAAGGGCCCTGGATCCTGCTTCTTGGACAGCCCTATGAAGGCGCTAAAACACCAGATGGACTTGGGAGACACTAGAGGAGAGCTTGAAATCCATTATGGCCACATTCCAATAAGATCCTAGACTGCCACTTCTGCACAGTTTCACCAGAATGGCCTCCATTTCCTGGAGTAGAGATTCTTTGGAAGTGGTGGAGAAGACCCAGTTCTAAAATCACCAAGCAGAGAGCAAAGAGGGCTGTCTAAAGTACTATAGGGAGCAAACCAAGTGTCCAATATGATAATGAATAGTTCAGTACATACCTATGCATACAGAAGGCTTCAAGAATCAGAAGACTGTTGCATTTTCTCTCATGTCTTCAGATCTGGTCAGCCCCCTAGAACTTAGATTCAGTGCTAAAGTTGTGAGGGGGAGAGGGCGTACTGATGAATTAGCTTCTGTCATCTGACATAATGGAAGTTCAAAGTAAAAATTTAGTTGAGTTATAAAGTTATAATATCTCACTTACCTGAGTATAGATTGAAATTTAAATTCACTATATTTGAAAAAATAGAGGAAAAGGATTGTTACAGAACAGAAAGAGTTTGTCCACCTGCCACCTGATGCTGGCAGAAGCAAACAATAAACACCAAGAATTGCAGTGGAGAAATACTGGCTATTTTATTATGAATAGCACCACCCAGGAGAATAGGAAGCTAATGCTCAAAAGCCTGAACTCCTCCATCCAGGGTTCGGGGCAGGTGTTTGAGGGCATTGGGGGAACAGGATGTGGAAGAATTGATGGGGCCAGTTTGAATTGGAGGATTTTGGAGTGTGGTCATTTATGATCAAGGGAATCAACACAGGATCTTCTTGGACAACTGGACCCTCTGTGAAAAGGTTGGAAGTTCCGGTTCCGGTTATGTCCTAGTTCTTTGGTTCTGTGTGTGTAGGTGGGGGTGTGGCATTTGTTGTTTCTGGTTGCAGCTGGAGATAGAAGTTCTCTTTTCTGTGCATGGCTCAGCTACATGACTTACAGTTTTGGTCTGTTTCTGAAAAACTCACTATCTTAAACAGGGTAGGACAATTCTGAGCTGGTCCTGTGGTTACAGGATGAGAATGAGTACCATAATCTGAATTGACTTCTACCACTTTTTTACCTTTAGCTGAAGCCAATGAAGTAGGGTTCCTTTTTTTCTAACAAGAACATTGATGGCTATTTTAAAGCATAGTCAGTATCAGTAGAAGGGTAAGAATTAGAGTTCTTAGGGGCTCTGTCTCCGTGTTCTGCTGTGAAGTACTCTGCTGCAGAAATCCTACCTTCAGTGAGATGTCAACATTTTTTTTTCTCTTGCTTTCTGTTTTATTTGCTTATGAATTAAGGCTGTCTTCTGTTTTATTGCTCAGAAAATAAGTAATATTTTTAAAAATATAGATTTGCTATAATTTTATTTTAGTTGACCTGTTTCTCCAATTTTAAATTTTCTTTTATTCTCATTACCTTAAAAATCTATTGTCAATTTTTTTCTCACTTTTTCCTCTTTTAAACTTGTTTTTACTTTATTTGCTGCTATTAACTTCTTTTATAACCTGTTTCTCCCTTCTATATGTTTTGAATATATCATTATTCAAATATATTATTTTCTATTAAAGGAAGTGTTACTTATTTTCTAACTAGCAGACAAGAAGCAGAGTTTGTAGCATGAGAGTAGTGGAGAAAACTTATATATTAAACAGGGAACGTTGGAAGGTTAAAGTTAAATGAAGGAGATATTATTATCTGGCCTAGTACATGTCTGCTGATATTAACATTTTTTCAAATTAAAATTATTGTAGCTTTGGCTTATGATTAGGATTTTGGAGATAACCAGTTGTCTAGCCATGAACTGGAAAGACCCTCAAAAATTGTTCTTGAAAATCTCGAACTTTTTCATGAGTTGACCTTCAACTTACTTCCATCCTATCACAGAGAGCACTATATACACATTTGGCTTTTCAACCCTCAGAAAAGAGTAGCAGTGCAAGGTGAAGAATATAAATCTTTCTTACAATATCTTTGAAGAGCAATTTGGAAATTTTTGCTAAAATTTAAAATACGCATAGAGCAATTCCACATTGAAGAATGAAAGAGATATTCTGTGGAAATACTCACAATGTTACTAAAATAATGTAAGTCATAGCCATAAATTAAAAAACAATCTAAATGCTAATTTGGTAGAACATTTTATTTTAAGTGCATACTATATAAAGTTCATCTTCTTGTTCCAGCAACAAGAGAGATTAAGCTTCTGAGGGTCCCTGCTCATTAAAATAGAAAAATTCAGAATAAAATGTATATTTAAATTTTTTTAAATGTATCTGGAAGGAAAAACTGTAGGAGCCAAAAAGAAAAAACAAATTAAAGCCAGAATGTTAAATATATAAAGTGATATAGTAGCCTTTGGAGGATTTTAGTTTAAGGTATAGGACCAAATAGTTGGGAAAACGATTAAAAAACACATTTAGAAATAGGAGTTATACCCTTGAAACTTACTTCCATACATTCCTGAAAGATTATTTTCTGAAGAAGGGCGAGTATAAAACTTCACAATTGCAAGTATTGGTTGTTATTATAGATAAGCCTTTTAAAGATACTTTAAAAAATTAGATAAGAATTTTGTGAAAATAATGGAAGTGGTATATATTTTTTAATCTTCTGGAATCTCTCTACAAATGCAAAGAAGCAACTGGGGCTGTCACTTTAGTGGACAAATAGGACACTATGTACAATAAAACAAGGAGACATGGTATTTCCAAAACCACAGATTAGAGAATAACAAATCCTGACATTGTATAATCTATGAGTGGGCAAGCAGAAAGCAGCAGAATATTTCAAACTAATCAACAGATACTTACTGGAAATTACTATAGTCCAATATGGGAATAGCAGCTTAAACTAGAAAATATTTTTTACATACATGAATTTGAGAATGAGCCAAGGGATGTGATAAAATCTGAAAGAGGCAGAGCAGTACCATCAACGTTCAAAACTAAACACAAAACTATGAGAAATTGACAGGATTATAATATAAATTAGGCAGAACAGTGACAATAGGAGCAAAAAGAGAAGTTTATATAAAAGTGATAGAGGAGAACAGAGCCAAGAAATTGTCAAAAAGTAAGAAACTATATCTTTTAACACTTTATTAAAACATACAAGACAGATTTCTAGATAAGTGATGCTGAAAAAGCTATTATGACCCATTTATCTCTTCTATAAATTAAGAAAAACTAAATTTGTTTACTTGTTAGTATTTATAAGAGAAAAATCTAGAACAAAGAGCATAATAATATTCCTACAGAAAATTGAAGCCAGAAAGACATGTCCACAAAATAAGTAAAACGTATAACCTTAAAAAAAAAAGTATAACCTGATAGATAATCTAACATTTAAAAATGAGCAAAGAATTAGGAAAGTTATAGGTGAATTTTATGACATTTCCCTTAGCATAATACTCTCAAGATCCATCCATCTTGTTGCAAATGACAATATTTTATCATTTTTTTATAGCTGAGTAATAGTCCATTGTGTGTGTGTGTGCGTGCGCGCCACATCTTCTTTATCCACTTATCCTTCAAAAGGTTGTTTCTATGTATTAGCTTTGTGAATAATGATGCAATGAACATAGGTGTACATATATCTTTACTAATATGTGTTTTTACACTTTTGGGGTGGATACTCAGAAGAGGGATTCTTGGGTCATATAGTAGCTTTGAGAAACCTCCATACTGTGTTCTATAGTGGTTGTACCAATTTACATTCCCATCAGTAGTCTCTGAGGATTCCTTTTTCTCTACAACCTCTCCAAAACTTTTTATTTCTTTCTGATTGATAATAGCCATTCTAACAGATATGAGATTGTATCTCATTATAATTTTGATATACATTTCCCTTATATCTTTAAATATCTGTTGGCCATCTGTTGTGTTTTCCTAGGAAAAGTGTCTGCTCAGGTCCTCTGCCATTTTTTAATTGGATTTGTTGTTGTTGTTGTTGTTGTTGTTGTTGAGTTGTGTGAGTTCTTTATATATTTTGAATATAAACCCCTTATCAGAGGTATTGTTTGAAAATAACTTCTCTGATTTGGATGGTTGCTTTTTTGTTTTGTTGATGGTTTCTTTTGCTATGCAAAAGCTTTTTAGTTTGATGTAATTCTATTTATTAACTTTTGTTTTTACTTCCCTTGCCTTTGGGGTCAAATTTACAAGAACCATATAATTTCGCTCATATGTGGGATATAAAGCAGAAAGCAACAATTAATAAAAAACAAACAAACAAACAAGCTCATAAGCACAGACAATGGCATAGTAGTTACCAGAGGGAAAAGGAGGTGGAGGAGAATAAAGAGGGCAAAATTTGTCAAATATATAGAGAAGGAAGGAGACTAGATTTTGGATGGTGAGCATGGAACGCAACATACAGATGATGTATTATAGAATTGTGCACCTGAAACATATAATATTACTAATCAATGTTACTTCAATAAATTTAATTTAAAAATCCACTTATACACTCACAAGATAACGTTTCTGGATAAATAAATAAACTGTGGGAGATGTCCTTCATTTTTTATGCTAAACTTGATATATAAAATACTTCTGTTATATTTTAACCAATCTTATACACAATAATCTTGCTTTTCTTTTCAATCATATGACATAAAATTGCATTGCTAGAAAAAAATTAGCACATATAAATAGCATTTGGACAAATAACTAACTCTTTAATAATAAACTATATTTTAAAAAATAATAAATAAAATGGAACTGATGAATACTCCTTAATAAGAATAAAACATATAATCTTTCCTTATGATCCAGGAATTCTACTCTAAGGGAACTCTTACACATTGGCCCCCAAATGTCTATGATAGCATTGTTTATAATAGCAAGAAGCTGGAAATAAGGTAAATAATTATCAAGGGGGTACTGCAATGTATTCATTCAATTGGCTACTGTACAATAGTTAATATGAATTAACTTGTGCTAAATAGATTGGCTGTGCACCTACCTGCTAATTTCTATCTGTGTGAACTTGGCAAGTCTACTTAATTTCCCTAGGCTGTTGGTGTTCCTATCTGTAATATGGACGTAGCAATAACTACGCTGCAGTGTTGCAGTCAAGTTTAGAGTTATTATATGTGTAGAGCTCTTTGCACAGTGTGAAACCTGGCAGACACTCAGATGATAATTATCTCAGAATTGCACTAATGCTGCCAAGTTTACTTAACTCGGTTATAGCAAGTGAAATAAATAGAGCTTTAATAAAGAGGCAAAGGTTGCCAGATCCTTTTCATTATGTTGCCTTAGCCGAGGTCCGGGTCTCTTATTGCTTGAATTATTACAATAACCTCCTATCTGATCTTCTTGATTCCAATCTGTTCTTCTTATCAATGGGTTTTCAAACCA
This sequence comes from Macroglossus sobrinus, assembly GCA_004027375.1. NCBI lineage: Eukaryota > Metazoa > Chordata > Mammalia > Chiroptera > Pteropodidae > Macroglossus > Macroglossus sobrinus. The sequence continues at coordinate 1,905,370 of PVKZ01000065.1, forward strand.
TGGGTCACAACCCACTAGCAGGCTGCAAAATCAATTTAGTAGGCCAAGACCAGAATTTAAAAAAATGAAACAGAAATAGAAAGTATCAGTGCATCACATGTAGTGCAACATTGTGTTGTTTTGTGAAACTGTTCTTCAGTTCTGTTTCTGCATGCAAGTGCACTAGGCCACTGTGTCAGAGCATTTACTATGGGTAACAAAGTTTGATATATCTCTACATATGGTCCATTCTCTAGAAGTCAGTGAGAGTGATCTGCTGCAATGCAAATCTGATTATATCCCTTTCCGATTTATTCCTTATGGCGCTCACTAGCTTTCATGAAAAAATTTAAGTCTTGACACCCAAGGTCTTTTGAGATCTTAGTTAAGATGTTTTTCAGGCTTGTCTCATCTCCACAGCCTCTGATTACTCCCGTTGGCACCCTAGTGGTTTGTTTGTAGCTCATTGAACAAGTTTTGTTGTTGGCCTTCACACCTTTGCACATGCGGTCCCTCTGCCCTGGTTGTCTCTTTTCTCTTTCTGTGGCTACTATCTCCTGTTTATGTTTTAAAATTCAGCTTATGCCACTTCTTTTAGGAAGCCTTCCTTGATTTTCTGTCTCCTCTGGGCTCCACAAGTGCTATATCATTAAATTTATAATAATACTTGCTGCCAAGTATGACAATTTAAATTTACTGAACTGTCTTATCTACTAGCATGTATGTTTCTTGAAAGCAGAAACTGTATTTTACTTAAATAAGAATCCTCAACTAATAGCACAGAACCTGACATCTCCCAGAACCTCAATATGTGTTTGTTGAATGATTGATTATGCCAACTTGAGTGGAAAATGAGAGATCCTGGGTATACTTAATGAAAATCTTAGGAATAAATTTGTCTTATTTTTTAAGATTAATTTGACCTTTAACTGATTTCCAGTTTATTATTTTTTATTATAAGGCAAAAAAGGAACTATTTGGAGATATGTATAGAAAAGCAGATATAAAAGTGGTTACCCTTCGATATTTTAGTCTTTTGTCTATTAATTTTAAGTAGAATGCTATAGCTATGAAACCAAAGCTTTAGCACCTTTGATATATATATATGATACATATATGTGTGTGTTACATATATATGTCTTATATACACATATATACATATATATGTATATATGTGTGTGTATGTTTGAAGTAGCTAATTAAATAAAATTCTTCTACAGAGCTGCTTTTGTTGCATGCTGTCCTCAGTAAACACATTCCTTGCACTATATAGGTTATAAGTCTTTTGAACCAAAAATTTGTCAAACCATTAGTTATTGAATATGTGACATGTGGGTAGTGAAAATTCCTTTAGATAGATTTCTTGTGGATCTGATATAAATAAAATATACTGTTACTCCTCAAAGATGAATTTTCTGTGTTTTTATTTCACATTCTCTCTGGCATTTTCTGTCTTTTGATCATTTCTTTATGGCTAACAGCTTTGTAAAGCAGGGATACAGGGAGAATAGGAGGAAATCAAAATATGATGTTAAGTGCTAATAGTCATAAAAATGACAGTTAAGTAGTCTTCACCACTCAGTGCCTGTCAGGTTCTATAACAAGTGCTGTTATGTGCATTGTGCATCACCCCATTAAATCCTCACACCAACCCTACATGCCTTCTTTGGAGAAATTAAAGTTTGGTAAAGTAAAGTAAGCTGTCACAGTTACATAATAGAGCTAGTTTCTTATTTTTTATATTTAAAAAGGTAAAAATATGATTGGAGAGAAGATGGAAATGAGAGACTAAAAAAAAAAATGCTCTGCCTGCCCATGAATTATAGAGTATTTTGAACAATGAATATTGTACTACATTTTGCAGAGTTTTTACTGGTTTGGTGCATTTTGCTGTACAAATGAGGTTTTAATAAAAATGAAGCAACTAATTTCGTTCATTCATTTATTCATATTTTAGGGTCAAAAGATATAAGCAAAAATGGAAAAAAATCAAAATCAGTCAATTAAGGAGCTAAATATATAAATAATGTTATAGCATGTAATCAGAGATATAATTGATATGAACATGCAACAATAGTGAAAAATAAAATGACCACTTAAGTACTTTTTCTGGAGGAACCAGAGAAGACTTTCTGAAGAGGTAACAGTTGAACTGAGTTTTAAAAAATGAGTAAGAGACTGACAGTTAATTTCTTAAGAGACTGACAGTTAATTCCTTAAGCACGCGCGCGCGCGCGCGCGCACACACACACACACACACACACACACACACACACATACATATACACATATATATATTTTTTGATTTCCTGGCCCAAAAAGCTGCTTCAAAAAACAAACATCCAAAAAGATAATAAAAGCAATAGCAAGTGATCAGAATTATAACATTATAATTCCTTAGAAATTTTGTATTCCCTAGACTTTAAAATATGCTCAATGACAAGTAAAAAGTTAACTTTTTAAATGAATATTTGATGGGAGTTTAGTGGTGGGGAATGACAGAAGTATTAGGAATGAAGAAGTTTGACAACTACTGTTCTGAAGAACTAGATGCCTCATCATTTTCATTTTTTTGGATTCTGTTTCTTTCTATGTTGAATGAGGCATAGTCATAACAATGCTTTTACCCTGAGCATTCATAGCTCATTCTCATGTGTGTGATGAGAATTGTCTTTCTTCTGTCCTTCTCCTCATCCTTGACTGCTTCTGAATTCTTAGCAATAGCATTAATCAGAAGATCAAAGGAATATCATTAATAACCCTTGAATTTCTTAGAAGTACTAATTTTAGGGAAAGCCCTAAAGGATTGTTCAGCTATTGTTTTTGCACATGTGAAATCATGGAAAAGAGTACAATCAAGAATAGAATGTGTTTTGCTTTTCCAGATCCACTTGGTACAAGTGCAAAAGAAACTGCAGATGGAAGCTTACAGATGGAAGCCCACTGATCATACAGCTGTTTCTTTGTTGGTACAGAAAACCAATTGTGGGTGGAAGCAATGGAGGAAGAGACAATATTTGCATGCACTGGCATTTTAATTATACCTACCATAATTCTAATGTTCTGTTCTGTGGTGAATTGTTTGGGGAGTTGTCTTGAAATTAGAATCCAATTTTGCAAACTTGAATCAATTAAAGTAGTACTGTTTGGAAATACACAGAGACGTGAGTTTGCAAAAGATTTTCCAGTAGTCTTGCTTTATGATGTTTAGAGTTCCTCTGATGACTTTTGGGTTGGAGGGGAGAGAGAAGGAAGAAGGTCAAGATTTAAAGCTCCCCATTTCTGTTCCCTAGGGTAGTCCACTGCAGAACATCTTTAACTTCTCAAACTATTTAAACTGTCTCGAAGTACTCTTTCCAGAAGCCAGACTGGCTGGGCATGAATCCAACTTGCATAAAAGAGGTAATGTGACTCTAACCTCATGCTGCCATCCCTCTTTTCTGGAACTGAAAAGAGGGCATATTAAGTACACTACATATTAAGGATCATGCTGAATTTCATTTCACAAATTATTATGAGCCTGCTATAGTCAGGAGTGAGTGAGAGAGACACTGTTCTCCCCCTCCTGGAACTTATGGTCTATTAAAGAAAACATATTAAACTAATTAATTGAATATATTGTAATGAAGGCAAAAAAGAACTGGTATAAGCACATACAGGAATGGAGCTAGAAATAGATTAGAGGGTCAAAAAAAATCTTGGCAACTTAGGTTTTGCATACTGAACAGAGTAATATATTGAGAAGAAAGGAAAAGAGCTCTAAGTAGAAGGAACAGCAGATGTGAAGGTTCTGTGGCTAAAGGGGACTGACTTGTTTGAGGACCTGAGAGAAGACCAGTGTGACTGGAGCAGAGACTGGGGTCAGGAAGCCAGGAAAGTGGGCATGGATTGGGCTGAAAAGAGCCTTGTAAGCCCTAATAATGATATTTTCTTTTATTCTACGAGCAGTGGGGAACCAAAGATTTTAAAGAGAGGAGTGGCATGCTCCAATGTGAGCATTTTTAAAAGGTCCATGTGGTGCTCATGTGTAGGTTGAATTGGAAAGTAGCAAGTCCGGAAGCATATTTAGTGAAGAGGGGCTAGTACCAGTGATGATAGAGAGAAACTTACAGAACCGAGTGAGATTTAAGATCATACCGACAAGGGGACCAATTAGATATGACTGATTAGATAGGAATTATGATAAAGGAAGTGGTATTAAGGATGACCCTAAGTTTTCTCAATAACAAATACAAATTTGGTTGTGTAATTTGCTGACATTAGACTCAAAGAGGACCAGGCTTGGTGAGTGGGTATGAAGCAGGAAAAGTGTGAGTTCAAACTTGAACTGCTGAATTTGGGGTTCCTCTGAGAAACCCAGGTGAAGTGGCAAAATGAAAATGGGAGAGTGGAAGGGCTGAAGTGAGATGAGCCTGAATTTGTAATCCCTATTCTACTATTATACCGTCCGCGAGACCCTGGACAAGCTTTTACATCTTCTTATGCATCACTTTCCCTATCTGTAAAATGGAGATAACAATAGTATCTCACTGAGTTATTGTGAATATTAAGTGAGAATATACATGAAACTAACAGTACTCAAGAGTGGAAACGAGATGAGGTGTTATAGGAAGAGCACAGTAGGTAGCCTGAGATGACTCTTCATCTATTTTCATTTAAATTTTTAAAAGAATATATATGTTATTATATATGAACTTACAAAAAAAAACAAAAGAATTAAATATGAAAGTATATAAAGAGTAAATTGAAAACATACATGTACAGCACTTGATATAGCACTTGGCAAGTAGTCAATAAATATTAGCTGTCTCTGGTCACAGCGTCCTGAAGCTCAGAGAGAGTTCTGGTCTAAAGAAAGACCTTTAGTTGCCCTTGCATGATGACGGTAGCAGAAGCCATGGGAGTTTACCAAATCATGTGGAGAGAGAATGTTGGGTAAAAGAGGTCCAAGGGTTGAACTTTGAGAAATTTTGACTGTTAAAGATCAAGTAGAGGAAAATGAATCAACAAAGGAGCAGCAAACGTGGCAGAAGGAAAACTGCCCACCTGGGCAAGGTGAACTTATACTCAAAAAAGAGGTAAACGATATGGCATGTTGTTGCAAGCTATAATGAGTGGAAAACTACAAAGGATGCCTTGGATGAACTAAACTGGTGACTTGAGCAGGCTCTTTGGATGATTAGGCAACAGGTTTTTTTTTTGAGAAACTATCTGGTTCTTTATTTTAAATTAAATCTTGGCTTCTGTTCTGGAAACTGGGCCAGTCTGTCATCTGGAGTTTGAATCCATATTTCTTATAATATTCTCTGTCTATAGAGAGGTGCTACTTAAAACTGAGTGAGTTTATGTAAAATGAAAAAATGACATTGCTGTCAGAGGAAAACACACAGGTACAAAAAAGGGGAAACTTTATTCTGTTTATTCAATGTATAACCTTTAATTAAAAAAATATTTTCTTAAATTATAATTTTATTGACAGCCAGCCTTCTTCCTAATTTTCTTTTTTATAAAAATGAACACTTTCCCACCTATATTTGGGGAAAAATGATGATTGTTTAACCTGGTAAAAAGATGAGTGCTATGAAAATCACTATATTTCATATAAGTAGAAGTTTTCCGAAGGGACAGATGGGTTTAATTGTATTTTTTCAGTTACATAGAATTTTACTCAAGACATTAAAAAGTGGTAGTTTTATTGAGGAAAAAAAGTAATTAAAGCTAATCACACAATGTAGAGACTGGGAAATGAATGAAATAAATGAGCCATGATGAATTTGTAGTTTCAGGTGGCATTCTGAAAAGGAAGAATCCTTGTTCCAAATTCTGCTAGGATTCTGAGCCAAGGCTGTTAGTAAGAGGAGATGCTTTAAATAGCTCCTCCTACTTCGCATCAGTTCTGCACATTCAGGGTGCAGCAGAGCACTGAAGTTAAGGTCCTGTGTTTTGCACCTTTAGATTCCTTCCAGCCCAGTTTCTAATTCCAGGCAAGTCATTTACTGCTATGAACATTCACTTTCTAATCTGAGAATTGGAGACAATAGTCCAGGCTGTTAAGAGTTGTAGGTAAGTTAATGCAGGCAAAGCTCTTGTCATACAGGAAACTCTCGTATATAGCGTGGCCAACGTTCTGAAACATGAGAATTCCCTCAGCAGAATTGTTAAGCTGTTCATTTTTACCTTTCCCAAATTCATTTAGAAAATTTCTTTCTGTTCTCTCTAATTGCTTTCTCTCAAATTTCAATATTATCTATAAACATTATAAGCCTAACTCTCCATCAACAAATTCAGTTACGCAAAATAATTTTTATTTTATTTTATTCAAACTCAACCTGATTATTTTTTTTGAGAACTTATTCTGCCAGGGAGGGTAGTAACAACCTCCAGCAACTTGAGGATATCTCTTCTGACCCTTTACCCAGGGTTATATGTAAATGTGTGAAGCAAACATGATGTCAAAACTTGGGAAGAAGAGATAATTTGTGCTTAAACATGCAAGTGGCTGCTGTCTTTACGCTTTGGCTTAATCCTCAGCATCCATCATCACTAGTTCCACTGGGAAGTCATGGTTCTTATGTGCCTGATCTCATCTTGTCTGAGATCTTCCCTAATTGCTCATGTGCCAGATGGTGGGACTCCATCCCCAGGATGGGGATGCTATGCTTTCTTCTCAGCTTCTTCCAGTTATTTGGTCTATACCCGAGCCACTAAGTTCTCTTCTAGGTTAATTCCTTTCTTCACCTGTCACATTCCTCATTTGTGACAATGATCACAGCCAACTGCCCTGCCCCTCAGGTTTACAAACATATTATGGAAGTTAATGCTTTCAACCATGGAGCATACTAGGTAATACATAGTAAATGAAATGTTACACAGAATTTTTTATGTATACTCAACTCAGTAGAAAGACGTTTTAAAAGAGCAAGTTTTGTTTTTCTTAGAATGGACCATGACAGTATATACTGACAATGAATTTTTAAATCTCCTATGGGTAATACAAGAGGGCTCATTACAGAACCTAGTAAGGGGAACCTCGAAATCAAAACCATCACACCTGTGTCAAAGAGGCAAACAAGGCCTAAAACAGTAAGCATGCTTTGGAAAATTAAACTTATTTTCTCTGGTGCTTGTGTTTTGACTGAAAGCCAACACCATGCTTTTAGGCATTGTAAGAATTTTTCATTACTTCCTCTGGATCCAGTAGTTCTGCAGAATTTAGCAAGAGGGAAAAAATGTTTACCTTCATTCTCTCTGGTCCACTTGTAAATGTGGCTTTCCTGTTGCCCTTGGTTATTTCCTGAATTAACAGTAATTGGAGGGAAAGTAATTCAAAATTTGGTTTTCAAAGGGAACAAGGGGACTGGGAAGCATTATTTACCTACCAGACTGAAACAGACCTTGGTGCCCATCTGGTATGCCATGTTTCTGGGTAATTAACATGCACCCACACTTTTATTTTGTTTCATTTCTCAAACGAATCTGAAAATGTGTGCTAACAGACTGTCTGTAACACAAAGGAGCCAATGTTAAAAAAATTATTGTACTCATCCCCTTTAGAAAAACAATGAAAAAAAACAAAAAAAAAACTTTGTTGTGCCACAAAGGCAAAAGCTGCCCTGATAGCTGCCAAGGACTCTGGGTCCCAGACGGAATTGCTTGTTCTCTTTAGTCACCACATTTGGTGAACAATGTTGTGGGCCCAATATTCCCCCTTCCTTTCCATCAAGCTTGTCATTCAGAGCCATCGCGGGGCGGGGGGAACATTTACATAAAATAATGTTTACAGCCAGAGTGGTACAACTTCATTCGTGGATTGGATTTTAAATAGTGGGTTAGTTTTCACTGATTACCAGCTTCAGTTTGTTTTCACAAGTGACTTATCATAACTATAAATTCAAGTGAGTCAACCTACTGGATGGTGGTTCAGCAGATCTTTGTGTTGGCAATATATATTCTATTTAATCTAAAGAGAGAAGAAATTCTTCGCATAAAGCCTTCTGGGAGAATTCAATAAATAGGTCACATATACAAGTCTAAACAATTTCTTTTTGGAAGATTTTACTCTGTAATGTCAGTATAGTTGCTTCATCCACAAAATATCTGGATGGTTTTTTAAGTCAACCTGAATGAATATATGAGTAAACTCAGGCTGTCATGGTCAACATAAGTGAAAATATTTATTATATAAATAAAACAGCAGCTGAAAGAATGGTTGAGGGGTAAGGGTCAGGATTAAATAAAATTTCATTGTAGCACCTTAATCTCAGAACGTAGAACCTTTATAACTAAATGAATTATTCTTAACACAAATTGATATTTAATATTTACTTTTAAAAATGTAAAACTGTTACATAATTTTGGGCAAACAAATTGTTTTCTGATTTAAGAGCATTCTAATTTTAGATTTTATATACACAAGAAAACTATTCTAAAGACATTATATTCCATTCTACTGATGAGAAAACTGAGGTTTAGAAACAAGTTACTTGTCTAGGTAGATCTTAAACTTAAATGGATCCTAGATTCATTTAGTTCCTTCCTCTTCTTTTCTCTTTGAAATTATTTTATTCCCACCATAATTCTGCTATTAAGATAGATACCTGGGTACAAAGGTGCATAGAACAACAAGACCAAAATAATTACTCTAAATATGATTGCATTTCATGTAGGAGGAGAAATGAGACAATATAAATCATAGATGTATGAATACGAGGATGTAGAGAGTAGAGAAGAGTGCTTGAGTTTTGTGTGTGTGTCTATGTGTCTGTGTGTGTGTGTGTGTGTATGAAAGTGAGCATGTGTGTATGTTGAAAGTCAGTGACCTAAAGAGTTCTAAAGATCCATAGGAATAGAGAATTCTATAAATATTTACCTTCAAGCAAACTAAGATATAACTGTTGCATCAGTTTTTTTTCATAGGCTCTCGTTTATCAATTCCAACGACACCAGAGAAAAAGCCACAACTAGGACTAACTCTGAGTTCAGGAAGTCTGCTCCTAGAACTAAGAGTAGCTATGGGCGAGTAGGCCATGAGCATTCAAACTGTGATGAAGGGAGGAGAGATTCTTTAGGTGTTCTGCCTTTCTTAGTCCTTATTTTTTATCTAAATCTTATAGAGAAGGAAGATATGAATGGGGTTAAGTGAAAAGAAGTTCTTTCAAAATTTTTCTGGAAAGGAACCATTTTGTGGGCATGATAGGTTTTACTAGACCAGTATGTTAATTTTTAAAATTTCTTTCTTTCTAAACTGCATATACTATAATGAAATAAAATAATTTCCATCTTTTACATAACTGGATATTTTAGTATCCTTAGGAAAGAAAGAAGCACAGATTGAATTGATCAGAGCTTCTCTGCCCCTCTCTGTCCAATGGGTCCTTTGGGATACAAAGATAATTAAGAGTGCCAGAGATTTATTGGAGTTAATGCTCTTGAAAAAAATATAAAAGGAAGAAGGAGCAAGAAGAGGCAAGGAAAAACTTTAGGTCATGAAGTAGTGTGCAACCCATAAAAGGAGAAAGGAAGGGAAGAAGGATTAGGTGGGAAGAGCTTTAGACTGCAGTGCAGCAATACAGAGTCTTAGCTGGTCCCATGGGCTCTGGGGCACAAAATTACCCACAGAGGCATCCATAGCATCAGAAATGGTGCCTGGTACCTCCATTTGGCTGAAACATTGGCTAGAGACTGCCCAGGAAGAGTATGACCCTGGCTCAAACATTGCTGATCATAGCTAACTGGCTAGATATTTTTTGAAGGCAGATGTGGACAGCACACTTCCTGGGCTGCCGCACAAAGCTAGGAATAGAGTGAGGCTGAGGCTGTGACCACACCTCCACAAAAGCCTGAATCTTATGTTGTTAAGCACAAACTGTCACTGAAGAAAGGGGCATTTTACTCAAATTCCCATAGAAATCTATTTTATTTTACAAACCATCAGAGAAAAGTACTTTAGAATCTTTTTATTTTAAAGATGTGATACAGTTTACTTCTACATTTAACACTCATGAGGAAAGTCTTCTGATAATGACTTAAATCTCTGATCCTGCACTGTTCTACCCATTTCATCTGGTTTAACTTAGTGGAGAAGAAACACTGCTGATTTTCACCTACTCTGTGATAAATGCTTCCTCCTGTTTTTTTCACTGAGGTTAAAGTAGCCCAACTGATTTTAACTTTATATTGTATACCGGCCTTATATTTTTTAGGATATATATACTTGAATATACATTATAACATGTTTATTAATATGTATCTATTATATGTAGTATGGATGTATACTTATTAATACACATGTATCCCCAGAGAATTTTTGTGCATTGGTTTATTGAAAATGCATTGCTATCGAACTAGTTGCCATAAGAACAATTCTGGAAGACATTGGAAACTATAGATGAGTGATTTTCAATGCTACATTCATTGAAAAACTAAACTGTGAAAATAAACACATCTCTAAAAATCAAAGCTGGGTTTCACATCAACTCTGCCATTAACTAGCTAGATGACCTTGGACATGTCATAAAGCCTCCTCTGTAAAATGAGGAGCTTCGGAAGGTGAAATCCAAGATATTTTCCTGTAAAATGAGGAGCTTCGGAAGGTGAAATCCAAGATATTTTCCTGCCTCAACAGCCTTTAACAGTGTTTTCCAAACTGTTCATGCCCCGGAGTTCTGTGATTTCTTATATGTTGAGAGAAGGATATCCAAGGAAGAGATTAAGTGAACCATGATCCAGACCTCTCATCCCCCACTTTAAACAGAGCATCTAGATTTGAAATGTTTTCTCTGTTGGGTTTTAGTGCAAAATTTCCATTTCAAAAGCTTTAAAATTTGCAATCTATGTCTGATAAGTAGCAGGATGAGCTTAGTCATAGGTCAAAGTAATCTTATCAGGAAAAAGCAATGTGTTTGTTTATTGGCTTAAATGTTTTTATTATAAAACATGATATGCAGAAAATTGCATACTTTAAATCATAGGTACATTTTAACATTTCTTTGTAGCACCTGTATAACTCTACCAAGTTGTGAAACAGCATTATAGGAACTAAAGAATTTTTCATACATCCTTCATCACTTTGTCTTTATTATGTCACTATAAAGCAACTTAAGGCATCTTACAGGAACTATAACCCTATCCTGATTTTTCTAGCACTCTTTTTTACTTTAGATTTTTTTTACCACCTGTTTATGCATCATTAAAAATTAGATTAGTACTACCTGTTCTTGAACTATATGTAAATAGAATAATACTTAATTACTATTTTATGACTTGCCTTTTACTCCACATACATTTGTAAGTTTATCTACATATCTGTAATTTATTCAGATCTATTTTGATGTGGTATCCCACTGTAACGATGTAATACATTTTATATATACCCATACAACTAATGGTGAGCATGTGCATTCTTTCAAAAAGTTGATTACTATGAGCAATATTTCTATGAACATTTTTAAATGTGAATATTGGTGTATCTTTAAGGTACGTATGTATAGAGTGGAATTGCTGGATATTAGTGTTTGCATATATTAGTTTTGCCAGATAATAATAGTTTTCTAAAGTTGCCATAACAATTTATACTTCTACAAATAAAATAGTTCCTGATGCTTATACCATTGCCTACCTGAAGTATTGACAGACTTTTATTCTTTCTCAATTTGATGGGTGAGTGTTGGTATCTTATCATGGCTTTAATTCTTGTTTTTCTAATGTTTAGTACCTTTTCATTGGGTTACTGGTTATTTGAATTTGGGTTTTTGTGTGTGTGTGTGTGAAGTGCCTAGATCACTGGAATACATTTAAGAGAAAAATATGTTTATGGTCAATTTTTTTTAACAACGGTGTGAAGACCAATTAATGGGGAGAGAACAGTCTTTTCAACAAATGGTGCTGGGAAACTGAGTATTCACATTAAAAAAAACTAATTTGAATTGCTACCTCACATTATACACAAAAATGAACTCAAAATAAATCATAATTCTAAGTGTCAGAGCTAACTATAGCACTCTCAGAAGAAAGAAATCATGAAATTAAATATTTGTAACTTTAGGTTAGGCAATGGTTTCTTGAATACAACAACAAAAGCACAAGTGAAAAAAAATGGGTAAATTAGACTTCATCAAAATTAAAACCTTTTGTGCTTCAGAGGACACTATCATGAAAGTGGAAATACAGCCCACACAGAATAAGAGAAAATATTTTCAAATTATATATTTGGTAGAAAAAAAACATATCTAGAATACATAAAGGACTCACGCAAGTCAACAATAAAAAACAACCTAATTAAAAATATGGGCAAAGGATTTGGATAAGACAGATGTCCGGAAGGGATACATAAATGGCCAAGTAAAAATATGTTCATCATAATTAGTCATTAGGAAAATGCAAATCAAAACCACAATAGGATACCACTTCATAGTCACTAAGATGGCTACAATTGTTAAAAAAAAAACAGCAAGTGTTGACAGGTTTGTAGAGAAAGTATAACCTTCATATATTGCTTGTGGGAATGTAACATTGTGTAGCCAATATGGAAAACAGTTTGACAGTTCTTTCAAATGTTAAACATTGCATAGTAGTGAAGATAGTAAGAAACCTTGTCATATTTCTAATACTGGAAGGAAAATGCCCAACTTTTCTTCATTATGTGCAATGTCGCCATAGTGTTTCTGTAGCTAACCTTTATCAGATTAAGGAAGTTTTCCTCTATAGCATATTAGGTCATTGTTTCTAATACTTTACTCCCTTTTTATGTTAGAATTATACATTCATTCACTCTGCTATTTAGATCCTCATTGCTTCTCGATGTTGGTGGAGTGCATTTCCTTATTCTCTGATATTGTATTTGGCCAAATGACCTCTTTTTGACCAATGGGTTGCTAGTGCATATGATGTAAGCAAATATTTTAATTGTGCTTGCATGGTTTACTTGTCTTCACAGCCTTCTGCCATCTACTATGAGAAACATATGCCCTGATAGCTGATTGTCCAGTAGAATGAGAAAATACAGGCATACTTCAGAGATATTGTGGGTTTGATTCCAGATCACCACAATAAAGTGAGTATTTCATTAAAGCAAGTCACACAATTTTTTTGGTTTCCTAGTGCATATAAAAACCATGTTTACACTATATGAGAGTCTATTAAGTATGCAGTGGTATTATGTCTAAAAATATAATTGTATATACTTTAATTAAAAAATACTTTATTGCTTAAAAAAAGATAACTATCATCTGAGCCTTCAGTGAATTATAAACTTTTTGCCATTGATGGGTCTTGCCTTGATATTGATGGCTGCTGATTGATCAGAGTGGCGGTTGCTGAAGGTTGGGGTGCTTGTAACAATTTCTTAAAATAAGATAACAATGAGGTTTGCCACATAAGTTGACTCTTCCTTTCTCCAACTATTTCTCTGTAGCATCAATGCTATCTGATAGTATTTTACCCACAATAGAACTGGAGTCAGTCCTCTCAAACCCTGCACTGCTTTATCAATTAAGTTTAAATGATATTCTAAATCCTATGTTGCTATTTCAACAGTCTTCACAGTATCTTTACCAAGAGTACATTCCATCTCAAGAAACCATTTTCTTTGCTCATCCATAAGATGCAACTTTTCATGCCTTAAAGTTTTATCATGAAATTATAGTAATTCAGTCACATGTTTAGGCTACACTTCTAATTCTACTTCTGTAGTTATTATAACATCTGTAGTTACTTCTCTCACTAAAGTTTTGAACCCCTCAAAGTCATTCATTAGTATTGTAATCAACTTCTTCCCAACTCCTGTTAATGTTGGTATTTTAACATCTTCCCAAGAATCATGAATGTTCTTAATGGCATCTGGAATGGTGACTTTTTTTCATAAGGTTTTCAATTTACTTTGTCCACATCCATCAGAGGAATTGCTATCTATGGCAGCTATAGCCTTACAATATGTATTTCCTAAGTAATAAGACTTGAAAGTCAAAATTACACCTGAATCCATGGGGTGCAGAATGAATGTTGTGTAAGCAGGCATGAAAATAACATTGATATTTTTATATATCTCCATTAGAGTTGTTGAGTGACCGGTGCATTGTCAATGAGCAGTAATATTATAAGAAACCTTTTTTTCTGAGCAATAAGTCTCAACAGTGGGCTTAAAATATTCAGTAAATGTGTTGTAAACACATGTGTTGTGATCCAGACTTTGTTGTTCATTTAGAGAGCACAGGCAGAGTATATTTAATGTAATTCTTAAAAGCCCTGGGAATGGTAAATGAGCATTGATTTCAACTTTGAGTAACTAGCTGCATTAACTCTCAACAAAAAAACTCAGCCTTGCTTTTGAAGTTTTGAAGCTGGGCATTGACTTCCTCTTTCTAGCTATGAAAGTCATAGATGGTGTTTTTTTTTCCCATTGAAGGTTGTTTTGTCTCCATCGAAAAATCTGTTGTTTAGGGTAGTCGCCTCTGTTTATTATCTTAGCTGTATCTTCTGGATAACTGGTTGCAGCTTCCACATCAGCACTTGCTGCTTCTCTTGCACTTTTATGTTATGGAGACAGCTTCTTTCCTTGAACCACATGAACCACTCTCTGCTAGCTTCAAACTTTCTTCTGTAGCTTCTCACCTCTCTTAGCTTTAGAAGTGAAGAAAGTTAGGGCCTTGCTCTGTATTAAGCTTTGTCTTAAAGGATTGTTGTGGCTCGTTTGGTCTACTCAGATAATTAAAACTTTCTTCATATCAGCAATACAGCTGTTTCACTTTCTTATGATTCTTGCTTACTGGAGTAGCACCTTTTATTTCCTTCAAGAACTTTTCTTTTACATTTACAACTTGGCTCACCATTTCACTCAAGCTTTTAATCTAGCTTTTAGCCTACCTCAGCTTTCAACATGCCTTCCTCACTGAGCTTAATCATTTCTAGTTTTTGATTAAAAGTGAGACACGTAAGCCATTGTAGGGTTATTAATTGACCTCATTTTAGTTTTTTTTTTTGTTGTTGTTGTTGTTTTGTTTTGTTTCAGGGAAGGGGAGGCCTGAGGAGAAGGAGGGAGATATGGGAACATCTGGTCAGTGGGACAGTCATAGCACATAACATTTATTGCTTAAATTCACCATCTTATGTGGGCATAGATTGTGGTACCCAAAAATAATTATAATAATAACATCAAAGATCACTGGTCACAGGTTATCATAACAAATGTAATAATAATAAAGTTTTAAATATTGCAATGAAAATATGACATGGCAACACAAAGTGAGCAAATGCTGTTGGAAAAATGGTTTCAACAGACTTGCGCAATACAGAGTTGCCACATACCTTCAATTTGTGAAAAATGTAATATCTGTGAAGTACAGTAAAATGAGGTATGTCTATACATGGAGTAGACCTAAACACAACACTCAGCCTGTTAAGTCAATCGGTTATGCTGAGCTCATTAGAGCCATAGTCTCTCTACTGATTTGTAATTATTTTTCTAAGCCATCAAGATTTACAATGGTTTGTTACACATCATTATAACAGGAAAAAAAATTGCTAATGTGTTTTCTATTCCTAGTTTGTTTGAAGTTTTTATAATAAATAGACTTTAAACTTTATCGAATACTTTACCTGTATTTATTGAGATGATAATATAATTTCCCCCCCTTATTCTAGTATGTGCTGATTTATGTTGTTTGATTTTTGGATGTCAAATAAATTCTGCATTCCTGGATTAAAAAAACAGCTTAGTGCTGAGGTATTATTTTTTGTGTGCTGGATTTTACTTATTTAGTGCATCTATGTTCATGAGAGAGATTGTTCTGTCAATTTTCTGTATCATATATGGTTTTATCATCACTGTCGTGTCACTGTTTGAAAAAGTTTGTATAAGACTGGAATTGTTTCTTCCTTGAATGGCAATAATAGTGTTCTTTAATAAAGACAAATAGACTTGGAATTTTCTTTGAGGAAATATTTATAACTAATCATTTATTTTTATAATTATTATTATGGACTAATCAGAATTTTGATTTATTTTTGAGTGAGTTTAGTTAGAGGGAATTTATCTTTGCTTTTGTCAGATATCTTAGGTTCTATTATTTGGGCTACCTCAAACTGTTTAGGGTCTCTAGAAAAGCTCTGGTGGTCTACCCTCGGTCCAAAGTTATCCTATGGTTGTTCTGAAGCTACACTCAGTCAGAACCTGTTCCCTTTTTCTTTCCATTTTCCTTTTCAGGTATACATGGCCCCAAGGCAGTCCTCTCTAAAGTTCTCCAGGGTTGAGAGGAGGTGGGTCAAGTCTAGGTCTTCACTCTACACCTAAGGAAATACATCTTAGACACCCCATCTCAGTGGGGAGAAGTATTCTTACAAGTCTTCTTGTTCTGGACAGAGCCTGGGCCTCTGAACTCTATCTCTGGCCCAGCTGGAAACAGAGTTCAAATGCTTGATTTCCAGACAAAAGCAGCTTTTGAAACATCAACACTCTTATGATTATAGGCTTTCAACCAAAAATTGGCCAAGAAGTACCTCTATGTTCTTTTAGGTTTGTATTGGGAAAGAGTCAAAGTAGTCAAAATAATATACAGGAGAAGTGACAAAATTTAAGATTATCCTAACAGGAATTAAGCTTGTGGTTCCTGATGTTCTTTGATAATAATAAATGGAAGACACTTTGGGCTTCTACTTCCTTTTTATTGCTGTTATTGATATGTTCCATATTCTATTTTCTGACCTACCATCAGTTAAAATATTGAGAATCTTTCCTGTCCAGAACTAACCCTCCTTTCAATTGGGAATATAGTACAGGCAATAAAAGAACCATCCCACTACCTACAATACCCTGTGAGAATCTATTAGACTTTTCTGAGGAAGTCTATGTACGTGCCTAGCTTTTTTTTTTCTTTTTTTTCTTTTTTTTCTTTTTTTTAAATTAAGGTTGCTGGCAATGACAGCAGTCAGATTCTTTCAGAAAAAAAAAAGTGCTTAGGGCCACTGTTTAAGACAAAATACTGAACTGGATGAATCTTTGGTCTCTCTGAGAATAGTACTTCTTATTAGAATCTAGCCAGGTAATTATACCCAAAAGTGCCATATATATATATGCCATATATATATATATATATATATATATATATATATATATATATATATATATTTTATATATATATATATATATATATATATATATATATATATATATATATATATATTCTAAATAAAGACTTCTCTTTCTGAGCATCTCTTGGCATCTCTTGTCCTCTTGGCTACATGGTTTGGCTTCTTAGTCTTGGCCATCACTTTGTATTTTTCATTTTCACACAGGGCTCCTGTATGTTCCTTGATAGAGGCATTACTCATGTCTATACAGAAGCAGCTGTGATGTTTGGGGTGCATGGTTTAACATTAAGAAAGAAGAATTTAAACGAGTTTAATAAGCAGACCTCATAATATCTTTTCAGTAACTTGAGAATTTTGCCTTTCTCCCTCAACCCCATAGTCATGTCAAGAGGCACCTCCGAATAGCTATGATGACTGATGACATGGCAATGCCTTACAGGGTCTATCCATCATATGCAAACAAAGTTCAGGGCTGCTTCACTTGTGCTAGATGTGGCCTCTGAGACTGAGGTTTGGCTGTGTTCCAAGTATATGATATATGATTTATATATGATATTCAGGTGTTACTGATATAATTTGTTGAGGAGTTGTATATGATGTCAAGCTTACTAACCTAGATTTTCCTGAGGTCAGTATAGCATAAGAGAAAACCCTAGAAAAGGAATCACTAATGATTACATAATAAAATATCATCTAGAAATAGTTTTATGTGCCTGTTACTAGGATGAGAGCATATGGTTATCTCTGATTTAGATTTTCTTTTGAAAATTAATTTAATTTGGAATGAAAGAGCCTGGCCAACATTTAAAATCAAACATATGATTATAATTTTAGAATTATGAAGAAAGATGATTCAATCTTTTTTTTGGATTTTTAGAGGGTATTGAGATAGTCTGATATAAGCAGATGATTGAAATTAAGGATGAGTTTTAATCAGACTGAATGAAAGTACATTTTCTATGGCTATAGTGTCAACTTGTACAATTTATTTTAAACACTTAAACATCTACTGTTTTCACCTCTTTCTCCTAAAACCAATATAGATGGACAGAATATACGAAGCCACATACCAGTAAAAAAGAATGAGCTCTGGAAATATAAAAAGTCTGTAAAATGACTTTATTTGGGAATTTTAATATATTTAGGTTTATAATTTTAAAATGCCACAAAAAATAACTTTACTTCACTGTAATTTTTAAGTCCACATCTTCTGTGATTTGTATATAACCAAACAAAACAGATGGAGATAGGGTCTTTGGGATTCTTGGAGTCAATAAAAATTTGTGGCATTTCCCATCTTGGTTACATAATAATTTTGCTCTTTCCAAAGTGCTATAAAGAGTCTGGTGAAAAATTCAAGAAAGCTGAATTAAATGAAATGTTCTAGAAAATGAGCCAGGACATTAGACTGGATGTGGAAGCTTTTTCTGTCCATAAAATGTCTCATCTTTTATTTTTTTTTTTTACTTCTTTCATTCCTCAGTTAGCTTGTAGACAAAAATAATCCCTTATACAAATGTTTTTTCTTAGTCCAAAAAAATTCAGATATTCCCAGTAATAATGATGTTAATACTATGTAATATTTATTGAGCATTTTCTATATACTAGATATTATTATATATTTTATATACATGATTATGAAGTCTCACAACAAATATTAGGTTAGCTAGTGTTTCCTCTGTTTTACAGATTTGAGAAAACTGAGGCTCAGAAAGGTTAAATGTTTTGCTCCGGTTAGTATAGCTGGTAAGTAGGAAAGTGGGGATTTGAATACAAATCTGATTGGTTCTAACTCTATAAGGGTCATACTGCCTCTCCTAATAATATATAATATTATTTCATCTGTTTCAAGTAAACAAGTGTGTCACAATATCTCACTTGGTAGCACTCCTGCAGATGCTAGTTTTGTTTTATAGTTGAGGAATTTAGAAACCAAAGTTCAGAAAATTCGGTCAAATGCCCAATTTTACCTGACTAGAAAGAGGTACAATTCAAATCCGAACTTAAATTATCTGGATCCTCATTTATCTTGCTTCTATTATACAAACTTAGTTTGGCTGTAAGACTACAAATTTGCAGGCAACATTAGACATTAGTGAAATTTCCAAGTAGTAAATGTTGCTCTTCCTTCAAAAGTGATGCAAACAATTAAAAGGAGGAACCATTTAGTAAATAAGTATTACTGATATGTTTCTTTGTAGTCAGTGAAATTTAAATTTAATTTTTTGGCTCTAGTTAGAGAATCCTATTACTTGTCAATTTAAGAAAATCTTCCCTCAGGGGCTACATTACTGTAGCAGTGAATTAGCAAAGAAGCAAAACAAGAACGTAGAAGAGTCCACGACACTAAAAAAAAAATGAAAAGGTCCTGGGTTGCAGTATATAAAACCTGGAATAAATACCTCTGAGTTTGGAAAACTAACTCTTGAGAGTAGATGACAACTATACTGGCCTGTAACTGCAATGATTGATGTTTTCTGGTTAAATAGCAATGGTGTGTGCAATGAATGCTGTTCTAGAGGATTAGCTCAGATGATCAGTACAGCCACAGATGTTTTATTGAGAATTAATGTTTGTTGTATGCCCAGGTTCCTTTTAATATGACTGTTGGTGTGTGTGTGTGTGTGTGTGTGTGTGTGTGTGTGTGTGTGCGCGTGCATGCGTGCGTGCGTGTGTGCGTGTGCGTGCGCGCGCAACTGCCTGAGAGAAAGAGAGAGAGAGAGAGAGAGAGAGAGAGAGAGAGCGCATGAGTGAGAGAGCGAGTGAGTTATAGGAAGATGATAGAGGAATAGAGAAAGAAAATGAACAGAGTGGAAATACAAAGTGAGAGGAGAGCAAGACCCCTTAGAGAAGATAATATGCATTCTTTGCACTTGATTTTACCTCCCATTCTTTCTTCAATTTGCTGAAAATAAGAGGACTTTGTTGACTTTTGAGCTGCTACAGTCAGTCATCACTTTACTTGATTTCTGTGGAGCTTTTTGAGTTTGTTGACCATCTTTCATCTTTTGACCAAATGGATTTCCCTTGGTTCCTTCATATCTCATTTCTTCATTCGTAATCTCCCTTTCAGGCTACTTTAATCTATATATTTTTAAATGGTCTAGTTTTTCCCCAAAATAAATCAGTAATATGAAAAACCCTACATACTTGTGACATAAATATGTCCAAATATTATTTGTAATAACAAATGTGAATGGAATAAACTCTCCTGTTAAAAAAATTATACTTTCAAGATAAAATATAACAAACATATTAAAAATAAAAGGGAGGACAGAGTTGTATTAGGCAAATGCTAACAATTAGAATTAGAAATTTTCATGCTAGCATGAGAAAAAGATTAAGTAGAAATTTTTACAAAGAGTATCATATTTTTAGATTGAATGGAGATAAAATTTTGATGAAAATAAACAACACTAACAAGTGCATTTTTTGTGCGTATTTGCTGGCTTGTTTTAATTACAGCCAGCCTGATTAGAATGTAAACTTCACAAGGGCAGGAGTTTTTAAGGTGAAGTTGCCAACACAATGGGATGCAATAATAGTAAAAAAATTTAGCTCAACCTTT
The DNA here is from genome assembly GCA_004027375.1 of Macroglossus sobrinus. Classification (NCBI taxonomy): domain Eukaryota; kingdom Metazoa; phylum Chordata; class Mammalia; order Chiroptera; family Pteropodidae; genus Macroglossus; species Macroglossus sobrinus. Next base: position 1,925,999 of record PVKZ01000065.1, read on the forward strand.
AATTACATAGCCAAAAGTCAAACAAAATAAAAGAAGATAGAGGGACTGAGTGATACAAATTTGGTTTATCACATATATCTTGATTGATATCTCTTGTAGCAGAGAATTATTTAATAAACACTTATTAAGCATCTGCTAGCACATATGATTTTTAATAATAATTTATGGTCCGTCTAATATGTTATAAACATATTACCCTTTCTTCGGTATACCTCCTACACTTTTGAGGAGATTGAGTGACTAAGAGAAAGTGCCTCCTGCATTCAATCATAATCGATCACTGACAAAAAAGTTCTGACCATAGTATTAACTGACTGATCACTTGCTTCATATTTTAAAAAATGGTAAAAATTAATTAGCTTTAAAATTTGATGTCTGCATGCAGAAAACATGCAAAAGAAAACAGTCCAAGACTATGCCAAAACTTTAAAAAGAGGGAGAGAAAAATATTTTAAAATCAAACATTTATAGTTTGTGGGGAAATAGGAAACCAGCATGAAAATTCTAAACCATTTACAAGGGAATGGATTGAGTAATCACCTCAGCACTTGACTGATTTTGTGACAGCCCATTTTTTATAGAAACTTTAAGATTTGACATAGTTTACACTTATATATTCAAAATTATGCCTAGGAGGACATATTTGGTATGCTTGACTTGCATATTTTTGTAATGGGTATAATAAGATGACTAAAATACTTTCTAAATTAATTTGATTTAGTTTCATAATAAAAAATTACATAGAGAAGAAATACGGCAAACATAAAGTAACAGTAAACATTTGGTATAGATCTCTGTGAGTCAAGGTATATAGCACCATGATAACAGCTAAAGAATTTTAAGCCACAAAATGTCATATTCATTGGCAATGTTAAGTACCAACACATTTGTTGGATGATAAATAAAATAAACATAGTTTACAAAAACACTTCTGAAATTATGCAGAGGAAAGATTAATGACTACAAAGAAATAACTTCACGTAGAAGAAAATAATTTTGTAAAGACTTTACCAAAAAAGTTGAGTTAGAAATGATTTCTATGTAATAGAAAGTGAGTTCATATTTTACGATTTGATATCCCAATCTCCAATCTTAATAAAATTCATTTTTTTTTCAACTAGGCAATAAAACTCTACATATAGCAGTGCTTGGCCTAAGTTTAAATATAGTATTAGTTATTAAAGACTGCTTCACTGCATTATATATCTAAGGGTTTTTAAAATATGCTCCCCTTAGGTCAAAATTATTGTAGAAAATTATAAAGTTATTGGCTAGACAAAATAGTAAAATAATTTTTTCTACTGATTAAAAAAAGGACATACCAGCAAAACTCACCTACTTTAGAGATTGAAATGTTTTTGAGAAAATGACTTTTTAACATGAGATAGAGTTCAAGTGAGTAGTGACAGAAGACCCATGAATGAGTAATAATGAGTGCAAAGAACCCAACATGGAAAGGAATTGAGGTGTATTTTCATAAAGTTGCAGTAAAGATCAGAATGCTTCTTTATAACAGATTGTTAATACCAATTACCTCGGGGAAAGGAAAAATTTTATTTACTATTCTATGTAATGGTTTAAGTGGTAGGATTATGGTGAATTTAAGCATCATTCAAAACAAAGAAAAACAAATTCCACTCAATACATATACAAATTTAAGAGTGAAGACATGAGAAAAAGCTCAAGTTAATGAAAGGTCTCTATTTGAGAACCCGTGATCTGGGGTGCTTCTCAAAAATGATTCTCTAAATTTAATAGGCATGCAGATCATCCAAGAATAGTGTGAAAATGCAGATTTGAATCCAGTTAAGTCCAGGCTGCGGCTTTAATAGCTATATTTTGAACAAGCTCCCAACTGACTCCAATGCTTAGCATCTTTAGGAGCAAATTCCTAGGTGATGATAATAGACTGCCAGAATAGAGCAACACTGAGTTAGGAGCATCAGATATTAGGATCATATTGTTCATCTTTTGTTTGTCTTTCTCCCTGATAAATCACTTCTCCAAGTCTCAGCTTAGTGAAGCCTTTTACATCAGTTAGGTGTAGAGATTTCTCCAATGTGTCTTAATAGCTTCTCAATCTCTTATGCAAATGAATCCCCTGGGTGTGATTCAAATATACAGCTTCCTGAGCTCCTCTCCAGAAGGTAAGAATCAACTTGGTTTAAAGTGGTTTCTGAAAATCCACAATTTCCAGGTCCAAGCTTCCCAGAAGATTCTGATGTATGGGTGGTTCTGGGATCTAACTGAGAAATGTGCTATATTCTGTAATCAAGCCTGACACTCCCCAAATATTTGGCATATCAATGAGTAAATGAATGTAGGCTCTCTTTCTACTTTCCATTTGTGATTATAAGTTATAAATGCTCAATCTAGAAAATAGGGAGATACTAAAAATATAGAAAAGTAGAGAAAAGTCACTACTCATCTTACCAGTAAAAGGCAAACATTTTTGACTTTGAATATATTTTTTTCCTGGTGCTTTTTTCTATACATTTTGTTTCACATGGCTTAGAACATATTGTGTATATTCCACCTAAATACTATTTGAACAAGAGAAGATAAGAAAGAATGTATTCCATGGTATTGTTCAATTGAATGTATTGTGTTTGGTAGCCTGCAGACGCCATTAAGTAGCTAACAGTGAGGTGGCTTAATACCTAAAATGGTCAACGGCTGATGCAATCGAGACCTCACACTGCAGCAAGGACCTTCTGGGCATGGAAAGACCCTAACCACGGGAACAGAACAATGGAACACCACACCCGGCACAAAAGAGCCTTGAAAAACAACTCCCTCACCCCCTGCACATGCGACTTGTCTGTTCCCTAACCCTGGGACCAGTGAACCTGCCCTCAAACCCCCAATAAAGCCTGTTCAGTACTTTGCTTTGGTACTCTGTGCTTTTTATTCAATTCCGGCTGATCACATTGCTCAAAGGTTGAATGAGACACCCTTTCAAATATTTATTATTACTAACTCATTCTTTAACAGCAGGCTACTTTATCAAAAACAACAAAAAATCACTATTACCTAAATTTGGAGATTTTGTATTTTACATTTATAATTTATGTTTTATCTCTTAAAAGACTATTCCAAATAGAAAAAAAAACTTATTTCTCAGAAGTTTGCAAGTAAAATATTTCTAGAAGTAGCCATTTTCTTCATGTAGTTAAGTCACAATGATTTCTATGTTAGATGTTTCATTTTGTATTTCTAGCCAAAAAAACTGGGACTTAATTATTAGCTTTTCAGTGACCTGCCATTTGTTTGAAGATGTTGACATTTGCACAGCAGCATTATAAGAAAGGGGTTTGCATGTTTAACACCCTAGTGTTACCTCTTTGCCCTTGAAAAATCCAGCCAAATGCAGCATCTTTCTTTTAGCTGTTCAAATAATGTGGTCTTTTATCACTTGGCAAAGCAGAGAAGGTGGATAAGATGTGATTCTTTGTGCCAACAGTACTCCATTTATTTTCATTGATTCTTTTCTAATAGTATGTTATATAACTTATCTTTTCATCTCTCTTTTCTTACAAATAAACATGATTTGTTTATTAGTCTCTATATTATATTCTGAAATAGATTTAAAATTTAATTTGTATTTTGAGTTTATAAACAAATGCTGTTAATTGATAGAAAATACAAATTGGTTCCCTAAAATAGACAATTTAACAATAATCTAGCCCTAAGTAGCTCAGAAAATTTAAATCAATCTTTTTTTTATTGCTCTGACTTTACTTCCAAGAAGTAATTGAGCCCTTAGAAGGCATATGAGCATAATGAAAATAAAATAACTCTCCCCATTCTCAGGGAAATTTTTTCAACCTTGTAATCATAGGTATTTATTGTTTTTGAGCTTTGATAATAGTGAAGATCCATTCTGCACAAGACATTACATAGAAAAGAGAATAAAATATAGCATATATTTGGGTTTTGTAATACTCAGAACTCTGGGTGTTCTGAAATACTGTAATCAAATTCTACATGGTCACAATTAGCATGGTGTAATCATTAAGTACAATCAGGACTTTGTGGGTGGTCAATCTGGATGATTCATTCAGGCCTGGGGTGGGAGGAGATGAACATCATCAACGTTTACTGAGCTTTATTCATCTTCAGATATTACTGTGTCAGAGTACCTGAAATAACTTCCAACACTGCCCTTAATTTACCTTTTCATATAACTCAGGCATATTCAGAACACTGATTTTATTTATATGTTCCAACAGAGAGGAATGAAACATGGTAATTAAAATCAATTAAGAACTAAGGAACAGAACATTTTAATTTCTTTTCTATTGATCTGCTTATACAGATGACCATGTTTGGGATCATTAATTTGTAATCTAGTGACCAGATTTACCATCCCAATAATTTTTTAAAAAAACATGATAGATACATACATATATGCATGCATGCATATATACATACATACATACATGATAGATAGATGTTAGACATATAATAGATTTCTAAATACTTCTAGTAACTCTGAAGATGGAAAAGATAAAAATTTACCTTTAATTGTGAAACTTTACATTGTGTAAGATTGCATTTTATAGACTTAGGACTGACTTTTTCTCTAAGAGTACAAATTTCTCCAGGTTATACACCGCATAGGAAAAGTTTTTTCAAGGCCTAAGTGTACTCATCAATCTTTTTATGTTTAGAAAATACTGGTAGAGGAAATGTGTTTTTAATTTTTGGGGATGTTCCCAGGAGGCAAAGACCCTTTGACTTCCCATTTCCAATTCCTTAGAAAGAGAAATTGGAGTCAGTTCTTTCCAGGAACCAGGGGTCCCTATTTTTAGCCTCTGCTGATTAAGACCATGTTATCTAAATAGGAAAAATGTGAACCGTGTGTACCTTTTATTCCTGAACAACACTTATGGGATTTCATGATACTGACACAGCATACTCTTGAATGCATGGATAGTAAATCACCCTTATTTGAGTTCACTGAGGAACATCGTTGAGTCAAGATGGGTCAACTTTTCTTTAAATTGTGCTTTTATTTTGTGCTTTTCAAAGAAAATATAAAGTTTTATGTCATAAAATTTATTTTTGCTAATGGGGATCTTTAAATTTTTTTTCAGTAGCAAAAGTACAATAGAGAAGGAAGTTAGTTAAGGCTAAAAAGATAAAAACAGGAAATCATAACCTAAATGGGTAGTAAAGTAAAAACTGGCATCATGACCTAAGCAGATAAAATGCAGAGAGTGAGAAATTGTTAATATGGCAGGTGAATGCTGAAGAGTGAGACAGAGGAGAGAAATGGTAGACTCAAATCAAGGACTATGTAGAAATAGAAGTGGAGGATAAAAAAGCAAAGGGAAATCTTACAGGGAAGAAATCAAAAGCATAAATGTGCCAGAAAAGAGAAGCAGAGAAGTTACTATTAGTAAAACATTAATATGTCAGAATTTGATAAGAGAGACTTGGAATAATTAAAATTATCTGGTGGCTCATTCAAAACTAGGTTTGGCAGTAGGAGAAAAATAAAGGAGAAACAGCTGTTATGTAGATTTAAATGACACAATAGAATTATAGAGAATGAGAAGACCCCAGGCTTTTCAAAGATAAGGCAAAGCAGACTGTCACTTTTCTCTGCATCTAGGCAGGTGATATTCACAAGGAAGAACCACCTTAGGGCAGCTGAGTCAGCAGAAGAAAGGCAGGCAAGAGTCAAAGCACTTGGGGGGGACAGTACCTGGTTTTTCATATCTGTTGGCTACCTTACATCTTCTTTCTTTCTTTCTGAGACCCAAAACACTCTCTCCCCTCTCCGCAGGTTCTTTAAACAATGACAACTTTAAAAGACTCCAGATGATTTTGGAAAAACTTGAAAGTCATCCAAGGTGCACTGTAGGCCTTTGCAGACACTCCTTGTGGAGCCAGTCTGAAAACTCTATAGTTTTTCTGTTTGGATTATGTCTTGGGGATGAGCTACAGTTGCCAGCACACACAAGATTTTTAAAATTTAAAGTAAGACAGCCTCAGCCTGTGTGTGCTTAGAAGCAAAAAAGCAATGTGAGTTCTTGCTGCTACATTGGCCTTGGTGTGTATCATCACTCTATACCCTGCCTGGCCTTGTGAGTGGAAGGCATAGGAAATGGAGATCAGTGGAATAACTCATTCTCTACTTCTCAGATATCAGTTTATAACTCCTTCAGCAAATTTACTGGGCTTGCATAGGAAGTTTAAGCCAGCATGGCTTTGTTAGGAATATATTGGGAAAATTCATAGACTCAACCAATTTTGCCTAATTTTTCTCTAGGACTGTTACACAAAAACCATTTTCAGGAGTGAGCTATGTTGAAATGGCTTTAATAACAACTACAAACTTTTAGAGGATGTCAAGATTGCATAAAACTAAATTTTAAATTCTGTTTTTTACGGAACAAAGTGATTACGAATTGAAGGCTAGTGTAAGAATTCTTTATATTCACTTGTTTCTTGAAAGGAAATAATCCAAAGTTTTAAGATAATATCAAAACGCAAGAGCTTTGAAGGATAAGATAAATTCACATGTAGATTCACAAGGTGGGAAAAGCAAAGGTGTGTGTATGTGTGTGTGAGAGAGAGAGAGGGAGAGAAGAGGAATAAAATGTTTGTTCTCTTGCTAGGTTGACTGATTTATATTAATATGATTTGTACTAAAAATACTTTTTTCAGGCCATCTAGTTCTGCCACATGTTGGCAGAAAAGAATATGTGAAGCGACTGTGAAGGGAGAAAGGGTGAATAGGCAGTTCTAGGTGTTTCATGAGTGTTACTTTTGACCACATTTAAACCTATGGGGTGATATTTTATTTTTAATATCACTGCCACACCAGTACATCCTGTATCCCATCTGTGGACATAAGATATAAGGGATATATGGGTACTTAAAGAAACTGGTTCATTCACAAAGTTGACCCAACTGAAATATTCATGTTTTGGGGTAAATTTTAAACTCTTTCCCCATACTAATGACAGATGTCAGGGTTTTATAATAATTTTAGTCATTTATTCAAGTAAAAAGCTGCAATAGCATCCTCGGCTCGCCATGGAGGCTCTTTGCACTCTAATTTCAAACGTCATCGGAAATCCTTGGAAGAGTCATCAGGTCATCAGGGAGATACAGAGTGCTCATGATTGCTGCTTATTGTTCTCTAACTCACATGCAAGATTTTCAAGGGATTAAGGGCAGCTTGAAGATTCAAAGAGGACTGAAATCACATATTGGTTATTAATAGAATACTACTATCATCAGGAAAGTATTTAGACACAGGCAGAAATTTCTGAATATAATACAGAGATAAAAATCACCAGTAACTGGCTTTTTGAGTAACCCACTACCTAGTGATTTGTGCATCTAAGAGCAAGAGGGAAATGCAGACATTTGCTCTCAGCTTTTGTGAGGCAAGAATAGTGAAAAGATACAGTGAAAAGAATAATGAACCTTGTCCCAAATCCCACCTTTTCATGACCTTCAATGGATATTGGTACTTTTCTGAATTCCAGTTTCCCTCTTTGTAAACAGAGGGGGTTAGATGAAGTCGTTTTTGAAGTCTTCTCCCACCAACACTCAAAATTGAATGGCTTTTAGATGTCTGTTTCTGCACTTGTGGTTGTTTTATTCTAAAGGACAAACAGATAAGACCTAGATGAGGGAAGAATAGCTAATGATTTGAAGCTTGGAAGTTACTGGCTGAATAATGATTTTCATACGCTGGCTGCAAAGTCTTTAAAAAGCCACCTTCTCTAATGTGTCTAAAAATAGATATCTGCAGACAAAATTCAGACACCTCTGAGGTTTGTGCCCAGCAGGTGAGACCAGAGCCCCATGGCTTTTAAATCTGAGTCTCCCTGTGATTCAAATTCTAAAATTCCACGGAAATGAGGTGTCATGCAAAGTGAGACAGTAATACAACGAGAGATGAAATCAGGGTTGGTTTTCTGACTCAAACTAGAATTAGAATTCGGAGTTCTAGCTACTAGTTCTGAGTTTACACTAATTAATAAGACAATATTATTTGCCTATACCTCAGCTTTCTGGCATAAAATAAGTGTTAGAATAGAAAATCTGAGACATCCCTTACTGTTGTTTTTTTTTTAAGGTATTCATTTTTATGTCCAGAGGATGAAATTCAGTTGGCAAGGGAAGAATTCGTTAGATATCCACAGGAAGGCAGGGAGTGAAAAGAACATAAATTGAGCCTGGGCTCAGCCCTTTAACGGTGATTTCTGAGCTGGAAGGCAAGAGCACAGCCCTGAGAGGGGCTTCACAGCTGATAGTAATGTTCCTTTTCTTAAACTAGGTAAAGGAGTATTATTTATATTGTTATTTATACCCTACTTATATTTTATGTATTCTTTTTATCTAGTCACTACTTAGTACACATTAAAACCAAATTTAAAAATACCAATATGAATAATAAAAAGAAAAAAAAGGAAGCATGCCTTACCAACTGAATTTTTTTTTTCTATAGCTTTCACCACCTTTATGACTTTCTTCATGGATCTTCATGCTTACCTATCAGGCTTCACCTCCCACATTTCTTCCCCTAGCCTTCCTCATAGCAATATCAGATTCTCTAGAGGTTCTCAAATACATCATGCTTTCTGACACATCTGTATCTTTCCATATGTGGTCCTTCTGTATGGAATGCCTCCCCACAGACAGCTCAAAAAATTCCTACTTATCTTTCAATTTTATTTCAAGTGCTTCTGTGAAGCTTTCTCCATTTTCCCCAGGCAGACTTCATTGCTCCTTTGTCCCTGTTTAATATGTATTATGTATCTTTGCAGTGAAGCAATTGTATATTATACTGATTCACTTACCTGGCTCTTGCTAAACTGTAAATTCCTTAAGGGCAGAGATTGAATTTTTGTATGTTCACAGTCAGTCTGACTTTCCATACATCCAAATTCATCTGTCTATTCTATTTCTACATTCTTCCTCTCCTCTCTTCTTGTATATTTCAGGTGGTTTCAAAATATGGCTGGTAATTAAAAGGCAGTTTTGAAGCCATATAAAATAAATCTTCATTCTATATGAATGAAGGAAAGAAATGGCATGGAGGAGGTGAGCAGGGCATAGGAAGGGTGTTGTATAAGTGCAAGTAAAAGAAATTTTATTAATGGGACCTGGACTTGACATTAAGAATGCCATAGAGGATGGGAGCTGTCAGCTTCATCACCATTATTTTTGGGAGATGACTGAGGAAGATTCAGAATGTTTCTAGAAATTGTGATTCGTATACTTGGGCTTTAGCTCTCACCCTCTTTTGATTAAGAAAGACATATCTGTTTTGTTACTTTTTATTACACCGAGTCAAGTAAAGGATTATTTACAAAGAACATGTTTAAGTTTTGATTTATCCAGATTGTTAGTTAGCATTTAAAGCAGTTTTACCTTCCTAGTTTCAGGAAATCTCTCTCTCTCTCTCTCTCTCTCTCTCACACACACACACACACACACACACACACACACACACACAACTAAAATATACTTAATCATTTTTTAGTCCAGAGGGACTTATTTCTGTTGTTGTCCCAAGCTGCTTTCAGTGAGCTATGTGAAATGCCTGTCTCTAATTATTTCCTACTGAAGTGTGACTTCTTGTCTTTGCTGGGAGACCCTGTATTCCTCGCCTCTTTAATCTGAGTACACTGTGTTCTCTGGCTGGCTTCTCCTGGGTTCTGCCCTTGTGCATTCTGGATTAAATTCCGTTCCTGTTAAACAAGAGCATATCTTTAGTTTTTCCCTCATCCACAAACTAAAGCACAGATTCAGTTTTTCTTTTATCCATCCAGCACCTTGCTTAGTGGGTTCAAAATTTAGTTAAATTATTTGTTGTTAAGCCGTTGTCAAGCCATTTAAATATTTACTTAACTATTTCTGCTCAGCATTTTGCACTTTATCTCCCTCATGTGGGTTATAATTATTCAAAAAATATTAAGCATGGGCTCAGTGCCAGGAATAAATTTTGGTGTCCTTGTATCTTAGCCCATGGAATGCTATCAGTGATGTACATGCAGACACTGTGTTTTTAACACTTGTTCAGGAACATGGTGTGACCATAACTTTTTTTAATTAGCTAATTTATTTCTATAAATAGACTTACAAAGTCAAATTAACATTGATCCCTCACAAAAATATTCATGAATCAGAGCAAAGTAACAATCATGAACCGGGAAGTATCATCAAAAAATTTTGAATCTTAGAATGTGCTCATTTGCTCTTTTATATCTTTAGCTAAGGATAAGTCATTTGGGAAATTAAAATGACAGTGAGATGTCACAGATCTATCAGAATAGCTGAAACAAACAAAAAAATAGTTATATCACCCAATTTTGCACATGGTGCAGAGAAACTCATCACTCATACATTGCTGGTGAGAATGGTACAGCAGCTCTGGAAAATAGTTTGGCAATTTCTTATAAAACTAGCTATGTGTATTAGTTTTCATTAGCATAAAGTCAAAAAAAGAACAGACTAGTTGGCTTAAAGAACAGAAATTTATTTTCCGGTAGTTCTGGAGGCTAGAATTCCAAGATCAAGGTGTCAGCAGGACTTCTTTTGAGGCCTGTGTCCTTGACTTGCAGATGGCCACCTACTTGATGTGTCCTCACATGATCACTCCTTGATCTGTGTGCTATCTGTATTCCAACCTTTTCTTATAAGAACACCATTCGTATTGACTTAAGGCCACCTGTTTGATCTCATTTACCTCAATTACCTCCTTAAAGGCCCTATTTCCAAATGCAGTCATATTTTGGGATACTGGGGATTAAGACTTCAACATAAGAATTTCAGATGACATAATTCAGTCCATAGTTCCAGATAACTGCCATATAATCTAGTGATTGCGCTCAAGCATTTATCCCAGAAAGAGCAAGATTTATCTTTGAAAAAAAATCTGTAAATGAATGTTCATGGCAGTTGTATCCCTACTAGCTAAAAATTAAAAACAACTTACATGTCTTTCAGTGTGTAAAGGGTTAAACAAATTGGTACATCTCATACAGTGGAATACTATTCAGCAATAAAAAGAAATTAGTTATTGATATGCATAACAACTTGGATGAATCTCCAGGGAATTGTGTTGAGTGAAAAAAATTCAATAACAAAAATTATACTATGTGATTTTATTTATATAGTAGTCTTGAAAAGATAAAATTATAGAATGGAGAATAGATTAGTGATTTACAGGGATAAGGGGATGAGGAGAGGAAGGTGACTGTGGCTATAAAAAGACAACATGAGAGATTGTTTTGGTGATAGAAATATTCTATATTTTGACTGTATCAATCTCAAACATTTCTTGTTGAGTGTTTTGTTTTGCTCTTTTTTTCTTAATGAGTCTTTGCAGGTATTTGTTAATGTTTTGGATTTTTTAAAGAGCCAATTTTAGTTTTATTGATTTTCTGTATTTTTTATCCATTTTTTTTCCCATTGATTTCTACTCTTCTTTTTACTATTCTGTTGAAAGTCTGTCTCTTAAAGCAGACCCTGTGATGGAATTTGGCATGTAGTGTATTTATTAGAGATTAACTCCCATGGAAGAGAGGAGGCTGGAAACTCATTAGTCAGAAGGAGAAATCTAACTGTAATAGAGCTTGAAAAACTCAGTGCTTGAGAGGTTTTAGACTCTAAGGGTTGGTCCTGCATTGGTCTGAAATGTTTGGGGCTTTATATTTTTACTACAAGATGCCACTGGATAGAGGCGACCCAAGAAGGGCATGCCCCTAGGCAAGGAGGTCTTCTGATAGCTGGAGCAGTCTGTCTTCTTTGGTATTAATAAGGCATCTGAGTGGCACATCTCTGGGTTTAATACAAATTTCCTTCCTTCTTTCCTTAAAATGCTTTCTTTCTTTATATACTTGAGATGATCACTTGGGTCATTGTCTTTAAGCCTTTGTTCTTTCTAATATAAGCATTTAAAGACAGTGCATTGCCCTCTAAACACTGCTTTAGCATCATCTTACAGATTTTGATACATTATATTTTTATTATTTTTACTTCAGAATATTTTCTAATGACCATTGTAATTTCTTCTGTGACCTATGGACCATTTAGATATAGGTTGTTAATTTCCAAATGTTGGAGGCTTTCTAGTTAACTTTTTGTTACTTGAGTTCTAGTTAGTTAATTTTTATTGTAGAGAACACATTCGGAATGAGTTAATCCTTTAAAATGTACTAAATTATCTAAAGGATGTGGGTATGGCTTACATTATTATTTTGTGTATGTATATTTGAAAAGTATGTCTCCATTTGTTAATTGTAGCGTTATATAAATATTTGTTAGGCCAAGTTAAGAGTTTTAAAAACCTCTATATATTGCTATTTTAAAGATTTCGCTTTATTTCTGACTGAGAGAGGTATGTGAAAATCCTCAATTATGATTATGAATTAGTCTCTTCTTTTAGTTCTGTCAGTTTTGCATCATATATTTTAACCTATGCTATTAGTTGCATATACATTTAGGCTTGTCATATCTTCTGATAAATGGATCCTTTTATCACTGTAAAATATCCCTATTTAGAGTTAATGCCCATGTGGCATAAATTTTTTATCTTCTTACTTTTCTTCTACCCATCTCCCTATATTGAGAGTATGTCTTTTGCAGGCAGCACGTTTAATCATGGATTGAAAAAAATTTATTTTTATAACCTCCATCTTTTAATTGAAGTATCTAAGTTTCTTTGTTTGACATGCAATGTAATTACTGGTATGATTGGGTCTAAGTCTACTATTTTGTTTTCTATTTTTCACATCTTGTTTGGTCTCTTTGTTAATTCTTTCAAATCTTCTTTTAAATTATTCAAATATGTTTATTTGATTTTATATATTTTGTTGGCTTTTTATTCAGTTTCTATTTCCTTGGAGTATTTTTACTGTATATTAAAATATTCATCATTAACTTAGTAAAAGCTTGAATTAAAATTTTTTATTTCACAAATAATGTTAGAAGCTTTCAGCCTTGTCTGCTATTTTGCAAAGATTCTCAAGTAGTTTACTTTTATATATTCTATAAATCCCACAAAACATTATTAGTTTTGCTTTAAACAGTCTTTTTTACAGGATATAATAATTGATTTGATATCTGTCTCTATATTTACTCTTTTCAGTTCTGTTTGCCTCTTTCTTCAATTCCATGCTTTCATCTGGGATAATTTCCTTTTAATCAGAAGAAATTCATTTAGTATTGCCTGTAGTATGGTTCTGTTGATAATAAATATTCTCATCTTTTCTTGTCTGAAATGTCTTTATTTAGTCTTTATTTTTTAAAAAAACATTTTTTTGCTAGATATATAATACCTGTCTAACAGTTTTTTTCCCTTTCATCACCTTAAAATTGCTATTCCATTGTCTTACATATTCCATTGTTTATATTAAAACATCAGCTCTAACTGTTCTTGTTCCTCTGAGGATAATATTTCTTTATCTTTATCTAAAGCCATCTAAGAGTGATAGCTTTAGAGATGGAGAGAAGAAAAATGTACTGTACAATTCTTATTTCCTCTTGGTTAAAAAAAAAAAAAGCCATTAACTAGGTCCAACAGTCTTTGTTTTCTCCTTGGCAAGAGGGAAGCCCCTGGGGAAAAAAAAAACTGTGGAGTATGGACATGAAGTGAGATTGTGTTGGGGAAATTCTATGAGCATCAAGAGAAACCTGGACGAACACCTGCATTAAGCCCCTTGATCTGCAGAAATGGTGAAGGCAGTAACAATCTGAGTACATGGCCTTAGGAATATAAGTTTTTTCTACAGCTAGTACAGGAGGGAGGCAGGTAAGTATATGGATCTGAGTAAGCACTAACCTTAACCTGAAACAGCAAGCTAGAGAGATACTTTCTTTTTCTGTGATATGAGTTTCAAATGCATTTCCTTTCCCTTGTCTCATATGATCCTGCTATAAATGGCATTGTCCAGACCACAATTGGTCCACATTTTAGGAGAGATCCACTAAAAAGCAATTCAAATGATTGTCACATGGATGAGAAATTATATTACTTTCATATGGAACCAGAGGTCAAAACCAGGATGTATGGATAAAATCCACAATGAAGAGGATTTTTATTTAATAGAAGGAAGATATTTCCATATTTAAAGATAGTTCCTAATAATGGAAGTAAACAAACACAGGCTGGATGACAATCTATTTGGGGTATTGTTGGGGATGGTACCCATTTTTGATAGTCTCTATTTCCCCTTTCTGCTTTCAAATTCTGTGATGGAAAACTATTAGAATTAGTCTTGGAAAACTACTTTTGAGATAATACAAATACACAAAAAGTAATAGTTGGTATAGAAACAGAAAAAAATTTTTTATAGGTGGTACATTAATGAAAGGAGATAGGTGCATTTACTTGTATGCCACCTCTGTGGAACTGACCAAGACTTTCTTCCTAGAAATAGAAAACATTTTGAGTCATAAAAATGTTAAGAGCTGACTCTATTCATACTGTCATCTAATGTAGCTCCTTCATTTTACAGAGGTGGAAACTGAAGCCCAGAGAGGTTGACTTGCCTAATGCAGTGATTCTCAAAGTGCCTGTCTCAGTTCCTGGGGAGCTTGCTTAATATGCAGATTTCTGGTCCTATTCTAGAGCTACTAATAATAAAACTAGAGATGGACTCTCATAATCTGCATTTCAAGAAACATCATAGGTGATTCTGTGCATATTAAAAAATCATTGGTCTACATCACAATGCTGATTTACTTAGAGTTCTGTAAATGACCCTAGACTCTAGACTCTCACTCCATTATTCCCATTATCCTAAATTGCCTACCCGTGAAATAAAATCAGTTCCCATTCTCTACAAACTAACTTCCAAACTTAAAAACAGCCCTGGAAATTAAATTGTGTTACTATTATAAAATTATTATTTACAAAATAAAAAATGAGGGTTTGGAAAATAGAAACAAAATCAATAAAATCAGGATGAATTCCAAGATTAGAGGCCATGAATATTTTCTTGATTGCAAATTCAGAAAACCTTGAAGCAATCCTCTCTATCCTTGACATTAGAACATAGGGAGATTGCTTCTTTGATTTGGTCTAGTCAAATGCTGGGACCTTGTCCAGAGTGGAAGAAAAAAAAACATGCTCTGCTTCTATTTACATGTTAGACACACAGGCATATATCTCATCATTTTAGAGTGTGACTGACATTAAACTAAAGGGCTTGGGTTAATATTGATTAAGCCCCAAATTTTTTATATATATGCACAATTAAAAGTGTTATTTACTAATTTTTAATGGCTTGCTTGATATATGGTAATTATGTTATGGCAACTGAAGACAAAATAAAGAAAAATTAAATGTTTTATATTAGGGAGAAATAGGGCATCAAAACAGAACAGAAAGTGGTAGAAGATGAGTTGTGTCTGAATGTGAGCTTTGAAACATCTGTGTGGTTTGAATGCTAAGAGCTTGATTTAAAATTTATAGTTCTACATAGGAAGGAAGGTAACTTGAAGATTTATTACTAATAACATCTATTGATAATGTACCTACTAAGAATCAAGAACCCCTGTTTTTTTGAGTAACTACACAGAGCTAAGAAAATCAAATTCTACCTTTATTACCTGTGGCCTACAGTCCAATGGAGCCGGTAATTAATTGCAGCTATCTCTTGAGTACCTGCAGGTGTTCTACATAAAACACTTACTAATCTTATGCCTCTGCTATGATGGAGTTCTAAAAGTTTCCTGCCATGCCTGGTTTTAACTCCTTAAAAACTGCTTTAGAATTGAAAAATGCAGCAGGTAATGGGAAGCCATTTTTAAGTGTGATCTGGTGAAATGAAAGCTTTAGCAATATGCTTCCGGCAAAGTATAGATATAAATTTATTAGAATGAGAGGAATTCGAGGGTAGGAGAACTAAAACTATTAAATTTTTATAACTGGAAGATAATGAAGATCTAAAATAGGATGATATTGTCCAAAACATGATTTGGTCATAATTTATGAATGCTTTTAAATGAATGACAGGAAGAAATAGTTGAAAGTAGATTTAAAATTTTAAGCTTGGTGGCTGATACAATAGGAGTACTCTCTATCGGTGTTGCAAAATCATGAAGGGGCTGGATTGGGAATAGGAATGAGTTGGCTTTTAGATATGTTGCCTCAACTAATAATTATCTAGAATGCAATTGGAGATATGACATTGAGAATTTGTCAGAGGTCGGGGCCTAGAGATATAGTTTTAGTAATTACCAGCATTTGTATAATGATTACAACTATAAGGGATGAGTTTTTAGAGATAAAGAGAAAGAGCAGAATGGCAGGCACTGAATGCTGGGAAATAGCCATAGCCAGGGAACAGGAAGATGTTACTTTCTTGACAACAATGAAAAGCAATTAGAGACCTGGAGATGATTTGAAATATAATGCCATAAAAGACAATGTTGAAGAGTTTTTAAATGAAAAGTTATATATTGAAGAACAGAAGAATACATATAGAGGAAAAATATCAAATATGGCAAGCAAATATTGGAGGTTTATGAGAAATTAGAATAGAGGGAAGAAATAGATTATTGCAGGGTGAGGAACAACTTGAAGGATTGGGACAAGCACTACCACTAATTTGAGGTGTCAAAGAGAAAAAGATAAATTCTACCCAGTGACAAGTCAACTGAATTAAGCAGAGGAAACAATAGTAAAAGCAATGAGAAGACAGTAACTGAGGAATAAATGCTAGAAGACACAAGAAAAGAGAGACACAGAGTGCAAATAGAGATCTTTGCATTTGTAAGAGAGGCGGTTACTTTTACGACTAGAGGCAAAGCTGTTTACTCCTTTTGTGACTGGGACACAGTGTGGATGAGGGAATCTATGCTAAATAACCTTTATCTTCCTAGTGAAGAAGCCCCAAGACCATAGCCTTTATCTGGTCACAGGTAACAGGAACTTGATAACCTGTGACTTAAAACATAAGCATGTCCTTATTTACTTAATGCATAATGCACAGTGAAAGGTTTTTAAGATTGATTTGGCAACTCAAAAATGGATCAGAGCAGGTTATATCTATCTTTCTATTTTGTTGTCCTTAGAATGATAGTTTTTTGGTCCCCAAGCTATTGCCTCACAGTGCCAGTTTGGCAGTTTGTGTCACAAGAATCATATCTTCCTATATGCTGCTTTAAGATAGAAAGGAAGGCTCAAGGAAAGCATCTTTTACTTTGTGAGACTTTTTTTTTAAAGATGTTGCTCCACTTTCTTTTTCTGGCCTACACAGTTTCTGACTAGAAGCCTGTTGTTATTCTTATTTTTGTTCTATAATGTGTCTTATTTTCCTCTGGCTGCTTTTAAAATTTTCTTTTCTTTTTTTTTTTTTTCATTTTGTTTGGCATTTGATTATGATGTGCCTAGGAGTACTTTTGTAAAAATGTTCCTTCTGTGTGGAATTTGTTTCTTTTCTTGAGTCTGTGGTCTACAGATTATCTAAAACTTGGAAATTTAGCAGCCATTATTTTTTCAAATATTTTTCTTGCACCTCCATTCTTATCTCATTCTGGGGAGGTCACTTGATGTCATCCCACAGCTCACTGATTTTCTATTAACTTTTTTTTATTCTTTATGTCACTACATATTTGACTTTTCTTTAACTTTTTTCTATCAGAATTACGTTTTGAGCAGCTTCTATTGTTATTTCTTCATATTTAGTAATCTTTCTTCTAGAAAAATCTTTTTATTAATCTGACTCAGTGAATTTTTTATCTTAAATATTGTATTTTCCATCTCTATGATTTGAGTCTTTTTTTTATAACTAACATTTATTTTCCTGTCATGTTCACACTCTCTTCTATTTCCCTTAACTAGAGAAGTACATTTATAATAGTTGCAATTTTATATTGTTTGGTACTATGTTTTGTCTATGTTTAAAATTTTTATGTTTTATTAAATATTTTGAGGCTTTGTTCTAAGATGAAGTTAAGTTGCTTGGAATCAGTTTGATTCTTAGCATTGAGCTTCATTAGAATGGGTCCAGAACTGACTAATCATCCCTAACTACTGAGACAATACCTATATGAGGACATTACTCAATGTGTGTTAGGAGGCCTTTAGTCTCTGGGTGCTGCAAAAAAACAAAAACACAAACAAACAAGCTACTTCCAGTTTTTGTAAGGTATGGGGATTATGTCTTCTACTTTTGTCTGCTATCTTCCCCTTAGCCTTCACAGTTTCCTCACACGCATGCACAAATCAGGATTCAGGCAAAGACTTGAACTTTACCCTCCGTAGATCTCTGCAGTTCTTTCTCCCTCTGTGCAACTCTATCCTCTCTGAGACTTTGCCTTGAAAATTTTAGCTACCTTCTGAATGCCAAACTCTTTCCCTCAACATAAGCAAACCACTACTCTGATTGGGCTTCTCACTGTTGTGCAGTGTAGAAAGGGTCACGAGGTTGTGATGTGGGGTACACATAGAGCTCACTTTCTTTGTTTCCTCCTCCTAGGCATCATTGTCCTGTGTGGTCTATTGTCCAAAGTTTGAAAACTGATTCAGTTTTCTAGTATTTAAGGCAGAAAGATAAATTAGTTGACCACGGCTGTAATCAAAAGTACTCCAATACCTATGCTTTGCATGGAATATACTAACCCCACTCAGGTGTGATGACCCTCAAAGTCTCATGCAGTTAATGCATCAACTTGAAGTTCATTATCTCTGGGTGGAAAGCAGTTTTCTATATCCTATCTTGATATACCTTCTTGTGCTCTAACAACTAATAAGTTAAAAAAAAAAATTCACTCTTCTGGCCTATGAGAATAGAGGCACAGTAACACAACTGAGCCTTGAGAAAACTAAAGAAGTTTAGAGCAGTTGCTAGGGGAGTATTCTGGGGAATCAATAAGGAATTAATAATATCCAGTAGATATAGCTACAGTCAATCTTAGAAAATCCTTTGATTAAAATACTCTTAGTTGGAAGAAGAAAAGTATTTATTTAGAGCACATTTTATGGTAGCATAGATATTATTCCAAATTAGTTCTATATTTACATATGCTTCAACAGAAAAATAGAACTTTAATTTTCAAATTAGTCTTTCTATAATGTTGAATGTTAGCTTGGTTCTAAAAGACTGTTATTTAATTCAAGCTGTTCTATCATGTAATTATTGCAAACACCCTTCAAGAGTCTAAATGCAGACCACCTTTGCTTCTTGAAGGATATAACTTGGAAATGACACACAATGGATTCAGAATAAATATTGTTTACTGATGATCTTAATCACCTTGATTCTATGGAACACTGAAAGGATCCAGAATTTGATCCAAAGTACAAGTGCATTAAAATGGCTGGTTAATGAGTGAAGCAAGTCTTAAGCATACAGTTATTATGGGTTAAGGATGAATCATATGGGTGGTATTCTAGAGGAATGCACCTGTTTTTCCACTCCATTTTACACCTGATCTGGAAAGTATAATGATGCGTTTAATTGCTTCATGGTTTTCAAGCCAGCACATTTTCACATCACTCACTCTTGCTCTTGAAGTAAATTATTTTGAACTTAAAAAAAAAAAAACCTTCAAATTCAAACAGGCTTATTATTATGGTTTGGGAATGAGGTAAGAGGCTATTTCTACAGAGTATGCTGTCCACACTAATCCAGAAAGGTTGGAAAACATGAAGGAAGAGAGCTTAAGAAAATCTGAAAATGTGTGAAACTGAATTAAAAGTAAAATTTGTTAAATTCAAACCTCAGGTCCACGTTTCCATAATATAGTTATTGCACAAATTTATTTACTTAGTATTAAAATTGCATGAACATTGTTGGAAGGCAGCTGTTTAGGTTTTAATAAATGACAAGCAGCATTTTCCCCTTCCAAAGAATATAAAAAACATCAAATTTGCTCTGTAGAGGAAAAAAAAAAGAAAAAAGAAAAAAGGAGATTGAGAGGGAAAAAAAAAGAAAAAAGGAGATTGAGAGAAACTAACAGGAAGTGGGTTGATTCACTTTGGAATTCTATTTATAAACAGACCAAATCAGATGGACCCTAAGCCAGAGGGTGGCCACATCTTGATTTCATAAACATACACATTCTAATCACCTTTAGACAACATCTTTTTGGCCTTTGTTTGGCTTTATGCATAGTAAAGTCCATCAGTTATTTATATCCCTGCCAGTTAAAAATGATGAGTTAGATTTCTGGGGCTTTTTATTTTTAACAAAAATGTTGAAGTCAGTTTATCTTGCTCCGATCTTCTTGTCAAAAGCAATAACTACTGCAATGGCCGAATGTATAAAGAGGCAATTGCCTTGCAATTATCAGTGAGCCAGTAACATTGCTGCC
This sequence comes from Macroglossus sobrinus, assembly GCA_004027375.1. NCBI lineage: Eukaryota > Metazoa > Chordata > Mammalia > Chiroptera > Pteropodidae > Macroglossus > Macroglossus sobrinus. The sequence continues at coordinate 1,946,297 of PVKZ01000065.1, forward strand.
TAAAACATAAAAGAAAAATAAAGTATTTCAATTATTTATTAAAAGTAGTTTATAAAAACATGATTTTTAATATAAAATGGAGTACAATATAATATCCAACATGTGCTTACTTTCTATGTTTAAGATATTTGATTTTTATTAACAGAAATAGATTTTTTTCATTTATTACTAGAGATGATGGATACTTGTTTTCTGATCATCTCAGGATTGTCACTTCTTCGAGACATGCCTCTTCTTCATACTCCAACCAGTGGTTCAGAAGGAGCCTCCATACTGTGACATCAGTGTTACTGTTCTGTCCTCAGAGCCTGAGGCTTGAGAGGTTAAATTACCTGTCCTAGGATACTTATCTGAAACTGAGAACCAGGGATTTCATCAGGATTTCTTCAACTTGAGAGTGAATTTAGATCAGTTCTTGTCAGGTGATAGAGGTTATAAAATGTACAACATGGGTACAGTTGATGGCCATAACTCCTGCCATTTGCAGAAAAGCAGACTCTGGTAAGAAAGATTAAAACCAACATGTGGTGAAAGGCTGAGCCAATACTTTATGTTTGGGACAAACTGTGTTTTGAATAGTGCATAGACAAATCACATTATGTCCAAATTAGGGGGATAATATCTTACAGTTATGGAGGGTCAGATCCCATAAGTATATTTTTAAAATCACTTCCACTTAGTGTTATCGGAAAACTGTGAGTTATTTATGGAGCCATAAGTATAGAAAAACTATAAAAGATATTGTTCCTTTAACAAACATTTATTGACCAATTAGTATCCAGACTCTATAGTAATATCAAACAACACATAGGACATAGGACATTGTCAAGGAACTTACAATTTAATAGGAGAGATGAGTTAATACACACACACACACACACACAAAACTTTACAGCACTCAAGTAAGTGTATGTGATAACTGTCAATCTTTGGTGGAGAAAAGGATATAAATACCAAAGTATTAGGACCTCTAAACCTTCAGTCAAGATAGCATTATTAGTTCAGAGTATAAAACCCTCTCTTCCATTTCATAAACATACACAGTGATAACTGAAAGAGGTCTGTTAGACTCAGTACCTGCAATGAAGCAGAAGCAACTGTGAGATGATAAGCAGAATTCTCATCCAGGCCTGCCTTATAGTAGGCACATTGAATCCATAGATCTACCTGTTTCTAATTGTATTTTTTAATTTCATAATCAGGTTGGACATACTTAGCAACTGGAAGAAGCTTCACATTTATTTCTTAACCTATGAAGAACAGTAGAAAAGACCAAGGTCTTTTCCTGGAAGCTTTTAAAAATGTCCCCTTTCTCAGCCAGCCATGACTGTAAAATAAAAAAGAAAAACCTTCATCCTTGGTGGAATGGCAGAAATTATTGCACTCTCAAAGACTGTGTGTGTGTGTGTGTATGTGTGCACTGTGCACTGTGCACACACATCAATGGCCATTATATGGCACTGTGTCTCCAATTTGTAGGATATATGAGTGTAGGGTAGCAGTATCTAATACAATTTTCTGCAATAATGGAAATGTTTATGCTTTCTAATGTGATAACTACTAGCCACATATAACTATAGAACACTTGAAATATATGGCTAGTGTGACTGAGAAATTGATTTTAATTTAATTTAAAATTAAATATTCATGCATGGCTAGTGGTTTCCATACTGAAGAGCATAGGTCTAGAGGTCTTGATTCCCAAAAAAGCCATGGCTCTATCATGGACCATACGAGTTCGACTAATCAAAAAACTACTATCCAACTATTGCAACTTGAGTAATATGGTATTTTTCATTTTGGTGGAATATAGGCAAAGAAAAGAACTACTATGTTGTCAGGGATAATTGATTCTGATCATCAAAAAGAAGTAAATTTTGCTGTTGCATAATAAAACAGGGATTCCATTTTGGGACAAGGAGGAGGAGATCCAGTGGGTTATCCCATGAATTTCCCATGCTCAATTTGACTTATAAATGGGAAATTATATCAATAATGGACTGACAAGCGTGTTAATCAGGAATCCTCAGTCACTTCATCAGGCAAATGACTTAGCCTAGCAGATATGCTGGCTAAGAGGGAAGCAAATCTAAACTGTGTTGTTGAGGATGAGGATAATGAACTCTGTTATACCATTCTGATCAAACTGCAGCAGTCAGGCAGTAGTTTGTCTCACCAACTCTTCCTCTTATAATATCTCCTACCCCATATATTGTGCCCAACAACCATTTTGAAGAAGCTGTGATAGTACAGAGTGAACTTAATGTGTTTGCCAGTAGACTCCAAGTAATGTTCTATTTCCTGATCTGAAGAGTAGTTACATGAGCAAAAGTTTATAAAAGATTATTGAGCTATACTATTAATATTTGGGAACTTTAATGCATGTATATCATGGCTCAATAAAAATGTTTAAAAAATAAGAGAGTTCTCACAAAGTTACCACTGTCACATCCAACAATGGCTATGCATCTTTCTTCATTTACTCTGCTTTCTCAAACTCATAGGGAACAGTCACCAAGTTAGACCACATTCTGGGTCACAAAACATATACCAACAAATTAAAAAAAAAAAAAAGAAATCATACAAGGTATTCTCTCAGACCACAATAGAATTAAACTAGAAATTAATAATAGAAAGATAGCTGGAAAACTCCAAAAACTCCTCATTTAAATTAAAAATAAGGAAAATAAGTCTCAAGAGAAATTTAAAAATATTTTGATCCAAATGAAATTGAAATACAACCCATCAAAATTTGTGGAATTCAGAGAAAGCAGAGCTTAGAGGGAAATTTGTAGCACTGCATACATATATTAAAAAAGAAGAAAGATCTAAAACCAATAATCTAAGTTTCCACCGTAAAAAAGGAGAAAAATAGGAGAAAATTAAATTTAACACAAGCAAAAGAAAAGGAATAATAAAAAGTAAAGCAGATATCAATTATATTGAAACAAAAAAGTTAATAGAGAAAATGAAGTCAAAGCTGGTTCTCTGAAAAGAGCAGTAAAATTGATAAGCCTCTAGCCAGGCTAAATAAGGAAAAAGAAAAAGATGTAGATTACCAATATTATAAATGAAAGAGGCACTATTGCTTCTGATTCCATAGACATTAAAAACATAATAAAATATAAACTAGATTACAAATTTGATCATCTAGACAAAATGTATCAACCCTTGAAAGACACAATCTTTAAAAACTTAAACAGAAAGAAAGAAAAACAGTCTGAAGAGTCACATTACCTGACTTCAAGACTTACTTTAAAGTTACAGTAATCAAGAGAGTGTGATACTGGTGAAAGAATAGACAAACAGATCAATAGAGAGCTCAAGGTAGACCCATACAAAGTCAGCAGATCTTTAACAAAGTAACACAGATCATTCAATAAAGAAAGGATAGTCTCTTCAATAAATGGCACAAGAATAAATAGACACCCAAATGCAAAAAGAAAAGAAAAGAAATAGATCTAAATATATACCTTGCACCTTTCACATAAATTAACTCATAATTGGTTATAGATCTAAATGTAAAGTGCAAAACTATAAAACTCCTTGAAGATAACATAATAGGAAATCCAGATGACCTTGATTTTTTAAGTTTCAACCCCAAGAGTGTAATTCATGAAAGAAAAACAGAAAAATTGAAAATTGGACTTCATTAAAATTCAAAATTTTTTCTCTATGAAAACATTGTTAATAAAAGAATAAAAAGACAAACCACAGACTTGGAGAAAATCTTTGCAAAACAAATATCTGATATAGGACTAATATTTAAAATATACAAAGAACATTTAAAGCTCATCAATGAGAAAACAACTCAAAAATGAGGAAAAGATCTGAACAGACATCTCACAAAGAAGAAAAATAGATGGCAAGTAAGCATATGAAAAAACTATCAACATAATATATTATTAGGGAATTTTAAATAAAGTGACAATGAGATACCACTATTAGAGTGACTAAAATCCAAAACACTGGCAACACTAAATGTTGGTGAGGATGTCAGGAAACAAGAATTTAATTCACTGCTGATGGGAATGCAAAATGTCTTTTGGAAGACATCATAGCATTGTCTTACAAAACTACTATATTTTTACCATACAATCCAGCATTTATTCTCTTTGGTATTTATCCAAATGATTTGAAAACTTATATCCACATAAAAATCTAAACGCAAATGTTTATAGCAGTTTTTTTTTAATAGTGCAAGCAGTCAAGAAATCATTTAATAGATCATTTATAAACAAACTGTGGATATCTATACATGGAATATTATTTAGCAATAAAAAGTAATGAACTATCAAGCTATGAAAATACATGGAGGGAACTTAAATGAATATTAACGAAAAGAAGCCAATCTGAAAAGTTCACATATTATATATTTCCAACTAGATGATATTCTGGATATAGCAAAAGGAAATAAAAAAAAATCTGTATTTGCCAGGGCTTTGAGGAGAGAGAGGGAAAGATGCACAGATGAAGTATGGGGATTTTTAGGGCAGGGTAACGCTTCTGAATGATACTGTGTGATGGATATGTTATTATACATTTGTCAAAACCCACAGGATGTAGAAAACAAAGAATGAACCCTTATGTAAACTATTGACTTTAGTTAATAATGTATCAATATTGGCTCATCAGTTGTAATTAATTGTACTATACTAATGCAAAACATTAATAATAGAGGAAACTGGGCTGGTGGGCATGTTGAGGGATATATGGAAATCCTATACTTTCACTAAATTATTTTGTAATGTAAAACTGCTCTTTTTATTTATTTTATTTTATTCATATTTTCTCAATCTTTTTTAAAATTATATTTTATTTTATTAGTTACAAGATATAGTACACTGGTTAGACATTTATGTAGTTAAAAAATGATCCCTCTAATTTCTCCTTCTCTCTTCTGGTTTTCCATCTAGCCATTATGTTAATGGTGACTGCATTTCTTATGTTGTACTTCCGATCCCTGTGATCCTCTAGCAACTACTAATTTGTACTTCTTTAACCTTTCATCCCATTTTTCCAGCCTCCCAATGCCACTCTCCTCTGGCCATCACCAAATCGTCCTCCATATTTGTGAGTCTGTTTTTTATTAAAAACTACTCTTTTTAAAAAATTCTTAATTTAAAACAATAAAAAAATCCCCCATAAGTTTAAAAAAATGAAAAAGGAAGGTCAATATCATTATATATTACAAATTAAATATGGAATTTAAAACCACAATGAGATATTATTATATATGTACCAGAATGGCTAAACTTAAAAAGGCTAAAAATGCCTAGGGCTGACAAGGACATATCAAGACATGAATTATCTCATACATTTGTACATTGCTGGTAAAAATGCAAAATGGTAGAGCTACTCTGAAAATCAGTTTACTTCTTATAAAGATCAACATATACTACCATATGATGAAATAATCTGACTTCTATTTATCCAAGAGAATTGAAACTGTATGTACAAGAATGTTTATAGTAGCTGTTTTTATAATTGCCCCAAACTGGAAACAACCCAAATGCCCATCATCTCATGAATGAATAAACAAATTATAGCATATGCATATAACAATACTACTTAACAATAAAATGGAATGCAACAACAGTAAGAAACTTTCAAAGCATTATACTATATGAAAGAAGTTAGATAAAAGGCTATAAAAAAGACAACTCCAATGAAAATGAATGGTTTAGCCTCTTTGGAAAATAGTATGATTCTTTTTAAGTGACGAGAATGTTCTGAGTTAGACTGTTGTGATAGTTGCACAGTTTTCCAAATGTACTAAACACCAATGAATTTTACACTTCAAAGAAGGTAAAGATAGAGTTACCATATGGGCCAGAAAGTTCACTTGTAGGTATATATCCAAAAGAACTTAAAACATATGTTTACACAAAAACTTTTATATGAATGCTCATAGTAGCATTATTCATAATAGCCAAACAACTCTAGTAGAAACAGCTCTAATATTCATCAACTGATGAATGAGTAAACAAATGGTATATCCATACAATGGAATGTTACTCAGCCATAAAGAATGGAAGACTAATATGAGCTACAACATGGAGAAACCTTGAAACATTATGCTAATTGAAAGAAACTAACACAGAGGCCACATATTATATGATTCCACTTACAAGAAATGTCCAGAATAGGCAAGTCCATAGTAAAAAAAAGTATGTTAGTGGTTTCTATGGTCTAGTGGTGGGAAGAATGAGAAGTGACTGTTAATGAGCATGGTTCTTTTTAACTGACGAGAATGTTCTGAGTTAGACTGTTGTGATAGTTGCACAGTTTTCCAAATATACTAAACACCAATGAATTTTACACTTCAAAGTTGTGTGAATTTTATGTTATGTGATAATGTCTCAATTTTTAAAAGCCTATATATTGTGTAATTTTATTTATATGACATTTCAGAAAAGACAGAACCATAGTAATGGAATCAAATTTCAAGGCCTGAGAATAGGGAGAGGGGATTAACTAAAAAGGGGTGAAGAGACTCAGGTAATGGCAAGTTCTATGTTTTGATTGTGGTATTGGTTATACAGCTGAATAGATTTGCTAAAATCATAAGACTGTATACTTGATATGACTCAATTTTGCTGTGTGTAACTTAACAGCTCAATAAACCTTACATAACCAAACCAAAACCAAAACCAAAACCAAAAACGAGAGAGAGAGAGAGAGAGAGAGAGAGAGAGAGAGAGAGAGAGAGAGAGAGAGAGAGAGAGAGAGAATGAGAGGAGACTATCAAATCATAAACGTAGATAAATAAACTTTTGGTTATATTTTTGGAAGCAGTTTTGTCCCATAGAAAGAATAGAAGCTTAGGCTTTCTGCGGTCCTAAATGTATCTCCTAGGACCAATACTTTTAGGTTGGTGACTTTGGTGAGATTATTAATTTCTATGAGCTTCAGTTTCTTCATCTATAAATTGCTAGAGAAAAACGCAAAAGAAAAGTGATTAATAGTTTTGGGTACCCACTACATACTAGAGACTAAGCAGAACACTTTTTAATAGCATTGTAATTCTAAAAGGTACATATAGGTAGGGAAAAAACAGGGTAGAACTTTTATAAAGTTTATATTGAGAAAAAACTAGAATAGTCAATGTACTCTACCTGAGCATTTGAAAACTTCATGGAAAAACAGATGTCTCAAAGGAGCATGCTTGTGGGTGGAGAATAATTAGTGACCAAAATGTGGTTTCCAGAGAAACATTTTTTCTGCTGGAAAGGTGACCCATGATAGGTTTGGGAGCTGATACTTGCTCATTTACTGTTTTGACTGTGAAAGGCAAATAAAGCTCATGCCAAGGAGAATTGATAGCAACTTAACACCAAATATCTAGTCAATTAATGAGAGCTGAGCTCAATTAGCAGTAGTTCAATTTGCAGCAGCTCATGGGAGTCCAATCTTGGCTGACTCCTTGCATTTGGGAGCTGACAGAGCAGCCTCGGTCAGCTCAGCAAGCTCACTCTTTGTAGGAGCCTGTGCTCTCGGCACAAAGGGAGAGCAAGGTAAGGTTTTTCCTTTGAGCAGAAATGGGGAAAGGCTAGGTTTGAGTAAGCAGAAACTGGTTGAAATTTGGTTTGAAAAACCCCTAGCCCTCCTTCTTTTATTGAAATCACAATGAGTTTTACAGGCCTCTTTCGGTTCTCTCTTCCTTCCTGAAATCAAAGCCATTGCGCTGGCCTGCTTTAACTCCTTCTGTCTACCATACAGTTTTTCACTTTATGAATATATTGTCTTGAACCTGTTGTATCTTTTTTTCTCTATCCCAAGCTAATCTTGTCTGGTAGGTAAATATATATTCCCAAGGGCAGGAGGGTATCATCAGGTACTTGCTCTTTATCCGTCTTGTCACCAGGGATATTGGGATTTAAACTAACCTCTGACAAATTGACCAGATTTACTTGAACTCTTGAAATATGTAATGTAGTCTTACCCCTCAAATATTTTTTTCTAGAACTTTTATTAAAGCCCAAGTCATGACCTTTTTACTATTTTTTGTTGAGACAAAACCTCTGACGGAAAGAGATAGGTTGTCTTTGGCCATGCACAATCTGTCTGAGCCTCAGTTCTCCACTATAAAATGGACTAAAAATACATTATTTAAAAATTATTGTGAAAAATTTTGATAATTTAGCGCAGCACCACATAGTAAATACTCGATAAATGGTAATAATGACTGCCATTTCTTCTTCTAGAGGTAATTGTTCACAAACGACTATAACAAAAAGGAAATGGGGCAAGTAAGTGGGATAGGTGAGATTCCTCTTCTGTGAAAATGTTGCCATGAAAACTTTGCAGGATGACCGTGGGCAATGGATTGTGTGAAGCACACTGTAGAAGCCCTGTCAAAACAGTACTAAGCAAGAGGGGCCATTGATGGAGTCAGGGATGGTGTCCATAAGTGCAGAGAGGAACAATGACAGATGGAGATGTGGAAAGAGGAGAGATTCTCTTATTTGTGCATCTAAACCTATCATTTTGTTTGGCACTTCTATGTAAGCAAATGAAGTGTTTCTTCTAAATAAATTAGAGCACTGAAGAAGCTACTGATTAAAGATTTCTGCTTGTGAAATTACTTTAAATGTAAAATCTGTTTCAGACTTCTCTTTGCTTTATGCATAACTTGATTTGCTAGTTTCAAGCTGGTACATGGCTCCTTGAAGCAAAAACAGGTGCTTTTAAAAAGTGGTGAGAATTCAGAATTAATGACATGCAGAGATCTATTTTCTGTCTGAAAACAGGCTATGTATCTAAAACTTTTCTCTGTGTCTGTGCCACTTAAGTGCTGGAATCATAAAACAGAAGATGAGGCAGAACAATTGTGCGATTGTTTTTAAGATCCTCAAAGAGGATTTTCAGAGTACCATAAGCTGCTAATGAATTTCAGGAGGCAGGTGCAAGACATGCAATTACTTTTCCATTTCTATCCCTTTTTATCATTTGAGAGCACTTACAGATTATTCACTGATTTTTGTGGCAGAGGCTTTTTGTGAAAAAGAAATATCTATCAGAAAACAGCTATTAAACATTATTCAAGATTTCTCTAATTGGAAGAAAAATAAGAAAGACAATGAAGAATGACAATTTCTCAGATTTAAAGACTTTCAAGTAGTTATCATTAAAAGTTTTAAGTGGTCACTTTAGTTCATTTTACAAAGATGCTGGACTACTAGCATGATTCAGACTCAATACAGTCTTTTCCTCAAGAAATATCATATTTTCGTTGTCATTGCTTTGCTTTCATTTGCTCCCTATTCGTTGATCCTTGTACCTTCTTCCTGGATTCCAGCTCCCTGGTATGAAAAGTTTAGATGTAACCTTAAGACTTTAGACAATCTTTTTATTTCATCTTGTTTCAGTAGAGGGCACTTTTATGAATGTGGGGATGTCTGTTTCTCATGTGATCTCCTCACCCTCAAACCTACTCTCTTTCCCCTTTACCATCAGTGACTTCCTTAGCTTTTACATTTTGAAGAATTTAAACAATATCACTGTTTAATTATAACAGGCTATGGAAATGCATTTTCTTGTGGTCCCAGAATTATGGCTAAGGTCAAAAGTAGATACTGAAACCACTCAAAAACCCAATTTACAAAGTCTAGACAGCTGCCAATGTTTAGAGCTGCCCTTCCAGCCTAAAAGGCTTATCAAGAGGCCACAGAATCAGCTGCATTTCTCTCCCCAACCTGATCATTACAGTAAGAGGTCTGGGTGGAGAGAGCCTGGTCACTTATTTCACATTGTGCCAGTAAGGTAGGGGCTTTGGTTTCCCTGAAGGCAGTGAAAGTCTCCATAGAATCACCAGTCAGACTGGGTGTGCCTTGTTATTAACCTGTTAGTCAACTGCATAACTAGCAAAAGGGGAGAAAAAGAATTGCAGAGTGACTGTGGGGCCGAGAGGAGAGGTAAAGACTAAGCAGCCTATACTCCTACCACACAGCGTGGCAATAATCTGTGATTATTTTTCATATTGAGTGCACCAATGAAAGATAGGTTAGCTTGCTGGTGTTCCATCAAAGAGAGCAGCCTAAGTGGCAGAAGAAGATCACTGGTGGGCGGTGGACAACCAAGGTAGGAGCTAAAGGATGAGACATGTTAAGTCACAGCTGAATCTTCTCACCAGTAACCATGCATTGAGGAGACCCCAGTGGTTTTCCTCTGAGGAACACGTGTTTGGCTTAGGAGACAGGCAGCAGATAGACAGCTGCCATGTAAAGACACTGGTGATTGGTCAGTGCTAGCAAGACAGACAGCAATAATCACCTCAAGAGGTGACTTTAGCCTTCCATAGCAGTCCCCTAAAAAACTGCCTCTTCTATCTTCTCTTGGCCCCTACACCTGAGGGAAAGAGCTGGGAAGAGGAAGCAGAATTGTGTGAATAACATACCTTATTCCCCTTCCCACAGGCAGGTCTAGCCAGTGCTAGCAGAGAAGAAGAATGTGCTTCTACATAGTGCTGACACTTTAGTTTTAAAATGAATAAGAATAAATATTAAATTCTGAAAGTCATTGATTCATTCCACAGATTTTATTCATCACCTACTATATGCCAGTAGTTCTCTAAGTGTATATAATAATTATTAAACAAAACAAAATTCAAAGGAGACTGACACAGGCTAATACTGAAAATGATAGGAAAATTACAAAAACCTAGAAAAGATTTTCTAAAAGGAGCCACCAACTGGTGGAAAATGAGACTCAACAAAGCAAATTCAGTAGACAATTGTTTGAAAAAATAATAATAAAACTATCTTATGTTGATATCCCAAGGAGATGAGACTGTGCAAAAGACCATTTACCTGTTTTTATCAGCATACACATTTAATGGGCACAAGGTGGATCCTAGGGGAAAGGAGGTTTAAATAGGAAGAATAGTGGCGGAAAGGAAAAGAGACCATGGGATAACTTCACAGCTGTGTTTTTGTTGTTGTTGTTTTGTTTTGTTTTTAGGCTAATCTTGTTGTCATTGCAGAGAAACCACATTTGTTATTAGGGCTTCTAAAAGAGAATCCTTAACATCCATCCTTCATTTCATAGTAACCTAATGAATACCACCAGCATGCTAACTGAGATGGAGACAACATGAGGAAGCTATAAAACCTGCCCTGAGAGTCTAGCAGGTGAAAAGGTCTGCACATAAAGTACAATGTATCATCTTATGTTTGCATAATGCTTTATAATTTACAAGATGTTTTCACATGTTTGATTTGGGAACATTTCTCTCAGGTAGGCCATTCTTTTTTACATGAAGAAATTCAAATTCAGCAAGTTTAAGTAAGTTGACCAAAACTCACAGCTACCAAGTAGAGATTTGAACCACATCTTCTGAATTCCAGGTGTTATTTCCATGACATCTCACTGCATCCTAACGATCATAAAGAGCAGTGTGTGATAAGCAGTGAATATACAATATTATGCTAAAGAGCATGGATTGGCAAACTTTTTCTTAAATGTCCAAATAGTAAGTACTTTAGGTTCTGCAGGGCATGCAGTCTGTTGATGACACATCAATGAATGGGTGTGGCTGTGTGCTAACAATACATACAAAAACAAGCAGTGGTCCAAATTTGTCTCATAGTTTATCTGTCTTTGCTATAGAGGGTCATAGGAGGGCAAACTCATCCCTTCTTGGTAGTGGTGAATTGATTTCTGGAGGGGGAGGTAAAAGCCTGATAGGTAATGTTTGCCAGTTTCTGTGATATAACTACCCCCACTATGACTGATTTAAAAAGCTACCCTCATGAAGTCACAGAATGATGAGTTGGAAAGAGGTGTGTATAAGCCATTCCCAACACATCAATGCCTGAGAGTATCACTGAAGACTTCTATGCCATGGGTAGGACATCTACAGGTGAAAATAGAGTATGGGCAGAGAAAAAAGAACAAGAAGCACATCATAAATGTGGACAAGTGCTAAGGGTGTTCTGGGAATGATAGCTAGCTCAACTGGGCTTGAAAACAGGTTGTGGGTAGTAGATAAATGGTTACATCAGGTCTAGTGCCGACAGCCTTAACTGCCAGTCAAGGAACTTAGGACTTGTTGAGTAGCCTTCTGTGGCCTCTGAAGCTTTTTTAACCTGAGGACAGTTATGGTCAGAGTTGTATTTTATTAAAATGTCTCTAGCAACCATCTGAAATTGGTGCAAAAGAAATTAGAGGGAGATTTGTTGAAAAAAAAATCTATTGAGATACAAAACAGGAGAGTCAGAGATGATAAAACAATCAATCCAGTTTGGTCATTGAAGTAGGAGAAAGTAGAATAATTTCTCACCCAGAATAGTGCTAGTCTAATATATTATCCTGTTTCCTTTCTTTCAACTCTTTTTTTATTCATCATAAATCAGCTATGATGGGTCTCAAATTTGGGAGTGCATCGGGATCACATGGAAGCCTTGTAAAAGGTGGCCCCTGTGACCTGAACCCACAGTTTCTGAATTGCAAGTGTTGTTATTTCCATGACATCTCACTGCATCCTATTCATCATAAAAAACAGTGTATGATAAGTAGTGAATTTTAAATAGAACATTGAGCTACAGAATGGTGGCTTACCCCCCAGAATGTCTGCTCTAATGAGTCTGGGTGAGGCCTCAAAACGGCATTTCAACAAATTTCTGGGTGATGTTGAAACTGCTGACTTTGTAACCACACTTTGAGAACCACCATTGTGGCAAATACTATGACTCTTCAATATAGATATTCCTCAGTCACCTCAAACCCAAGTATAGAGTACTGAACTCATTATCCACTTCCTGCCAAATTCCCCTATTTTCCCCATTATAGTAAGTGGAAGAACATTTTTCTAGCAAGCAGCCTCAAAGTCTTCTCCCTTTCACTCCTCCTCTCTTAGTGAGATAAATCATTATGCCCTGGTTGCTTCTTCTTACTAAAACTCTCTTTAATCCATTTACCATTCTTCATTCCTACTGTTACCTTAGTTTAGGCATCATCTGACATGTCATAGGGACATTCTGTATGAGGCTTTACATTTCCACTTGTCTTTCTCAAGCATTCTCCACACTATGTGCAAGGTGACCTTATAAAACAAATCTGTTTGTGTCACTCCTCAGCGTGAAGCACTTTTCACTTGCCATTGAGATAAAGCCCCAGGTTTGTAACATGGTCTACAAGGCTCTATGTGTTGTGAACTGCCTGTTTCTTCACACTCACTTAAGAGAACACCTCTCACTGTTTATACTCCCATCACACCAATATCCTGCCAGCTTTTTGAGCCCATCATTCTTTCTCTGGAAGCCAGGGCTTTGACATACAGCTTAGAATACTCTTTCTTCCCATTTTGCTGTACAACTCCTAGCCATCTCTCAAGTCTCAGCTTACGTTTCCTTTCCTCAAGAAAGTGTTAACTTACCCACTAGGTCAGGTTAGATGGGCTCACTATACTTGCTCATGCTTTTCTTCATAATACCCTTTTCAAAATGAAATTAATTCTCTGAATTCTCTCTCAAGAGAGGCCATTTGCCTTGTGTGCCACCCTATCTCTAATACTTAGTGCCATGCCCATTCCGTTATAAGAACTCAACATTTGTTGAAATGTAATACTTTATTACTCTCTTCCTCTTTTTCCCTTTCTTGAAAATTGCAGAAAACTTTAATAATTTCTTACCCAATATTTATTCTTTGCTAACAGAGCCCTGATTTTGTTCCAGTTTCTGCCTATATTGTGGCCAGTGATAGTGTGACCCCTTTGAAGAGATTCAATAAAAAGAAAGTTATATTTCCAAATCTGATGTAGAATTAAAAACAAAACAAAACCAATACTAAGGTTAAAAGCAATGAAACTATTAACTCTCCAGTATAAAAAAACATTCATTCATTTATGCATGCATCCAACCAGTATTAGTATATGTGAAACAGGGTACTAGGCATTAGATACCAGTGGTGAGCAGAACAGATATGATTCCTTCCCTTGTGAACTAATAGGAGTTGCCCAGGTTGAGTGTGTGTGATGGGAGGGGGCAGTGGTGTTCCAGACAGAGGAAGCATCGTGTGTAAAAACTCGAAATTGAGAGTCGTCATGACTTTTTGGAGAAACTAAAAATAGTTCAGCTTGGTCAGCGTAGGGAATGAGGTGAAAGTGAGATAGATATGTGGCCTAAAATGTACATAGAGACAGAACATGAATGGCTTTATTAGCCATTTTAAGAGATTTATCCTTGAAACGAAGGGCAGTTTTGGAAGAATTTGAACCAAGTCTGGGCATTTTAGAAGGATCCACCTGGTAGTTGCGTAGGAAGTTGAAAGGGTTAAGACAGGATGCAGTAAAAAAAATATAAAAAGATATGGGAAGGTCATCAATCCAATTGTTTCTAAAATTTTTCCCATCATGGGATACATGAAAAAAATGATGTTTTTATACATGTTATGTACACTAGAGGGAATTTGAAGACTCTGATTAGGCTTCCAGCTGTTGGAGGAGACAGGCCCAGGGACCCATTCTCCCAGGCCAGTAGAGTGCTCCAAGGGCTGAAGAGACTCAATATCTAGGCATTTCAGCACACCTGCAAACCGTTTTCTGCACATCTGTTGAAAAGCTCTGATTTAATCCTATATCTGGTGCTTATATTCTCTCTTTTAAGCACATCAATCTGAAATGCAAATAGATAAGGAGGGCCTTTGACTAAATTGACACTGAGCCTCCCTCTTTCCAACTTCCTACTAAGCCCTCTCTGCCTGGTTCTCTCCTTGTGGCTTCTAGATAACTGAAGGCTTCTAGATAATTGTGGCTTCTAGATACCTTTCTCTATCTCCTTTGGACTCAACACAGCCAACCTTCCAGGTACACTCCCTCAGGGCTCTACTCCAAATGACAGTGAGAATGAGAGTGAGCACAGCATTACCCCACCAGCAGAACAACAAGAGAAGTCAAGGTCATTAAAGTGAAATTATACAAATGAGATTTTCTGGCTGGAGCAAACTAAAATGATTGAGGTGAAAAAGTAGAGAGGAATTGGAAAAAAGGAGCAAGGACACTGGAAGAGTCCCTGGCTAAAGCTTGCTGCTGGCTCAGTAATTTGCCAGGTGAATTAAGTTGGTACTTAATTTGCATAAAAAAGGAGCTAGGCCTTGCTGGAGCCTGCAGTGCCTCCAGGCTGTACCTCCAAATTAAGCAATACTTTGTAGGTAAGAGTTTGTTTTATCAAAAGGCTTTATGGAGAGCTTTAACAAGCATTTAGTAATCAAATTTTAAAACAGCCCTATGAAGCAAGCCATGCAATATTTTTCTGCCTTGTTCAGAAGAAAACCAAGTGAGATATGAAAAGAGCAAATGACTGCTGACACTGGACATCTTGGGAAGGCTGATCTTTATTTCTGTGTCTCACACAGCATCTGAAGAGAGGTGAAGGTTAAGTAAATGTCTCCATGAAAGTAAATAACATATCAGAAAAGGTTAAGGATATCAATAGGATCAGCAGACTGAATTCTGTAGTCCACTAACTTTGGTGACATGAAATGTATCACTAGACCTCTTTCAAATGTTTTATACTTATAGCTGGGGCCCTAACACCTGGACATTCTCATTTAGTTTAGTGAGTTAGGCCAGGCCTGTGTATCTTTAAGTAAATGTTTCTGAGTGTGTCTTAATATAGACTGTATTAGTTTTTTAGGGCTGCCATTAGGAGAATACCACAGACTGGGTGGTGTAGACAGTAGAATTTTATTTTTTCACAGAAGTTGGAGATCAAGATGTCAGCAGGGTCTGTTCATTCTGAGGTCTCGCTCCTTGGCTCGAAGATGACCATCTTCTCCCTGTGTCTTTACATGGTCTCTTTGTACTTGTGTGTGTCCAAAATTTTTCTTTTTATAAGGATGCCAATCAAATTGACTTGGGGTTCACCGTAATAACCTCATTTTATCTTAATTGCTTCTGTAAAGACCCCATTTCCAAATATGATCATGTTTTCCTGTACCGAGGGTTATAACTTTAACTGGTTTTTTATTATTGTTTTTGCTGGGGGAACATGATTCACCTCATAGCACAGATCAAATGTTTTGTTCCACTGCTCTGCACTGACTTACCAATTGTGGATGTTAAAGATAGAATGGGCTATAAGAGTAGATATCCTTTCCTTTTATGGATAAAAGAAGCCTGAAGACCAATGCCTTTTGGAAGTGATGATCAGCACCATGTGGACCCATTACAATCCAGGAGGGCAGAAACATTCCAAGTCTTATTTACCCACAGAGCTAAAAACAGTGCCAGGTGCTCCATCAGTATAGGTCAAATGAATGAATCAATGGATGGATGAGTGAGTGAACCCAATGCTGTTTCCCCTATAGCACTCTTCCTCATATCATCAGAAGAGGTTATTTTTAAGTTATTAGAGGGAGGATGCAATAAAGATTCAGGAAATAGAAACAATTTTTCTAAGTGGCAATTTGGATAAGCCTAGTGGAAGGTGAAAGGCATTTTTCCTCTGGAGCCCTATTTTATTTTTTCTCTGATTGTTTTCTCTGTGAAAGTAGACAGGACAACTTCCTTTGGCCAGAATCACCAGAAGAGGTGAGTTTTTGCTCTTCTCCTCAAATGTCTCAATATTTGTCCTCCATTTCGTGCCATTCGCTTGATGAGAAATGTGTACTCATGTCTAACTAAACTACAGCATGTCTGGCTTTGTCCAGAGCCAAGAAAAGCTTCCTAATTTTATTTTATGTATTACTGAGGCAGGAGAACTATTTGTAGCTTAGCTAACTGCAGATGCCTAATATGTGAAGAAATAAGTGCCCAGCAATTTTTGCCACCGCTCATTTTGTGATAAGGAGACTAGAGATTAGGAGGTCTTTGAGAGTGATAGCTCTTGCTATGTAGTGGATGTCCCTAAGCTTACACTTGCAAATAGTAAACTTATTATTCTTCCTAGTTTGATTAAAATGCAAAGAGTTCTAGAATCTCCAGTTTATTTAACTCTGCCCATCTCTATTCCACAGAACTTCCCCAAGAACACGGAGACCACCCACACTTGCCCACTTGGCCTGGCAACCACACTCACTGTCTCACACTCACTTGGCCTTGGGTATTGAATAGGGCTGAGGACCCACTGTGTGGCAGGGTGTGCCCTTCCTTAGCCCTTTCTTTCACATGTAGTTTTAAAAGTGGCTACAATAATTTACTCTAAATATCCCACAGAGCTTTTGAACCTAAGAAATAGATTACATAATTCTACAAAAGCAGACATGTATCAACTATAACCCTCAGTTACTGCAGCGTGTGGAACAGTGACAAGAATTTTGTGAGATTTATGGCTGCCAGAAAGGTTGTGAATTTTTCTAACTGGGCCATGAGACCTTGCTGCTTTAAAAGACCACTTGAGTGAGTGAAAGGTTTTTCTAGTGGTATTTAACCCCTTCTCTATCTTTTATAACCCTTTCCAGTGCCCTGCACACACACATTTCTCTTCTCTCATATGGACTCACCTGTTCGAAGTTTGAGGCCCTTTGGGATATGCGAGCAGCTTCCTCATCTTGATGCTTCCCATCTCTCTAATCCAGTGGTTCTCAACCAATTATAATTTTGCCTCTTTCTTCTCCAGAAGATGTTGATAATTTCTGGAGACCTTTTGGTTGTCACACTCAGGGGATTATATTGACATCCAATAGGTAGAGGTCAGGGGTGCTATTAAATACCCTGCATAGGACAACCCCCCACAACAGAGAATTTCTCAGCCCAACATGTTAACAGTGCTGAGACTGGGAAACTGCTGTAAACGATGGCTGCCTCCTTACATTGTCCACAGTTCATGGTCTAGAACTCCATCGTGCTGTCCTCCACTTCTGTTGTAGAAGAGGAGATCGACTCCACTCTCCGCCTATGCTTTTGAGCCCTTCTTTCTTCTTTACTCCATCATGCATTCCCCTCACTCTACTCTTACATTCTTCATTATTCTTTCTACATGTCTTCATTTCCTCTTTGTCTATAAATATGAACCAGGTTTTCCTAACTTAGTAGGAATCCTCCAAATAGATATTAAATGATTGATGACTCAAAACTCTTCTTTAAACCCCTTGAAATGCACCCTCTTTTTCTGTACTGCAAAATTTTTATATGAGTAAAATTTTCTTCCCTCTTTCTTCCCCACCCTGCATTTATTCTTTTTTCTTTCTCTTTTTCTTTCTTTCTTTCTTCCTTTCTTTCTTTCTTCCTTTCTTTCTTTCTTTCTTTCTTTCTTTCTTTCTTTCTTTCTTTCTTTCTTTCTTTCTTTCTTTCTTTCTTTCTTTCTTTCTTTTCTTTTCTTTTCTTTTCTTTTCTTTTCTTTTCTTTTCTTTTCTTTTCTTTTCTTTTCTTTCCTTTCTTTCCTTTCTTTCCTTTCTTTCCTTTCTTTCCTTTCTTTCCTTTCTTTCCTTTCTTTCCTTTCTTTCCTTTCTTTCCTTTCTTTCCTTTCTTTCCTTTCTTCTTTCCTTTCTTTCCTTTCTTTCCTTTCTTTCCTTTCTTTCCTTTCTTTCCTTTCTTTCTTTTTTTTTCTAACTTTATTTTCTACTAGACCTCAGCTTAGACTTTGGCTTCACTGGACATTCAGCATTGTTGACCACTTACTTTTTAATAGGGCTCTCTTCTTCCTTACCTGCTATGTGTGCAGTCATCTACTGCTGAATCTGCTGTGCTGTTTTTCTTTAATGATCATTAATTGATGATACACTGATAAAATTCAGAAGTGTTTTTTTCTAACAGAATTTTCTTGCCAAATGGTGTCAGTAACACAGCTCCCAGCATCTGATATGTGAATAGTGAATTGGCAACAGGTTTTAGGCAGCATTAGAAATCTCATTCAACAACATCTTTATAAATCATAAACTGTTCTTTGGTTTTGAGTTTCACTTTCTACAGCAAAAATGAGAGGCAAAAGTTGTCCATGGTCACCTCTCCATCATTGAAAGCCATACTCCTTCCTGTCTCATATTACACAGCCTCTCAGATTTCATTTTCTAGCAGGGTCTCAATGTTTACTTTTATATGGCTGAACCCCTTATCATAAAACACTCCAATATATTTTAGAATCATAAAACACTCCAATATATTTTTTTGAATTTCTCAAAATTATCTGACCTAACTAAATATTTGGTGTGACTTTAATTTTGCTGGCCTCTGCATCAGAGGTGGCCAGACTGGTCTGCTCATTTGATCAATCCCTGCTATTGTATGATTGGTCTTGTCTTTTTGAAGTGTTCTTCCAACATTCAAAGTCTTGTCCACCTGCTGCCATCTTGAATTTCTTGCCCACAAAGACATCTTCCATCCTTCCCTGAGCCATTTCATTCTGTAGGTTCTCTCAGAACCTCTGCATCTCCTCGTGGAACCACATAAGGATTTCTTAGGTTCCTTTACATCCCATGCAAAGTTTGGTGAGCTGAAATGCTCTTGTGTCATCTTTCCTCCTGCTGCCTTCTCCAATACTATAACTTATATATTACATTTGTCTTGGTGCCAAATTGTATGCTGGGGTTCCTCTAAGGCAGTGGTCCTCAACATTTTTGGCATCAGGGACTGGCGCTCCTATGAGAATCTAATGCCTGATGATCTGAGGTGGAGCTGAGGCAGTGATGCTAGTGAAAACTATCTTCTCACATGAATTTTTCCAACTCCTATGAGTGGGGACTGTTGTATTTTCAGAATATATATTTAGCTTTCTCAGCCCCTCAATAAATAGAGGTCATGGAGCCTCAGATCATCATAATATTCTCAGGTTCATTTGGCTTATGCAGTAGCCATAAGTGAGAAATCTGATCTTCATTTTGAGAGTTCAGCACCCTGTGATTATGAAGTATAATTAGTAAAAATGGGGAGATAAGAGGTATTTTAATAAAGTATAAGTAATGATCTCAAAGTTATGAGTGAAACACTATCTATTTAATAAATTACAATGAAACATATTGTTTGAAGATTGTTATTGCCTTATGCCCATTGTATTTGCCTAGCTTATGATAAAACTTTTTAATAGCTGTTAGATGCTGATACATTCAGAAAATGCCCCCCATCCCAGTGCATTTCAGTGAAGACACAATACCCAACATCTGTGCTGTTTAATGAATGTGTTTAATGAAATACGTTTAATGACGTGTTTAATGAAATAGCAGTAAGCTGAATGTCACTTGAGATCTCTACCTTTGGGAACAACATGAGCCATATATTGTTTACCTCTGCCATCTACCTAACTTTCTGATGATTTCTTTGATTTTCCAAAGTAAAATGTGGAGATAATAGTCCTGTCTATTTACTGAGATGTAGGACACTAACGTTTTTTCTTTTCCTTCTGCTATCTAGCTACATGTTCCTGTGAGGTATCCCCAGCGAACTCGCCAGTAATTCCACGTATAGGAGGAAGATAGATAAAGGTAACTGAATTTGGTATAAGTAATTGCATTTCACTTTCTCCTCTGAGTGCCTCTCTATCTGTTAGATCCAAATGGAATATAAACTCTTTGAATTCATTAGAAACTCCACGTGGTGGCCATCTGCTGCAGACATAGCTATTGGCTCACTCAACTCCATTTCAACCCCCTGGTAGCATGCTTTGCATCAGTGGTGCTGTGGTCTCCAGAACAGCAGCTTCAGCATCACCTAAAAACTTGTTAGAAATTCAAATTTTCAGGCCCCAGTCCAGACCTGAAGCAGAAATTTTGGAAGTGAACCTCAGCAATCTGTATTTTAATAAGCCCTCCAGGTGATTCTGATGCACACTAAAGTTTGAGAACCATTGCAGTATATCTCCGCTACTCAAAGTGTCATCTGCATCACCATTGGCATCACTGGAAAGCTTGTTAGAAATGTAGAATCTTGAACCCTGAGACCAGGGTCTGCATTTTTTAAAATAAAATATCCATATTATTCATGTTACAATGAAGTATGAGAAGCTATGCCTTGCGTCTCTGGTTTAACACTGGCTGCACATCGGAATCACCTGTGGTGTTAATACACACACACACACACACACACACACACACACACACACACACACACACAAAATGAAGCCTCAGAGATTTTAAATTGAATTTTTATAAAGTGTAGCCTGGAATTTGAATTCTAAAATCTTCTGAGATTATTTTTAATATGCAGCAAAATTTGAGAACCACTGTCTTATCAAGCTAAAGATGGAGAAATTAAATATTTTCCAACTATCTTATATCTTCAAATGACCTAACAGCATCTAAGTACTGTTGACCTTTGAACAACATAGGTTTGAACTGCGCAGGTCCACTTATATCCAGAATTTTTTCAACTGACCAGTGCAGTTAAGACCAAGTCATTCAAGGGCCTTCTGGTGGATGGGATTCTAAGTATGTAGAGGACTGACTTTAATTATTTACAGATTTTTGACTTCATGAATAGTTGGCACTCCTACCCCCATCCCCCATCACCATGTTGTTCAAGGGTAAACTGTAAATGTATCTGAGGATGATTTGAAAGGCATACTGTGACGGTCTGACTCTGTGTTGGCTTGCAGTTATGGGTTTCCTGCAGCAGCAGTTCAGGGGTCCCAATGTTTATCTCTAGCTTCACAGATGTCAGGAGGTGGGGCATCCATTTCATTGGGGTTAGCCTCAGCATAAGTGCAGTGGGACTATAGCCTGCAGTTGGCACAGAAGTTCCCTGATTTTCTGGGTTCCTGATGATGATGGAGAGCAGTGCCCTTGGTGAGCAGGTTCTGCAGTGTTGTTCTATAGGTCATCAGTACAAAAGTCAGCCTAGAGTCCTTCTACCCATTTTGTAAGCACTTAATTTTTAAAAAATCATTTCCACTCAAGACAGCTATAGGGGTTTCATTATCTTCTACTGAATTCTGACTGATCCATCTATATCAGATATAAATTCATATCCATGTCAATTATTGATTGTTCATGAAGTGACTAAATGGAAGCATTTGAATTGAATTAATTTGAACTTTTTATTTTCATTTAAAAATCAGATTTTTGTTATCAGAAAGAAAAATTAGTCATAAGAAAACTACTATGGAGAACCCAAACTTATAATTCTAGTCAAGAACAGCTCTTTTTAAAAAATATTATATCACCCTTCCCACCAGTATGCATCTGCTCAAATCATAATTGTGATAATTATAAAATTTGTGTGTAGACATTTTCCCATCCAGGTCTTATAAGTCCTTTCCATTTGTAAAGGCAAGACTGACTCTTTTACTGCCTAATAAATACAAAATGATTTTTTTTCATTATTTCTGGAGACAAAACTGAGCATGAGTTTTATCCTATAAATTCAAATACCTGTTTTTTTAAATCTATCTACCAAAGAAAATCAAATTTAGTAAGAAATATGATTTTATTTTCAAATGATGTTTGTGACGACTACAGTCTTTTATCTTAGACATTTCTGAATTTTCAAAAGTATTTTCTGCACATAAAGGGTAACAATGGCTTTTGATGTCAGAAACTGATGGTCCAGCCAGTGGGTAAATAGGAAAATAGAAAGTAGGAAAAAGGGAAGGTGATGGGGAGACTAAAAACTGAGTGCCCACCATGACCAAAGTAGATGTATTTTCTGCACATGTGAGATGGAAGTTGCCTCCACCATGTGTTTCCACCATGTGTTTTAAATGCAATTTTTTAATTTGCCAATTGTTTCTGGATGTCCCCATTCCATGTTGGTGGTTGGAAGTTATTAAAGCATTCTTCAAAAGCTGTTTAGATACAATTTTTCCATAAAGATGAGTAGCCATTCTATGTAGGATTTTCACACAGTGACTGTTATTCTAAAGAAACAGAGTAGTAGAGTCAGTGGGCCATCCTTAATAAGATTGTCCCAAGAGCTTTTTGTAGATTATCTCATTGCCTTTCCCAAACTGAGCTTCCTTTTACCAACACAGGAGACAGGTGATCTTTCATTTTGGCTCTCCTTAGTAAAGAGGCTCCCTTCCCCATTACCTTTCATCTTTCTTTGATATCACCTCAGAGAGTAGCACTTCTTGTACTACAGCTTCACTCCCAGATATTGCTGGGGGATAGGTAGTTAGACTTGCATTTACAAGGTGGAGAGAAGGAGAGACATGGCAGCCTATATTGGACTGAGACAAATGAGATTTTGTGAAGTCAGATTTTCCGGATACATAAGTATTTAAGATTGTCTTTATCTACAGTGAGTCAGAGGTATATTTCATGTAGAGGGTGACCGTCATACTAGAGACACAAGCTGACTTGCACTTTCTAATTGCATGGGTGTTTATCATATTTAATTTGTTAGTTTTATTTCACTGATTGTAGAGGTTTGTGGCTTGCCATTTAATTTTGGTACACAGGAATTTTGGAACACCAAAACATTTTATAGATAATTTCAAAATGAACTGGGTCTCCAACAAATTTGATTTGTGGGAAATAAAGAACAAAGACTTGTTAACAGAGGGCTTTAAAATGTAATTACTCACACATGCAAACATGTTTAAGTGTGGAATCTCAGTGAAGGCATATCATACAGTACTTTCATGCTCTCACTGTTGCCCATTAAAAAAACTCCTATGCCATATGCAGGTGTGATTATACAGTCAACTGCCAATTCTGACTGGCTCAAGGATACTTTTAAAAATGTCCAGATGGATATAAATGTTGAATTTGGCAGTTTAGTTATGGAGCCCAACATATTCGTTTTAAGTATTAAAGCACTGAAGCGGAATATTGATGATTTCCCCCAACCCTAAATAGATTTCAAAAGAATAGTTTGTTTTTTAAACTGGAAATTATATTTTCCCATTTTTTTTCTGAATCTCAGAATAAACTTTATTCTGAATTTTATCACTATTTTTCAGCCCAAATATTTTATGAACACCATTAAAAACTTTTTTTTTTTTTAGTGGATAAGCAAAAATAAGTTAGAGACTGGCTTTTGAGGTGACTTGGTATCTTTAAATGAGTGCATAGTGAGGGGGAAATAAAGCTATGACATCTTAGCTTTCCTGCGTAGTCCTCTAGAACCTGCCATCTGCTCTCCAGAGACATGATTTATAGGAGGAGGACATGAAAACTGAACAGAGGGACAGGAGTGATCCCTTGATTTTTGATATTACAATCACATACATACACATCTGCTGCCCAAAAGAACAAGGCTCGGGGGTGACTTGCTATCAGCACTGCTGTGGGAAAATGCCATAAATATCATCATTACTATTTCCCATTGCCCAGATTTCAAATCCTCAGTTATAGTCAGGAAACTCCAAATGATTGGTCAACTTTTCAAATAACTTATGTGGCTGATAGAATGTGGGTTTGCCTCATCTAATGTGTGATGCAGAGCTTCCTTCTGGCAGACAGAAGCATCTGCAAAGCATCCCTACAATGTTGCTAGGGTGGGCCTGTCAACAAGATTGCTGAAGTGGGACCCTGTCTCATGATAGACCCAGCATAGCATATGTAAGTGCTTCAAGCATGTGGAAGGGTAGAAGGAAGTGGTGTTTTTATATAGTGCCTGGCTCAGTCCAGGTGTAAGGCAACAATGTGATGGTATTTGTAGTGATGATTTTGGGGTTGGCAGCCAAGTGTTCCAAGATTCCCATTGTCCTCCAAGTAGGTGATAGCCAAACCTCACTCTTGCATCTTTCATCTTAGAAAATTAGGTTGAAATGAATATTTTAGATGAAATGTAACAGGCAATATGGAAAGAAAATCTTGGAGTCATGTGACTTGATATAAATTTTTAAATAGTTTAAGTGTAAACAGTGACAGTAGAGAGAGAATTACTAGGTAATTAGATTAAAGCAGTGACTTCATATTTTCTGGCTTGAAGATGAATTCCCTGCAGCCAGTTCTCTCTGAAGAACCTACCCTATCTGCTTCTTCTTCATGTAGGTACAGTTTAAAGACTCATCCAGGTTATGTATTTTATTTGAACATCACAAAAATGAAAACACACAAGTAAAAGATATCTTGAGTGTAACGTGCCTCAAATGGAACTCTTAATCTTAAAGCCTTTGTCCTGTCTCATTGATAGCAAGTCCAGACTTCTTGTTACTCAGACTGAAAACCTCAATGTCATCCTTACTTTTTTTTAAACCCTACTTCTAACTCTTCTGAAAATCCTTGTTTCTACCTTTCAGAATGCTTTTCATCTCTTCCACTGTAACTACACTGAATCTGAGCTAATTTCTCCCCATGTTACTATAGTAGCCTCCCTACTGACAACCTTGTGACTCTAGAGATTGTTCTCAGCCAGAAAAGCCTTTCAAACATAAATTGACTCAGCATTTCACTCAGAATAGAAGCAAGTCCTCATCAGCACCCATGGAGCTCTAATAAACTAGCTAATAACCTCACTCCTCACATGTCTTCTCCTTACACTAAACTCCTTGTTGTTCAAACACTCTGAGCATGCTGCTGCCTTAGTGCCTTGCACTGCTATTTCTTCTGCCTAGAATGCTCTTTCCACATAGCTGACTGCTTTGCTCTTCCACTTTGTCTTTTCTTAAATATTACCTTCTTGATGAGGACTTCCCTGATAACCCCATTTATTATGATAACAGCCTCTTCAGCATTCCTAACCCCCTTGACATCTTACTTGCTTTATGTCTTTTCTCCTGAATACTTATCACTTTATACATACTGTACCATTTGTTTACCTCTTGTATCCACTGCCCATTACCTCCAATGAACTGTAGACACCAGGAAGGCAGGGCTTTTTCCATTTTGTTCACTGACGTATCTTAAGTTCCTAGAACAGTGCTGGCACATAAAAGATGCTAAATAAATGCTTGTTGAATGAATGAAGTTAACTCAGCCATAATGTTACCAGATTACATTTTCATATTTTAGGCATATTTATAAGGGGTGTGCATATTGTGTGGCATCATTTAAGCCATACAAAATACCACGTGGCTGGCATTATTATCATTCCAACGTACAGAATGGGAAAGGAAGGCAAGAAAAGTAAAGGACCTAATTTAACACAACCAAAAAGTTGTAGTTAGATTTGAAACCCATGTTTCTCCTGGTGCAGAGCTCAGACCTTTCACCCAGGCTCTGCCTCCCAGATCTCACTTGTATGATTCTTTTGAAGAACTGTGACCCCTTCTGTCATTCTCTTTCTCTTTTCCTTTCCCTCTTATTCCAGAGGCTCCAGTGTCCTTTCCCATGGCTCCAGTCTGGCTCTCTGTATTTGTTTTATGATTTTTAAGAAGTCTTATGAACCCAGAATCCAAATCTTCTGACTCTTGGTCGAGTGCTCTTTTTGTGGCACCAGGCTTACTTGCCAACATGAAAATAAACTTACGATGTTTAAGTTTACATATCATAATATAAAGAGATACATAGAGCAAAATTCCTATAAAGAGCATGAAACTTTGCCTATATTTTGAGAGCAGATGATTCAGTTCCAAGCAGAATTATTTTAACTTAAGCACAACTTGTTTTTTTATGGAATATTATCATATAAAGCACTAGAGGAAAGAAAAAAATGTTAATCAAGCTGTGATAAGAAATAAGTTCATGCTGGTTCTGAGATATGGCTATGTTTGCTTTCTTTTGGGTCACTTTATCCAGGTGTGCTTTTACTTCTTACTAATATCTAAGGGTTGAGTCAAGTCCCAGCAACCTAGAGGCTGCAACTTAGAATTTAAAAATTTTCGATCTCACTGGTTGATAAATGATTATTGTGAGTGTGAAAATGTAGTCTCTACCATTATAATTCAAGAGTGCATTGAGGAACAAATCTATGATTACTAGAGAAGTTGCATTGTGGTCAATTCTCTTCCAGCTTGTCTGTACTGGTGCCCATACATGGAGCTTACAAATACTATTTATATCAAATTCTTCTAAAGACTGGAACAATGCTTAACCTTTCTACAAAATTTACTTAAACCCTGCTTTAATCTACTGGTTCTTCCCTTGGCCTAGTCTCTTTTTTCTTCTTATTTCTTTACTTGAATGATACTGATCCACTTCTTGCATTTTTCTTTTTTCCTCTTTAAAAACTGCTTTTGAAATCATAGGTATAAGATTAGGAAGACATTAAGGTTGTCTGTTCTCACTATTCTATTCAGCATTGTACTGGAGGTTCTAGAGTGAATAAAAGATGGATGGATGGATGGATGGATGGATGGATGGATGGATGGATGGATGGATAGATAGATGAAAAGGCATCAAAATTCTAAAGGAAGAAGTAAAATGGCCATTATTCACAGACAATGTAATTAACTAGGTAGAATATCTAATATAACCCTCAAAACAACTACTAGAACTAATGAGTAAATTTAAAAAGGTTACAGGAAACAAAATCAGTATAAAATATTCCATTATATTTCTATATACTAGCAAGGAATAATCAGAAATTGAAATTAAAAATCTCAATAGATACCATTGAAAAAATGAAATATGTAGGAATAAATCTGACAAAGATGAGAAAGATCTGTACTGTGATGAGATTAAATAATACCTAAGTAAATGGAGAGATGTACCATATTCATGAATAAACTACTAAGTATTATTATCAGTTCTTTCCAAATTAATCTGTAGATCTGATGTAATACCCATGAAACTCTCAGCAATTGCAAGCTAATTCTAAAATTCATACATAAATGCAAAGGACATAATAAAGCAAAATAACTTTGACAAAAAGAACCAAATTAGAGTATTAACACAATCTAATTTCAAGACTTATTGAAAGCTACAGTAATCAAAGCACTATGGAATTGGTATAAAGACTGACAAATAGGTCAATAGAACAGACTAGAGAGCATGAAATATACACACACACACTCGTACAGGACTGATTTTTGACAAAGTGTAATGGCAATTTAATGTAAAAATAATAACCTTTTTAACAATTGTATATACACATGCAAAAATAATAAATACAATCCACAACTCATATCATATACAAACATAAACTCAAAACAAATCATAGACCTAACTATAAAACCTAAAATTACAAAACTTCTAAAAGAAAACATACATGAAAACATTTGTGACTTTGTGTTAGTCAAGGATATTTTTAGCTGTGACACGAAAACACAGTCCATAAAAGAATAAATTGCTAAGTTGGATTTCATCAAAATGACAAAGTTGCACCCTAAAAGACACTGTTAAAAGAATGAAAAACAAGCCACAGACTTGTGCAGATCTATATCTGATAAAGGATTTAAATGCAGAATATTTTTTAAAACTCACAAAACTCAATAAGAAAACAACCCAGCTAAACGATCAGCAAAAATATAGATAACACATGATCAAAAAGATCTGCAAAGAGCAAATAAGCACATGAAAAGATATTCAGCATTTTTTTATTAGGGAAATATAAATTAAAAATATAAGATGCTAATACTACACAGCAGTTAGAATGACTAAAATTAATGGACTAAGCATACTAAGTGTTGACAAGGATGTGGAGTCACTGGAACCCTCATATAGTGCTGGTTGGGATATAAAATGGTACAACTACTTTGGAAATGCTTAATAGTTTCTTTAAAATTTCAACAAACATCTACCATGTGATATAGCTCATAAACTCATAAATATTTACCTTAGATAAATAAAAGCATATGTTCTATGAAGTTTGAGCATGAATGGTCATAGCCAAAAACTGGATCTGACCCAAATGTCTATTAATAGGTAAATGGATAAATGAACTGTGGTATATTTGTGGTATATTTATACAATAGAATATTTTTTCACTGAACAGTAAAAAGACATGATGCTGTAGTATGAACTATAAAATAGATGAATCTTAAAATAATTATGCTAAGTGAAAGAAGCCAGACAAAACTATGTGTTCCATTTCTAGGAAATTCTATAAAGTGCAGACTAATCCATTTGACAGTTCAGTGGTTGCCTGGAGTGGGAGTGGAGAGTATTGGGAGGGAAGAATTACAGAGAAGCATGAATAAACTTTTGGTGATGATGGATATATTCATTATCTTGATTGCAGTGATAGTTTCAAACTGTATACTTTAAATATGTAAA
This sequence comes from Macroglossus sobrinus, assembly GCA_004027375.1. Lineage (NCBI taxonomy): Eukaryota > Metazoa > Chordata > Mammalia > Chiroptera > Pteropodidae > Macroglossus > Macroglossus sobrinus. Next base: position 1,975,208 of record PVKZ01000065.1, read on the forward strand.
TTATATGGTATGTCGACTATATTTCCATAAAACTGTTTAAAAGAAAAGGACATTGAGAGGAAACGTCTTTCTACTTTCAGTTTCTTGCTAACTCTTCATAAGGTATCTTTAGAGTGGCAACTGAGGTTCTTACTTTCCTTGAACGATAGTAACTTACTCTGTGAACTCTCATTTAAGGTTTTACAGGCTTCAAACTATTTCGCCATTTTTCTACCACATTGTTTTAATCTCTCTCCTTTCTGTTTCCCTGGTAAAAATGTCACTTTATGCAATTCATACTAATTTTGCCCCTGCTGGCTCCGTTCAGAAGATGGTTGAATCTCCATGTCTTTTTGTAAATATTAGAGGAATTGCCCTTTCCCAGAGTCGTGACATTTTCCTTGGGGATTCACTGGAAGAAACAAAATGAACCATATCCTCCTCACCACCAAGCATGCCAAGGACACATCCTCTAGGTTTTCCCTTGCTTTTCCACCACAAAACTGCTGGGTCCCAAGGTACGCAGTTGCTTGTCTCTTGTGAGTCACATTGTCACTCACACAAAAATGCTGGTTTGTCTGAGGACCCTCACTCCGAGTGAGAATTTTTCCACTTATGACACATCTATTCTCATTCTGGCTGCAGATAAATTTCATTTATATTTCTCAGTAGCAACATTTCTTTGTTTAACTCTGTGTTATAGTATGATTAAACCAGGTAAGCAGCTTAGCAAAATTACTTCAAAGGGAATTTCAATTGACTGGATCTTTTCATGTATTAAAATATAAAGCATGTTGGAGCTTCAAGCTTTTTCTTTGACATTTTTATTTTTAAAGTTTTCATCAGTATTAGTTTATTGGAGCCTTAATTTTTTTGTATTTCATATGGGAAGAATAAAGGAGATTTTAGTAGAAACCTGTTTCTAAATAATTTTAGAACGTAGGAGGCTATAGTCTTTTGTTCTAGTCAGTTCCTTATGGAAATGACCAGAGAGAGTCTCAAGGGGAAAAAATCACTTACTACAAAAATTTAACTTTGGGTTCTTTTGAAATATTTCTGCTTACTGAAAAGTTTACCCTGGCTTTCCCACCTCCCCTACCCCAAATTAAAACAGCTTTAGTATTACTATTGGCTAGACAAATAAAAAATAAAAAGTTACATTTGCCTATTGGTTAACTTTGACAAATGGATTGGCCTTTCTGTGCCTTAATTTTCTCATCTTTAAATTAGGGATGAATGTTGTTTTGAAAAATTTTTCTACGTTGAATAAATTTGTACTCCAAATCTGGGTTTTCATTTCTTCTTCATTCTTCTGTAGTGGAACAATGGATAGCAAAGCTTCTAGATATAAAGTTTATTCAAAATAAAATGACTTTTAGTAATCAAAAGTTGATTTAATGGTATCTAATATTTGATTTATACAGAGGAATGTATATAACCTATGTGCATGTCAGAAGCATAACAAAAAATGAGCATCTATGAACCCATCCCTATCTGTCAAAGTTACATACGTGTGCCCCAACCCCACCCTCTTGCATATCCCACTGCCAAGAGGTAACCACTCTCCTGAATTGTGGGCTTTTATTCACTTTTTTTTCCTAATAATATTATTACATATGTATGCTAAATAACATCTCGTTTAGCTTTCCTAATTCAGGGACTTAAGAAAAATTTAGTTATTCTAAACATATTTTTTCTGCAAATTATTTATTTCATTTTTATTATGTTGTTAAAATTCCTCCATAATGTTGTTTATAGCTGTAATTAACTCATTTTCACTTCTATATAATATTTTATCATATAAGTAGTCTGTAGTTTGGCTATCCATTCTCCAGTTGATAGAAATCCATTTGTTTTTTCTATTGCAACAGTACAGCTGTCAACTTTCTTGTGCATGACTTGCGCTGTACCTATTAAGAATTTCTCTTCTAGTAGTGGAATTTCTAGGTCATAGAGTACATATTAGAGTATAACTTTAGAAGAAGTCAATTATTTTCTAAAGAAATTGTGCAAGAGATTCTTCATAAAGAATGTGTTGTGTGAGTCCTATTATATTAATGCAGTATTTATGCTCTGTTCTATAAGCTGGGCATGTGGGAAGTAGTACCTGTCTGGTACAAACATCTCTACACCTGGCTTTTGTTTGTCCACCTGTGATAGAAGTCACACAGCCCTAACCCTGAACTTAGGGATAATGCTGATGAGGCAGTTGTCCATTTCCTCAGCTTTGATCTCCACAAGCTGCACTTTGGCTCTGACCTTAGGCTCCTGGTTCTTTTCTGCTCTTAGCCACTTTGAATGTGAACTTGGTTATTTACCCTGTTAGTGATAGAACCCTATTTACAGTTTCCCTGAAAGCTGAGGGCAATGAGGATCATGTGTCCACTTACATGGCTTTTTCAAGAATGAGATGCTACCTGTACACATTCCTTAGCAAAACCTAATACTCCTGCCCTTCCTTTGTCCCTTTCTTCTTTGCTTAAACTTTTTTTCTAATAAATATAGATATAAATTATGTTTTGTGATTCTATGAGCAATATTTTAATTAATATTGAGTTTTAATTCACTTAATTCAATTTAATTTTAGTAATTTTAATTAAGATTTAATATTTATTTTTATAAAATAACTCAAATATATTTTCTGATTAGTCATAAACAAAAATGTTCTAAATGTTTACACTGTGCTGGGTACTGAACTGGGTGTCATGGCTACAATGATAAACACAGTGATTATTGGACAGATAATAACCAGATGCCTCCATTATGATGTGATGAGTTTTATGTGGAGATGTGAGGAATCAAGGGCAAGAAAGGAATGCTTTCTGGTTGGGAGAGTCAGAAAAGGAGCCACAGATGTGTTAATAGTTCTGCTGCCCTTCAACATCTGGAGAAATGGAAGACAGATAGCAAGAGAGAGCCAACTAATAGTCGTAGTAGTGACTCAGTGTGAATATACTAGGCTGCTAGAACATTCTCTGAAGTTACAGGTTGCAAGCAGGTTGTACAAAGGTAAAATGGGATTGAGAAAAATGAATTAACAGCCTCATACTCTTCTACTGGCCTTCAGAACAAGAGAAATATTTTACCCAGGAGGAGCAAAAGCTGACTTGGCAGAAGTCTTGTGTTTGTGTGTCATCCTGACCCTGTGATCATACAGTGTGACCCAACTGACTCAGAGTGCATCCTGCTAGATAGAATCCATGCACTTGGCATTCACATCACCAGTGAAGAATGAGCTAAGGTCAGAGGCTGTTCTCTTAGGGGCCTTCCGAGAATATAATTGCCAACCCAATTCTTTGTGCTAACAGACAATTGGAATGTGTAGGAAATGAAAATCCCCAAGCTACACTCACGCTACATTCACTGCCATCTCCACTAAACAATTAATGAACACTTTCACCAAGTTGAGCTGATTGGTTGGAATTTTATCCCCTTCCCTCTCCTGGAGGGAAAAGGTTGGGTGAAATTAGCAAGTGAAGTCACAAATTCATTGCCTGACTGCCAGAGTTGTGCATGCTCCCAAATTAGACTTATGGAATGAAGGCTTTTTATTTCTGCTTCCTATATTTGCCTGGGATGATTACCACTATATACTGATTTAATTTCTTCCCTTTCGGGTCCTGAATCAAAGGTAAGGGAACTGAAATGCATCGAAGTCTTTACTTTCAAAAACCTGAATTCTAACTTAAAGACAAAAATAAGTTTGTGGTCTTCCATCTTATTCTTCCCTCACTTAGTCTCGCTCAGATACCCAAAACAGCTGTAATCTGTCTAGGAAAGACTGAGGTACTGGGGGGATGCTGCCTTTCCTAGATTTGCTCCCCCTGGTTTGAATTGAGCCAGACTATCTTTCTTCTCTAGTCTCCATTTTTAATGCCTTGCACCTTTATGTCACCAATGGGTAAAGTAGTGTGAGCAGGTGAGAGTTAGCAATTTTTACCACAGCAATTTTTTCCATCAGGTACCTGTAAAAAGTCTCTGCAAAGTCCTCTGCCTCAGCTAATTGAGTAGTTAAGGAGTCAGGCAAAAGAGGTTTAGAAAGAGAAATTGACATTTAAAATGGTCATGCTAAAAATGAAGAATAGGTTAGACTATTTAAAGCACACTTTTTACTATCCCTTCCTAACTAGACTGGAAAGAAGCTAGCATGTTTCATACAGGCAGTACCATATCACACTAAGGAAACACATAAAATATTTTAGAATCTCTTTTAATGTGAAAGCTTTACGATGAAACCTAATGTCAATTTTGCATGTGAAATTTCTCTTTTTTTTTCAAATGGGTTGTCATAACTTTTGCTATAGTGTTAAATTAGAAAGTGGAAGGAAAAAATAACAGTGTTGTTTACATAGCCTACGGAATCTAACAGTAATTATATCTCATAAGATAATATCTTAAAAATAGTAGCATAGTTTTTCATGTCTCATCTTTCTCAATTTGTAATTTGCTATGATACATGTACAAAATACTTTGGAGGAAGTTACTCTTTAAGTTCTGGTTTGGAGAAATATAAAGAATATAGACTATAAAGTAAGATAGATACATGTTTATATCTTGGCCCTGCCAAAAAATAGCTGAGTGACACTGGGATATTATTGAATGTCCTTGATCTTTATTTTCCTCATAGGTGTCATGTAGAACAGGGGTTGGCAAATGTTTTCTGTACAGGTCCCAATATTAAATATTTTAAGCTTTGCAGGAGAAATGGTCTCTATTGCAACTACTCATTTCTGCTACTGTAGCAAGGAAGCAGCCATAGACAAGAAACAAATGGGTGTGACTGTGTTCCAATACAGCTTTATTCACAAAAACAAGTTATAGGCTGGTTTTGGTCCATGGGCTGTAGTTTGCTGACCCTGATATAGATAATGCTTTCCTTTCAGTGTGATCATAAGGACTACATATTGTCTGTCCAGTGATTAGAATAGTGCCTGGCATAACATCAATTCCCTTATCTTGTGCCTCTGTGATTCCCTTTGCTGCCACTTATGACCCAACTTAGGACATGTTTGGGTAAGGGGATTTGTTTGTCAGCATGGCATCAGACTGTTCTGAAGAGAGTTTTTTTTTGTATTCTTCTTAATATATGTGACACTATTTTTAAAGCTCTGATCACAGTATGAAAGCTATTGTTATTTTTTTTTCCTTTCTGGTATCAGGGCAAAGAGAGGGAAAAGCATTCCCAAAGGAAGTGACTCCTTGGCTCAAGGCAGCCTCTTTATTAAATCTTGCTGTAGAAAAAAAGCAGAGCTGATTGGACAGTGTCTTTTTCCCCTTTGAGATAAGATTTCTGATTTTGTTATAAAAAAGGTCAAAGTGTATATAGTATTGTAGTTTGAGAAAAACATGGAATGATTGAAAATTTTCTGTTTAAGCCTAATCCCAACATGACAAGATGGAGATTTACAGGAAAATATCTGATGCTGTTGAATTAATATCAAGAAATAGAAGCTACTCTGTTATTGATTTTAGGGAATAGCTCTATAAATAAGTTACTAGGAGTCTTATTTTCTAGAAAGTAATACATTTCTATAGAAAGTTGGAAAATGTAGAAAAGTATATAACCAAAACAAAATAAAATCCTGTTTAATATTTACATCCTGTATTGTTTTTTGCTTTGCATCAAACTGAAAGAGCAAAAAGAAAAAAGAAAAAAGAAAGAAAACATGCTGTGACATACCAAATAATGAATTAACTTTCTGCATAAGTAGAAATTTCTTTCAGTTGAGTTCTTTTTAGTAAATTAAGGTTATATTGTCTATATTTTATATCTCCATGACTATTTTATTATTGCCAGTTTGTACTTCTTAATCCCTTTACCTTTTCACCCAGCTCCCCAATGCTCCTTCCATCTGGCAATCATCAGTTTCTTCTCTGTGTTTATGAGTCTATCTTTGTTTTGTTCATTTATATTGTTCTTTATGTTCCACATGTAAGTAAAATCATATGGTATTTGTCTTTCTCTGTCTGACTTATTTCACTTAGGATAAAACCCTCTAGATCCATCCATGTTATCACAAATGGTAAGATTTCATTCTTTTTATGGTCAAGTAATATTTCATTGTATGTATGTACCACATTTTCTTTATCTGATTATCTATTGATGGGCACTTAGCTTGCCTCCATATCTTAGCTATTATAAATAATGCTACAGTGAACATAGAGATGCATATGTTTTTTTTTTTGAATTCATGTTTCAGATTTATTCAGAACTACTGTGTCATATGGCAGTTTTATTTTTAATTTTTTGAGGAATCTCCAAATTGTTTTCTATAGTGGCTGCACCAGTTTGTAATCCCACCAGCAATGCATGAGGGTTCCCATTTTTCCACATTCTTACCAATACTTGTACGTTGATTTATTAATGACAGCCATTCTGGGCATGTGTGAGATGATATCTCATTGTGGTTCTAATTTGCATTTCTCTGAAGATTAGTGACATTGAGCATCTTTTTATTCAGGTCTATTTTTTATTGAATTGTTTTTTTTTCTGTATTAAGTTGTATGAATTCTTTGTGTATTATAGATATTAACTCTTCATCAGATCTATTATTGGCAAATATTTTCTCCAAGTTAGTAGGTTGTTTTTTCGTTTGGTTGATGGTTTCCTTTGCTGTGCAAAAACTTTTTAGTTTGATATAGCTCCATTTGTTTATTTATTTGTTGTTTTCTTTTTCCAAGGAGATCTCGCTCTCTCTCTCTCTCACTATATATATATATATATATATAAATATATATAAACAACTAAGAGCAATGTTAAAGAGTTTGCAGTCTATGTTTTCTCTATGGTGTTTATGATTTAGGGTCTTATATTTAAGTCTTTAATCCATTTTGATTTTATTCTTACATATGGTATAAGAAAGTGATCTAGTTTCATTTTTTTACATGTATCTTTTCGATTTTCCCAATGCTATTTATTGAAGAGATAGATTATCTTTGCCCATTATGTACTCTTGCCTTTTTTAAATCATAGATTAATTGACCATATAGGTTTATTTATTGGTTCTCTATTTTGTTCCATTGATCTATGTATCTGTTTTAGCCAGTACCATACTGTTCTGATAACTATAGCCTTATATTATAGTTTGATGTCAGGTAACGTGATACCTCCAGCTTTGTTGTTTTTTTCTCAAGATTCTTGTAGTTATTTGAGGTCTTTTGTTGTTCCATGTTAATATTAAAATTATTTGTTGTAGTTTGGTGAAAAATGCCATTGGTATTTCAATAGAGATTGCATTGAATCTATAGATTGCTTTGGGTAATATGAACATTTTAATGATGTTAATTCTTCCTATCCAAGAGCACAATATATGCTTCCATTTATTTGCATCTTCCATTTATTTGCATTCTTTCTTCAATGACTTATAATTTTCTGAGTGCAGGTCTTTTATCTCTTTAGTTAAATTTATTCCTAGATATTTAAAATACAATTGTAAATGGGATTGTTTTAATTTCACTTTTTGATAGTTCATTATCAGTGTATAAAAATGCAATTTAATTCTGATATTAGTTTCATATTCTGCTACTTTACTGAATTTATTTATCAGTTCTAACAGTTAATTTTATGGAACATTTAAGGTTCTCTATATATACCATCATGTCATCTGCAAATAATGAGTTTCACTTCTTCCTCTATAATTTGGATGCCTTTTATTTCTTGTCTCATTGCTGTGGCTAGGACTTCTAATTCTATGTTAAAGGAGAATGGTAAAAGTGGATGTCTTTTTCTTGTTTCTGATCTTAAACGTTTCCCCATTGAGTATTATGTTAGCTGTTGGTTTGTCATAGATAGCCTTTATTATGTTAGGGTAAATTCTCTCTATTCCCACTTTGCTGAGAGTTTTTATCATAAATAAATGCTGAGATTTGTGAAATGCTTTTTCTACATCTATTGACATGATCACATGATTTTTATCCTTTATTTTGTTTATGTAGTGTATCATGTTAATTGATATTTGAAGATATTGAACCAACTTGCATCCTAGGAATAAATCCCACTTGATCATGGTGTATAATCTTTTTAATGTATTGCTGAATTTGATTTGTTAATATTGTGTTGAGGATTGTTGAATTTATGTTAATAAAGAATATTGGCCTATTATTTTTTTGTAACATCTTTTTTGGGAGTGTTTTTGGGGTGTTTTGTAATCAAGGTAATGGTGGCCTCATAAAATGAGCTTGGGAGCCTTACCTCTTCTTGAATTTTTTGAAATAGTTTGAGAAGGGTAGGTATAAATTCTTCTTTGAGTGGTAGGGAAAATTAACCTGTGAAGTCATTCATTTCAGGACTTTTTTTTGTTGGGAGTTTTTGGATTATTGAATCAGTTTTGTTAGTAGTAATCAGTTTAAATTTTCTGTATCTTCTTGAATTAGTGTTGGAAGAGTTGGATTTGTCAATTTTTTTTCCAGATGGATAATTTCTAATTTTATTTATTTTGGTCTTCTCATTTTTTTTTGATGAGTCTGATTAAAGTTTTATTAATTTTATTTATCTTTTCAAAGAATTAACTCTTGGTTCTATTAACCATTGAATAGTTTTTTTTTGAGTCAATTTTGTTTATTTCTGCTCTTATCTTTATTTTTTTTCTTCTACTCCCTTTAGGCTTTGTTTACTGTTCATTTTCTAGTTCCTTTAGGAATAGATTATTTTAATTTTTTTTTTGTTTCTTGAGGTAGTCCTGCATTGCTATGAATTTTCCTCTTACAACTGCATTATCTATGTCCCATAGATATTGATTCATTGTGTGCTCATTTTAATTTTTCTCAAGGTATCTCTTGAATTTTTTCTTGATCTCATTGTTAACTGATTCATTGTTTAGTAGCTGTTATTTAGCTTTCATGCATCTGTGAGTTTTTCAGTTTCTTCTTGTAGTTGATTTCTAGTTTCATACTACTGAGATCAGAGAAAATGCTTGTATAATTTCAATCTTTTTAAATTTATTGGTCTGGTGTGGAAAATGTTTCATGTGTACTGTTTCATGTGTTTGGAGTGAAATGCTCTAAAAATATCAGTTAAATATATCTGGTCCTATGTGTCATTTAAGGCTTTTATTTCTTTCTTGATTTTTTTCTCTGAAAGATCTACCCATTGATAATAATGAAGTTTTAAATTTCCCTACTATGATTCCATTATTGTCCATTTCTCCTTTTATATCCATTAATATTTGTTTTATATATTTAGATGCTCCTCTCTTGAATGCCTAAATGTTAACAATGATACTGTCCTCTTGTCCCTTATCATTATGAAATATCTTTCTTTGTCTTTTATTATAGCCTTTGTTTTAAAGTCTATTTTGTCTAAGTATGACTATCCCAGCTTTTTTTTCATTTTCTATTTCCATGAAATTTATCCCCCCATTCCTTTATTTTCAATCTCTATGTGTCTTTTGACCTGAGATGGGTCTCTTGTAGACAGCATATGTATGGGTTTTGTTTTCCTATCCATTAAGCCTACCTATATCTTTTGATTAGAATGTTTAATCCATTTACATTTAAAGTAATCATTGATAGGTACACAATCATTTCCATTGTATTATTCCTATTTATATATTTTTTTCTTTTTTGTTCTTCTTCTTAAAGAAATTTCTTCAACATTTCTTGTAATAATGGTTTAATGAACCCCTTTAGCTTTTTCTTGTATGGAAGCTGTTAATCTCTCCTTCAATTTTAAATCATAGCCTTGTTGAGTATAGTAGCCTTGGTTATAGGTCCTTGCTTTTCATCACTTTGAATATTTTATGCCAATCCCTTCTGGCCTGCAGTTTCTGTTGCAAAAGCAACTGGCAGTCTTATGGGAGCTTTCTTATAGAAAACTAACTGCCTTTCTTTTGCTACTTTTGAGATTCTCTCTTTGTCTTTAACTTTGGGTATTTTAATTATGATGTATCTTGGTGTGGACCTCTTTGGGTTCATCTTGTTTGGAACTCTCTGAGCTTCCTTGACTTGTATGTCTATTTTCTTTGTCAGGTTAGGAAAGTTTTTGTCATTATTTCTTCAAGTAGGTTTTCAATTCTTTTCTTTCTTCCTTTTGTATTCCTATAATGCACATGTTGTCCCAGAGGTCCCTTAAACTATCCACACCAATTTTTTTTTCTTTTTGCTCTTCAAATTGGGTGTTTTCTGCTACTTTGTCTTTCAAATTGTTGATTCAAGCTTCTGCTTCATCTAATTTGCTGTTGATTCCTTCTAGTGTACACTTCATTTCAATTATTGTATTCTTCATTCTGGCTGTTTTTCTTTAATGGTTTCTATGGTCTTTTTTTATGCTATCTCTTTGTTGAATTTCTCACTGAGTTCACCTAGTCTTCCCTAAGTTCATTGAGCATCCTTACAACCAGTGTTTTGAACTGTGTATTTGGTAGATTGCTTGCTTCTATTTTATTTAATTCTTATTTGAGAGGTTTTTCTCTTGTTCTTTCATTTGGGAAACGTTTCTTTGTTTCTTGGTTTTGGACTTCTCTCTGTGTTTGTTTCTATGTATTAGGTAGACCTGTTGCAAATTCCAGTCTTGGCAGAGTGACCTTATATAGCAGGTGTCCTGGGGGTCCCCGTGGTGCAGTCTCCCTGATCATCTGAGTTGTATGCTTTCCTGTGTGGCTTGTGTATACCTCACTGTTATAGTAGAGTCTTGATTGCTCTTGGCACATCAGTGGGTGAGGTTGACCCTCAGGTTTACTAGCTGTGAGGACTGGCTATGATCACAACATATGAGCTGCTATATGAGCTTGACACCATGGAGTGGGATTTGCCCTAGTGGGCTCTGGTGCTTGCCAAGATCACACTTGGGTGTGGGACTTGTAGAGCTAACTGAATATTCCGTGTTGTAGGCTGAAGCCAATCACTAGCTGTGTTGGTTCTTGAGAGAACTTCTGGTTGCAGGCCAAGGTCACCTACTGACTATGACTGGCCTAGGGCCAACAGGTAGAACTTACAAAGCTATCTGCAGTTGGTAGTTGCCTATTGTGGGCCTAGAGTCACATAGAAGGGCCACACTGTGAACCAGGGCTGGATTCCACCAATATCAGGCCTGGGGCTGCTCATCCAAAGACACATGGCACCCTAAGGCAATCTGTGGCCTGTCAGCTGCCTGTAAGTCACAGTGGCTGAAAGAGGCTTGAGCAGTATATGAGTTTGGGGAGGCCAGGTCCTAGAAAGTCACCAGGGTGGGGCAAGTGATGTTAACCAGGTTAATACATTATTCAGTTTGATATCAGTGCCAAGTCCGGGCCACTCACCAAGAGTAACAAGCAGATCAAGGCCAGCCATCACCTGCCTGAATCCTGTAGACCTTTGAAAGTTTTTAAGAAAGACTGAAGTATGGACTGAGGCCAGATGCCTCTGTTAAAAGAGCCTCTAGAGGTGAGAGAATTCGGTGGGTTGGGTCTCAGGGAGTTACCAGGGTGGGGGGAGTTTTGTTCTCCAAGTTAATGCAGATTAAGATTTGGCACAGGACATACGAGGCCAGCCATTACCCACCTGGAGCCTGTGGACCTTTGAGAATTTTTCAAGAAAGACTGAAGCATTAGCTGAGACTGGTTGCCTGCTGCTGAAAGGGCCTCTGATGATGAACAAGTTAAGGGGGCACTGTCTAAGGGCGTCATCAGTGTGAGGCGAGTGATGTTCACCTAGCCAATGCAGATTCAGCTTTGGCCATGTCAGAGGGAAGGCTCAATGCAGGAAAGATGGCACCCAATCGTAGGCTGCAAGGAGGAAGGCTCAACACAGAGATATTGGTAGCTGTCCTTTCAGTCCTCACCCTGAAGCCATATAACTCAGTCTTTCCCTGTATGTTTCTGGCATCCACACCCTCCTAAAACCACTGTCCCTTCATTGGAGCCCAAGGTGCATGCTTGATGGTGAGTGTGTGCACAGGCCATTTAAGGAGGCTTTTAGTTTTTCAGCAGCTCTACCTCTCACCCAGATGGACAAAATCCCTGCCTATTCTCACAGATATGTATTGTGGGGATTCTTCCCAGCACTGGTGTCCTGGGCTGGGGAGCCCATTATGGGACTGGGATCCCTCACTCCTCAGAGGGAACCTCTGCAACTGAGATATCCCTCTCGAATCTCACTTGCCACACACATGGGTGTGAGGCCAGCCCATTCCAAATCCCTGGCTCTCCTACCAGTCTTCACATGGCTTCTTTTTTATATTCTTAGTTATAGGACTTCTGTTAAACTAGTCTTCAGATAGATAGTTCTCCAGATTGACTGTTCTATAATTTAGTTGTAATTTTGATATGTTCATGGGAGAAGGTGAGTATAGTGTTTCCTACTCCATTATCTTGAATGAAACTCACTCCTTCTTGTCTTCTACAGTAGGCAGAGACTCTCACCATCTTTTTAGCTTACAAAATTAGAATCATACCCTATATTCATAGGGTTACATTTATAAACTGTTCTTTTCACAATTACACAAAGTGAACACATTTTCATGTCTTTAAAAAGCTTTCACAGCATCATTTTTAATGGCTGCAGAGGATTATAAAAGTTGAGATAACATACTTGGAGGATGATCTTTCAAGACTGCCTATAAGAACTTTAATTTCTTCATAGCACCTTTGTCAGAATTAGAAAAGGAAAAAGAAGAGAGAAGGATGGAGAGAGAGAAAGAGATGAGAGAGAGTGGAGAGAGAGGGGAGAGAGAGGAGAGAGAGAAGAGAAAGAAAAGGAGGGAGAGGTATTAAAATTCAAATCTTTGTTTGTCTCCTTTTTAAAGTGGTGAAAGTTTTGGTGTAGGAGAAACATAAGATGACAGGATAATCCTTTCCAGCAGGCTCAAGCTGAAGCTGAGGCAACAGAGTTTGATGTGGCAATAGGTAGAAATGATGCCCACATCAACAGCCAACCTGTTTTCTGTGAGCCATTGCTTTAGCCACAAGGCTGTGTGGTGACAGTGGAAGAGTTGAAAGCATCTGGTCATATTGCAGAGTCACCATGTGCATGTCCCATCTTGATTAATTAGGTCATTTCATCTTAGACATTCTCTTATCACAGAACATTCCGTGCCTGTACCAGCGATAATGTGTTACCCCAGGGATAACCTCTTCAGAATGAATAAATCTGTAACTCCTAGAGTACTGAATACTTCAGTATCTCTCTAAGGACACAAAGCAATGCATTAATAATATTTAATATTATAACATGTCTGAATGGGTATGAAACATTATAGGTTAGTGATTAACCCTTTTCTTTGCAGCATTAATGAGATAATGAGTTGGACTTAAGGATTTGTTAAATGACAAAGTCTAGTGACCTTAATTAATCTTATCTGACCTAGATGAATAAAATGTATTACCAGCACACAAAATGGTAAGCATTGTTACCTTATAATGTGTAAAAGGGGTGGTCAGATCTCTGATGTTAAAAACAGAATGAAATGAGAAATAGTGAAACAGACTAATTTATGCATAAATCTCCAAAAACAAAATTAAAAGTACCTCAAGTCTGGGTCACTTAATATCTTCCTTCAATTCTTTTCTAATTTTTTTTTAAATCACCTTATTTCCAATTATAAAAGTTTTACTTATCCATTGTGAAAATAACATGATTAAAAAAAAAAAACTACAGGGAGAAAGTGTAACCACACAGATATAACCAATGTTTACATTTTGGTTTATATCCATCTGGGGAATTTTCTTTTATGCATATATACATAGAAATATATATTTATTTTCCTAATAGATAGAAATGGGATTATGTTATACATATTATTTAATAGCATTCTCTTTATCATAATAAACAGCATGTGCTGTGCTGATATTGCCCCTTGTCCTCCCTTCAGACCCTAATCGCTTTTGTTCCTCCTCAGAGCAACTGTTACTTTCACAACTTTCTTGAGGTTTCTCTCCACGACTCAATGCAGAAACAATTACAACCTCCTCAGATTCTACTTTCCTCACCATCCATAAAGTCCACTGCACAGACCATTGTTAAGGATTTCACTATTAATTGAATAGGAAAACAGATAATATGAAAATAATAACTATGGCAGGTTTTATAGATTTGACATACTTAGACTTACTGGTTTCCTGACTGCGTGATCCCTGGATTGTGTGAAAGGCTATTACTTGTCGTCTTTAATCCTGGGTGTAAAGCTCTTCAAATTTCTCTTCACTTAGGTCTTTTTCTACCTTTAGCTTCTAAAGATCAGTGATTTTCAAGCTGAGGAAGCTATCTGAGAGGAAGATGCAGTTGCCGTTTTTTCTTTTGTTTTTAAGCAGTGTGTGTGTGTGTGTGTGTGTGTGTGTGTGTGTGTGTGTGTGTGTGTGTGTGTTAAAATACACATAACATAAAATGTACTGTTTTACCATTTGTAAGTATACACAGTTCAGGGGCATTAAGTACATTTACAATGTTGTGTAACTATCACTACCTTCCATCTCTAGAACTTTTTCATCTTCCCAAACTGAAACTGTACCTATTAAACAATAACTCATTTTTCTCTCCATCACCAGACCCTGGTAAACACCATTCTATTTTATGACTCTATCAATTTAGCTATTCTTGGTACCTCATGTAAATGAAATCATACAGTGTTTGTCTTTTTGTGACAGACTTATTTTACTTAATATCTTCAAGTTCATTCATATAACATATGTCAGAATTTTTCTTTTTAAGGCTGAATAATATTGTACAGAATACCACATTTTTAAAAATTTGTTCTTCCTTCAATGAACGCTTGAGTTTGTTCTACCTTTTGAGTATTGGGAATAATATTGCTATGAATATGGGTATACAAATATCTGTGTCCCTGCTTTTAATTCTTTTTGAGTATATGTCCAGAAGTGAAATTGCTGGATCATATGGTAATTCTATTTTAATTTTTGAAGAACAATCATACTGTTTTCTATATAGGCAGCATCATTTTACAATTCCATTAGTGATGGACAGGGGTTTCAATTTCTTCCTCACCAAGACTTGTTATTTTCTGGGAGTTTGTCATGGTTATTGTCTGTGCTAATAGCCATCTTAATGAGTTTGAGGGTGGTATCTTATTGGGGTTTTGATTTGAATTTTCCTAATGATTAGTGATTTTGAGCATCTTTTCCTGTGCTTATTGGTCATTTGTATATTTTCTTTGGTGAAATGTTTACTTGTTTGTTCATTTTTTAATTGAGTTGTTTAGTTTTTGTTGTTGTTGTTACTGTTTTGCTATATTCTGTTTTTCAACTTATCTCATATTGTAGATAAAATATTATTTTAAAATACAGTAAAACTATTATCAATGAATTATTGGATATCAAGATGAAGGATGTTAAGATAAAGTCCTAGGATATCTGTTTCTAGCCATAATGAAGTAAAAGGGATCTATTCACTCTTCCACCTTAAACAACTAGGAAACCAGAAAAGCATATGAAATGATTTTAAGATACTGGACAAAATTCTCTTTAGGAATATGATCTCTTCAGAAAAAGGGAAACAAGGTGAGTTCTATTATTATTATCTCAGCTTACTTTTAGAAGGCAGCCTAAAAGCACACCTTGAGAGAATCAAACTGATTTCTGGCAAGGTAACTGCATAAAGCCCACTGCTAGGTAAAGAAATATAGCAAAATCCAACCCTTGATAGTGAAAATTCACACTTTCCACAATCCAATAAAAAAAATTACCAAATATGCAAAGAAGCAGTAAATATAATCCATAAGTAGAAAAAAGTCAACTGTTAGAAGACAAATTATAACAAAAAATATAACAAAAAATGACATAAAATATAAGCCCCATTTTTTTAAATTAATGGACATAGAAAAATTACTCTGTCAAATTGCTATAAATGTTCCTAAATGCTTCCTCCAGAATTCTGTACTTATTGTTCCATGGACCAATAATAATTCATAGGCCATCACCTGGTCTGTAGACCACACTTGGTGGAGGCCTGTTTGGATTAATTTTTTTCAAAACTCCAGCAGAACAAGTTAAATATATGGCTAGGGCAAAACTCGTATTTGAATGGATGGCCATGCAAGAGCCTTGTATCCCTAAGTAAATTCCATATCTCCAGGAATTCCAAACTGAGTAACTCCAGTACCATGCCAGACCCCAAGGAAACACCTGAGGTGAAGACTGGGGCCCTCAGAATAGTGTGGCAGGAAGATTTATGAGAGTCTTAATTGGCACAGTCATTTTAGATAAGTAGAGACACTAGGTTTTAGATAAAACCCTTCCGAGCCTAATTATTTCCTCTTTTAGCATGAAATTTAGAAGAAATCACTAAATTTCTCTGGAACTAGGTCTTCAGTTCACATGATGGTGAGAACCAATTATTTAATACATTGAATCACATGCATATTGGGACTGTAGGTATGAAGACATGACTGGAAGAGCCACCACAGAGCTCTTGACCAGCTTCCTCTCTGAAGAAGATGTCCACAGATACCTGGTTTCATTAACAGCAGCTTTGCTTTACAGTCCTAAAGATTGCTGCTCAGCCTATTCAGGTTCAAAATTGTTTTGTGTGATGAAACCTGGAGGAAAAAGGGGAAAAAGAAAAAAATATGTATAAATGGAGAATATGCAAATATCATTGAATATATTATATTGGTCACTTTTATTTTGTAACTCATTGTAACCCATCTATTAATGTCTTTTTGTGTTTTTTTCTCATTCATAAAAAATATATAATAATAACAGTAATTACCTAATAAGGATTAAATGAGTTAATATGTAATATGTTTGCATATGTTAAGTGCTCAATAAATGTTAACTATATGTCTATAGGTATGTACTTATCCTTTTATTCATTCAAATCCTCTCAAAAAACTAGTGTCAGAGCAATCACTTTAAAAATTATACAAGTGAGATTTTTAGATGAAAAGCACCGGTATAATTTTACAGAATGTAGCACTGTTGAACTTATGTTAGACAGGTTTTATTATTTTCTGTGGCAAAATAATGGGCCAAGAGTTAAGTCCTTGAGCATGGGCAGTAGAATCAATCTGCAGGGTCAGGTTGTGTGACGGCTACTTCATCATCTACAAAGGCTCATCATCCCCTTTGGTCTCCCCACAGAATCATCAGTGACCATTTTTTTGGTCTATTGGTAAGAAAAACAATTATGTGGCAGGGCACTGAGCGATGCCTTCCTTGGCCGGATGTTACTACACACTCCTAGAATGCTCAGAAGCATGACAGAGGTGTTGCGTTAACCAGGCTACGTCAACAGTGTCATGTGGCAAATAGTCTTTTCATTTTTTAACTTCAAGTCCACATCCCTCTATTCTGCCATGCCAAATAGATTCTCAGGGTGATCATAATAAGGTTTTAGAGGATGCCTTGTCAAGACATGTGGAAAGGTGCTCCTGACTTGAACATTCGTATCTGAAACTCTTAGCACCTGGCCTAGTTACAGACAACTGTGGCAAGTTCGTGAAACAGTACCTTTCCTGTTTTCAGTGGGAGACTGACCTGTGGGTTGCTGAGTTTCTTCATGCTTTTTAGTGGGTGCTCCCTGTATGAATGTGGAAACCTTGTAAGGTGACAAGTGGCCCCAAGGAATGCATGCTTTAATTACTTTTGGTGACAGTAAATAAAGTTATTTTGAAATGGATCAGAGGTCCTGTCTATAGAGAAATGACTCTTAGTTATCCTTATGCTTGGCTAAATTTGTTTTCTGTAATGAAAATGTAATATTCCTGAAAGACTGAGTATTCATATTGAATTATTTTCATTTAAAAATAATCCTTTAGGGAGTAGAGGTGAAGCCTTGTGCTAAACTAGAAATGGCAAAAGATTAGATAATAAGAAATTTACTTTTTTTTCTGTTTTCTAACTTTCTTCCTTGACATCCTCCACATTTCTATTCGTGATCACTTTTTTGTTCTTCTTGTCTCCATGTCCTCTCTTTACACCTTCAGATAGTATCTTGGTTTCAGATATCACTTTGTGAAAAACAATCATATTTTTTTTATAGCCATGGATTACTTGTTATGTGAGATAATTCATCTGTCATCTAAGCCATCTTGGTTTGATATTCTTTTGCTTGTATCTGAAAGCATCTTGACTATTTTTTCTCTGAATAATAATAGGAGAATGAATTACTCTAAAGCCAAGTCATGAACCTGTTACTCTCATGTTCAGAAATCTTTAGTAGTTTCCCACTGCTTACCAAAAAACCCCAAAGTTATAATCTAACATTTAAGACTTTCTCAAATGTTGTTCCAACTTACCTTTCCAAGTTTATTTTTCATAAGCTTCATTTACACGATCCCTTCCAGTAGTTAAAAAACTTTAAGAGCTGCAAAAAAAAAAAAAAAAAAAAAAGAAGAAGTAAAAAGAGAGGGTGCCACCCAGCCAAGCAGCTGGCTGGCCCTGGACCAGACCCTGCTCTGGCTTCCCTGCCTTCACCCCGCCTCCAGAGACTTGAATGTAAAACTAGCCAGGGTCAGCCCTATTTTTGACCTAGGAATTCACATATGTTTGGGAGATAGAGATCATTTTTGGACAGTTCTTCTGTGTCTCTACGTAGAAATAAGCAAATTGAAGGTCCTGAGAGATGAGGGTTGCTTTTGAGAGTGTGGCTCCTGCAGCCCTGAGCTCCAGGATTGGCTCAGCAGTGTGTAACCCTTATATAACATATGTCCTCAAGATGTGAAGTTTTCCTCTGGCAGCAGGAGGCACACCCAAGGAATGCTGAAGCTGCAAGACCAACTTCCAGCACACAGAAGAACAAGGCATATGGGTCACCAACATGAAGAGATGCATCCAGCAAGCAGCAGGCCACTGTAATGGCCTTAACAGAGAGCCTGCTCCTATTGGCGCCTGCAAGCTGTGAACTCCTGAGAAGTCAATCAACGCACTCCTTTAACCTTAAATAAAGGAACTGTCCATCATGAAAGAGAATGAAAGCCCAAGTTAAAGCAGAAAGTGATGGGCCTTCACTCTATAGTGATGTTCCTATTTGGGAACACTCACCTGGTTTTCAAATTCTCCAGGAAGAATGAACATGGAAGCTGCTTAGTCAATCCTAGTTTCTCCCTTTCCCCCATCACACTGTGACTTCAACATGGGGAGCTATACTCCTCACACACTCTTTGGGCCATGTGGAAGCATGAGTCTGAAGAAAGAGACTGGGAATGTTGCCAAGGCAACAAAGTATTTCTACCCGCTCCTTTGGTCAGAGAGCTCCTGAGATTAAAGAATATAATTCTGCTGACCATGTAATGACCCAAGATTCCCAGCACAGAATATACTGATGACCCCGTCACATTCTGCAATCCACAGGTCTTCCCGATCTTCCAATAGCCAGACTATTGTCCAAAGTACACACCTGCTCAGAAGACATTAGCCCAAGTAATGCATATGTTTTTGAGCTGAAGAAGCTGCTTTGAGAATCAAGTTGAAACTGGTGCTCCTTTCCAGTCTCAGAACATCCCTAGCAATAGAACAGAGAAAAGCAGAGCCCCTCTGAACACACAGATATCTGCCTCTGGAATGATCTTAAATGTTTCCCATAAAAACCCCCAGTTCCAGCCAACAAGGGCCTCATTTCTTCCCTGAATATCAATATATTAGCAGTCAACTCCATGCATTCTGGCATCAGCACCCAAACCTGTTGTTCCCATGTGTCGCCGCCTAGCCTGGGATAATTCTGGAGTAGAAAACAAATTGGTTGCTCCTGCAAGCAGCCTTCTGCTCCACTTCTCCTACATGGTCTTAGGCCAAATTTCATGCTCCCAAAACAAACAGTTACTTCTATCTTCCCCAGGGGCAGTCGCTCTTTGGCAGACCCCAATGTCTTCCTCCACCTACACCTCTTCTAGTGTCTAGAGGAGATCTCCCCTCCCTGGGAGAGAAGCTGGAGAGACTATCTCGTGAGCAGCTGCAGCATCATGAGCACTTCTTACAAACTCTCAGAAATATACACCATATGCTTTTCCCTGATGAGAAAACATTCACAGCTGCACAAAGAATGCAGAACACTGGGTTGCTAGATGGACCTCCAAAGAAACCAGAAGGGTTGTGATAGGCCATGATGTCTTAATACCAAAGCCTAGGGAAGGGACTTGGGCTCCAGACAGATGTGGGGGCTCCATTTATTCTTCTAAAATATAAAGATGTGCCCTTTTTTTCCAGATGAAGTACCTCTACCTTCCATGAACTTAGTCTGGCCCTATGGGACTCAACCACCCAGATCATATGATTGCTCTGCAGATGGTTTGAACAAGTTGCTAACCACAGTGCTCCCTTCAGTATATGAAGGTTTATAAGCTTGAACCTTGAGAATTGGTCCAATGGCCTCTCCCTTGATACAAGATGGCCCCTAGTGAAGGTTGGGCACTTGGGCAAGTGGAGCCACCTTCTAATAGTATGACTATGCTATGTTCTCCACTCCTAGGGACATGGCCCTTGACTCCAACAGGCCAAGGGTCAGATATGCCTCCCTAGATTTGCAAGAATAATAAACTATGAGATGGAAGGAGCAAATGTCCCAAATTCTACATTCAAACCAGATCTTTCTAGAGTCAGCTGGCCAGACAATGTCAAAAATTTCAGATTATTGACACTTCTCTCCTGGCTAAGAAGTCTTCAGTGGTTTTGACTGAGGGGATTGCATCCAAACCCTCTCCCCCAAAGATTATCCACAGAGAAGTTTGAATTGAAGCTGGCAGAGAAATGTCAAGGCCATCTCCCTGGGATAAGCATGGTGGGCATCAGGCCCAGCATGGACAAGACTGGGATGATCTGAGGTTCTCAGTGAACATTCTCATTTTCCTCTGGAGTCTTACCAGGGACTTTATGTCATAGATGGGCCCTGGTTGGAAATTTCAGTTTAAGATGGTCCTTAATGTATTGAAGGGATATGTCAATTTAAATATCAACACAGAAACCAGCTCTTAGATGATACCTCAAAAGATGAGAGAATTGATGTGCCCTGGGGAAATTGCATTCAGTTTGGCTCAGAGATAATGCTTGCTTAGCACAAGATGGTCCCCCTACAGTCTGGTGAACAGCCTAAGCAGGCGTATGATGTGGGTATCAGGCCATCTCTTCCATGTTTTAAGGTCTATGAAGCAACAGTGGTTTGCAGAATCTCAGAGAACCAAGCAGACCCACCAAAAGAACTAACAGCTGTGTTGTAGTCACCACACCTCTCAGCTCTTCTAGAAACTTCATGAGCCTCAAACACAACTCTTTCAGTTTGTTATGGCATGAGACAGAAGCCCTTAAATAAATCTGTGGCAAGAAACCATGGGCATTCTCCTGGTGTGAGCTCTCTGAAAACTCCCACCATGTACAGTGTAGTCATCAATGCTGAGCTCACCCTCAGGGAACCTCATGCTCCTCTAGACTGCACTGTATGTAGTGAGCTTGAAGGCAGACTCAGACACTGCTGCTTTCATTAAATAGCCCTATTTCAGAGTTTACTTCTGCTCAGCTTGTTGATCTGCTTCTGTAAATATCATGTCTACTCTTTGGTATGACTGATCTCTTCAGCTTATCCTTCCCCAAGCTGCTCTCCATGATGATGTCCTAAATGTACAGTTTGCAATGCTCACTTCTACCTCATTATACCATCAAGACTGCAGTTATCTCAGATGGCAACTCCCCTTCGACTCCTTCACACAACTTGTTATCTATGAATAATGTGCCAGGAATTGACATTAATACACAAAATCCTCGAATTTATAATATAAAAGACTCAGTCACCTCTTACTCCAACGAGATGCCTTTCCTGAATGCCATGGGGCCCAACATATTCCTTCATGGTGTTCTAATGGGGCCTGATTTAATGTCATGCAATCCTGTGACAGGTCATTTGTCCTGTGGTCCTCAGATTGTATCCCCTGGGTTTCTTTAGTATGGTCTCCTCACAGCAGGTACCATTTCTTTACCATGGCCCCCGTGGAGAAAGAGCAACTTCCTAAGAAACATTGCATCCCAGGAGAAAGCATGCTTGACCATACCAAAAACCTACCTCAAAATTCAGCAGTTATAGCACTTTGCACACCTGGAGGCATGAGGGGTCCTGGTTCCTTCATCATGCTGGGAAACAGTATCCCTCTGTGTTTATGGACCCAGATCTACAGGACAAACCTGAGTTGGATCTGTCCTCTATTACATCGTCTGAGAAACCCAGCCAGAACCTGAAATAGTTCCCATAGGGGGACATCCCAGGTCCTAAGCAAACCAGTGCCAAGAATGCTTGGCTTGGAGGGTCCAGTGTCAATGGAAATTCTGGGCTTCTTTCTAAGTACAGGTCTATCCATGCTGGGTCTCAAGTCAATGAGATTGCAGGATAGAGGGATTAAAGGGACTAAGATCAGCATAGGGTAGATATAGCAAAAAGAAAATCTTTTTTTTTTTTTTAAAAAAAGATAAATTTTAGGAAATTTGTTACCCAGTTTGTGTTCCTCAGCACTGTCTGTCTTTATAAATCCATCTCCCTCACTCTTTGTTGTCGCCTTTGCTAAGTGTGTTTTCTTCCCTGATGTCTCCCCACACACCTGCCTGCTCATATCCTGCCTCCCTCCCATCTTTTCCCCTGAGCTTTATTTTGGGGAGATAGAAGGGACCCTCAGCTTCTCTTCTGAGAGTCCTCCTGGTTTGAGGAGGGAGAGTGAGGTCTGTCCCTGGGATGCTCTATAGCTCTTTTATTCCTTGTAACTTTTTCTTCACCAATATGCCCCTCCTCCAACATTGTTGTTGTCTGTTCTTTTATTTTAAATAAATTCTCAGGTGAATTTTATTAATGTGGGAGTGGAACAGTTGCTAAAAATTATCTTATGTGTGTGTGTGTGTGTTTTTTAATTGTGTGGTTTCTTCCTTTTTTTCCTATACCCACACACAACATGTTCTGTGTAACTTCCATTACATTTCATAGAAAACCACTCACTGAGGCTGTTACATTAGAAAAGTAGAATAGTTTATTATAAAAAATTTTTTAGAAGTATATTATAAGACTCAATCCCTAAAATGACTTCCATGAGATTCTTCCTGAACTACAGGTAAACCAAATATTTTCATTGGAACTTGCTGACATTTAACACTTTCTTCTTACAAGATTTATTTATGTTTCATGTTTCCTGTATATTGAAACTGCATGACAGTTGGGTCTGAATCTTATTCAACTTTGAATGTTCCATAGTGTTTTGCATATAGATGTTTATTGAATGTTAGGCAGATGCATAATTTTTTCTAACCACTTTTGCTTCTTAGCAGTGCAGTCAGGGCTTACTCTGTATCTTAATTCAGGTTGCTATAAAAGATACCATCATAGATTGGGTACCATCAGCAGCAAACATTTATCACAGTCTAAAAGCTAGAAGTCTAAAATCAAGGCTCCAGATTTGGTTTCTAGTGAGGGCCATCTTCCTGGTTCATAAATGTCTGTTTCCTCTCTGTGTCCTCACATGGTGGAAAGGATAATGAAGTTCTCTGGGTCTCTTTTATAAGGGACACTAATCCCATTCATGAGGGCTCCACTGCCATGACCTAATCACCTCCCAAAACCCCTCTTCCAGAAACCATCATATTGAAGAAATATTTCAACATGTGAATTTTGAAGGGATACAAATATTCAGTCTATAACGCTTTGATTCTGCAGTGGCTCAGAAAGCACCCACACATCAGACTCGTGAGAAGTCATGCTGATGACAACTCACAATGCCAGTGGTGCCTCTTGAAGGTACGGAAACTGAAGATTTTAATAAAAATCTTCCTCACAGTGTCCCTCAGGAAAAGTTGAAGGTTAAAGTTTTATCAGATTCAGTGTCGTTATAAAATGACTTCTTTGTGGCATCCCTAAATTAGTTTTTATTTAAAACACTTACTTTAGCCAATCGCTGCTTAGTTAAATGAAGGCTAAAGTACAGCATGAAGAGGAAAAGGCCTCTGTGTCTTTCTATTTAAGAATATATTCTGAGCACATGCTGACTTCTTAGTTTTTTGCAGCCATCATTTTTTTTTAGTAACTATCTTCTACACTTTGTTTTTATTTACATTCTTCTGAAGAATCTTTACTTAAACATTTTCTGTTCAACTTGCTTAAGTATCATGATAGCACTCTGGAAATAGTCATAGACAAGCATGTACAATAAATATGTGCTTTTAAGAAACGTCATTTTCAAGATTCTTAGCTTCTAAATGTAGTGAAAATGAGGAACTCCCATAGTGTTGCTGCTAGAACACCAACTACAAGTCACAGCCAGTCCACCAGGAATTTTGTCACTCTACTAAGTCTAACATCCTCTTTTTGACTCAGAGGTGTACTTACTTTAAATGAAACCAACTTATGAAAATTTAGACCTGCCTAACAGAAAAACTTGCAGAGTGAATATCTGTTAAAGTAAAGGATACTTTGCCATGCCAATACTTAAAGTAACAAGTTGCTTTAGTACATTTTAAAGTTTAAAAAGTATTTCCCAGGAACTCTGAATTTTCTGGAAATGTGATGGACATATATTCTCTTCATTGTTTTAGCACAGACCTTGACAGCTTCTGAAGCCTGTCAGAAGCAGGATGAACAGCTAATGGTCTATGTGATGAACTGTGTCTCATGAGCCCAGAATAAGAAACCAAAGAAGAAAATAACAGTTCTAGCATTGATTTGCTATGAATTTATTTTGAACCTCAAAAGAGTAATTTTTTTCCTCACAGGAAGATTATATTAAGTAGCCTACTCTGTGTAAAGTAGATAGAATTTCTACAAAGAAAGAAAATGCTGTTGGGTTTGGCAGAACAACATATTGCATATGGGAGAAATCAGATCATCAGAGAATTTTGAAGCTGAAAAGGTCCATAACATTTCTCTTAATCAGTCTGTATTCTTAATACTGTAGATGCAAAAAGTATGGTGGCATCTTAGTTTTGTCTGCTCAACATTTTTCCTCCTCCTAAGTCAACCTTAGAAGATGGTTTCACTTCCCATGAAGAATTCCAAAAGGGGGATGGTGTCATTAGTGCAGGCCTTTTGGGGGACTGGAGCTAGGGGAACTCCTCTGAAGGTTCTTGACAGGTCACACTAGACACATACAAGTTTTTGATGTTTGGTGGGTACCAGGGAAAAGCAGCTTATCACGTGACTTGAAAATGTCCCACATTATCATCATCATCAAATAAAGTATGTTTTGGATTTTTTTGTTGTTGTTGATGGTGGGGAGAGGTTTGATTTGTATTGGTGTGGCCAAAGATGGAGTAGAATAAAGAATGGAATTAGAAGCATAATGATGCATTAACAGGCATTCATATTTAAATGTATTTTGAGTTTTAATTAGTCTGCATAATGGCGAAATCACAGTTCTTTCACCTGTAGTCCAATCTAAAAAATAAAAAAACACATTCTCTGGGTTGAGCTCTACCTCTCCACCCTGTTTTATACTCTGATCTATGAGGATGTAGAATTTGCTGCAGGAGTATGTTATAGAGATGTGTTCTGTCTTGAAAATGAATAAAATATTTCTGTTAAAAATAGAGACAAAGATTAGTGGTAGATAAATCTTATTGAGTTTAGAATCTGGGTTGACTTCATGTGAGGGTTCCAGGAGATCCCATGCTTAATGACAGATTATTGAAGAATTTAGGGATCAAATCCAGAAAAAAGTATTTAAGGACTTTCTCTCCACCACTATATATATATGTACCACTATATATATGTACCACTATACACACACACACACATACATATACATATACATACATACACACACATATATGTATATGTATATACACACATATCATATATATATAAAAACACACATACACACATATTAATAAATATTACTTATATACTTACATATATTTATATAAATATAAATAATGAATTTATATAAATATAATGTATATAAATTTAAATATATAAATTTAGAAGAAAAAAAAGGAATGGGTTCGAGAGGGTCTAGAATTTAAATAGCCATGATGAAGATCAAGAATTTAAACAAGTATCTGTTATATAGGCTCATTTGATTACTCATCTGGAGTTCTGCAAGATCAGGGACAACGTCTTACTCATCTTTGCACCTCAGGGCCTAGCACAGAGCCTAGCACACTGGAAGCATCCAGGCTGACAGACAGTATGAATGATTACCAGTTAGCATCACCCCTTTTCTCCACTTTTGCTACAATGAATAGACCAGATATCATCTGTCATGAGAGAACATATCACATAGTAATTTTTCATTTTTTAATTTTGAGTCAAAATCACTGACCTGGACAAGAATATTAAAGAACCCTCCAGCCTTTACAGCTCCCATCAGTTCTTTCTCGTTCCTTTGCAGGAAGACCTGTTTTTATAGATGCCTGAGCCAGAGCTACAGGCCTTGTTTGCATCAATAGGGAAAATAATTTTTAAATGAAGATGTTAAATTACCTTCTATTTTGAGTCTCTTGAATATCAGCGTTGACTTATACCTTCCCTATGGTGTGTTGAGGTACCTTCAGCACCAGCTTGGAAAAAAACTGTACTAGGTTGAAATCTCTGCACTGTCATGTAACTATGGCTGAATTTATTGATCAGACACTGTATTGATCACTTTACACATGTTACTCTATTTAATCCTCAGTGGAGAATTCCCATTATTATTCTCATTTCCAGATGAACTTAGAGCAGAGCAGTGAAGTGACATGCTCAAGGTCACAGTGTAAATGGCAGATTTGGGATGAAAAAAGCAATTGGAATTCATAGCTCCTGCTTTTAACTGTGTGACTTTGGGTGAGTGAATGGCTATTTTCTCATTAGTAAAGTGAGTGGAAGAATGGCTACTTCCTTAGATTGTTAGGAATAGTCATTGAGATAATACATGAAAAACATCTGATACTTAGAAGGCACTTAGGATATGTCAGTTCTCTCCCTTCCCTCACATAACCTAATATTGAAGAGCATCATCTCTTGAGAAATTTTGTAGAAATATAAAGCTAAATTTACTTCAAACCATGCCAGAGCCAATGACAATAAAGCTGGTTTGTTCTAACTTATTATTTGTTTCAATAAAAGACGTGTCTCCAGTTTTCTCAGCAGACCCGCAGAGCCAACACAAACTGAAAACACACGCAGCTATTGCAAACTAACTGTTGAAACACGACAGACATTTCGAGAACCAGGAAATTCTTAAAATGACTTGCTTCTTAGCCAAAGCAGACATAGTTAAACAATACAGCAGTACAGCTGTGGCCTTCAGGGCGCACAGTGGGGCTTCATGCTCCTGGAGCAAATGAAAACACTGAACCTTGCTTGCCAGCTGGCACTAACACTCCAGGGACAAGATATGCGTGGCCTTGCCTTCCAAGTTGAAAGCAATTGCTGGCAGTACACCGTGAGCATGTCAATTCAAGGGAAAATTTTTTTAAAGGCCCATCACTGTTTTTCTTTCTTTAAATGGTAGCCACTGAAAAGTTATGCAAACACTTCAGCTGTGGAATATTTAATCTGACATTTGGCGTGGCTCCCTTGTTGATCCAAGACATAAAGTATGCAGTATATGCTTCACAGTTGTTTCACTGCCTGCTCTAAAAAGATAAACCAGATACAACAATTTAATATTTCTTCTCCAGTTCTAACTGGGTCATTTCTTGGATCTATTGTGATTCCCAAGTAATGGAATGCCAATTATGGACCACCAGGCCATAAGATGAATAGCTCATTTAACCAGATGTGTAGATTTAATACCTTTTTTTTTGGCCCTGATGAAAGCTTTAGGAGTCCCTGTGGTTGTAGTTTTCTCAAGCATTTGGCAACTGTTCTCTTTGGATTTGGGTTTCATGTGCTCTCATGGAAACATTGCCAGAACTGTCCTCTTCTTCGTCATTGGGTTTTTAGCAAGAGGGGAACAGACATCTTGCTGGGCTCTTCCACTCATTCATATTGGACAGGCATCCTGGCAGGGTGTGCTCTTCCATTCTGTCAGTGCACATTCACTCACTCTGTTCTTCTTTCTTTAACTATGTCACTGACAGATGTGCTTTCCTAAAAGTGAAATCTCCTGTGGGTTCTCTTTAACTATCAATCACATGGTTTCTCATCTTTGAAAGGTAAAAAGTACATTGCCACTTCTCAAAAAATGCACTAATACTAAAAAACCAAGTCAATGGGCAGTTCCCATTTCTTATGGATTGAAGGGAAGGGTGCAATACTGACCGACATTCCAAAGGGAAGGAGGACCTTTGCAAACGTTTCTCCCCTGAATAGTATGACCAGTCACTTCATGTAAAGAGACATAATTCCTAAAGTCCCATGGTTCCTGCAAGTGGGCCAGTAAGGCCAAAAAGCACTAGAAATCATAATAAGATGCAGACTATATCTTCATCCTCCGTATCAGTGCTCATTGTTATAACACTGATTTAAACATCAGGTTGCTGTTACTCAGCTCTCGGCAATGGCATAATTCTGCTTCAGTGAAATACTGAAAGAGTGCTCATTCTTTAAAAAGCAATGGGTGTTATTAAAAAATCAAATGGAAATGTTAAAAACAAAACAAAGACAACAAAAAACACCCCCAAAACTGCTAAAGTAAACCTGAATCTGACAAATCTGGACATTTCCTAAGTTCTGATTCAAGTTTCTGGGTTTCATTCCAAATAAAGATATTTCTACATTTCTAATGAATAATTCAAAGTATACAAACCTGAGCATTAAAGGTCATGCCCCAGTTTGCTCTTTTTATAATTTTAGAGCTTGAAGAATTCAATTAGGTAAAAAGAAGCTTCTCAACCTCAAAAAACTTTAGCCAACAGATGAAAATGTGCTTGAGCACAGGAATATGCTATAAAAATGGGCCTTTCTAGCAGGTATAAAACATAAAGTTGTAAGTTCTGATTATCAATTCATTCACAATACCTACATTTAAATACTATTAATGTCGGTGTTTCAAAGGTAATGGGATAACAGGTAATTATTACTTTCTCTTTATAATACTCTATCTCTCTCTCTTTTATAATTTTTGACATCAAATATTTGTTTCTTATATAAATGAAAAAATAGCAACTACAAATGCATTCTTTCTCTAAGCATCTACTAGTGTACCTTTACTGGGAGTGTGCTAGTAAGTCTTAAAATGAAGTCATTTTGACTTTCCTCACTGTAATTAGATGTTCCAGTAAGGAAGCTTCTGTGGAACAATTTCAGTAGCCCTTCTAGTGGCCAAAATTCTCAAGCTCTTTGCCCATTCTTCCAAGCCTTATCTGTGTAAGAAAGAATTAATATGTCCTTGTAATGGATCGGTTATAACTAAAAGCAGAGATAAATTAAATTCCATAAGCCAAGAATATTAGACAGATTGCTTCCCAAAGTTTTCTCAAAATGTTTTCAGTTGTGAAATGTCTTCAAGGAAGATAGTGGGGCATTTCTCAGTAAATTAATGCCCTATAAGCAGTATTGGGCATTGCAAGTTTCCTTAAGTCTCTTAAAATGTAACCTACTGTGAATATTAAGTAACTCTTTAGGGTTTGGGATGGCAGAGTAGTGACATCTTACCTGCTGATCTTAATTGAGTGCGACAGTTTCTGGAACGCTCTGTTGAGAGAGAGTGGGAGTGGTGGGCTTAGTTGTGATGCTCAGACATGATGAATAATATCTTTGATGTTTCTAATGAAGCAATATTGGTTGCACAATTGGTTTTACATTGTTGTGACTATTCTAGTGTTTGACTAAATGAGTGTCTAGAAATTTGTGTGGTGATCAAAGTATCTTTCCCAATATTTAACTGGGCAATGTCTAAGCACATCCTAAGGGCAACTGAAACTATTTCTATCTTCTTACCTACTTGATGGTCTTTGTCCAGGAGCTTCAGAATCACTGACCAAGGCTGTTTGAGAACTCCAAGGTCTGTGCCAGAGGCTGTGATATCTCATTTAAGGTCTTGGGGCACACTGTCAGTCTTCCTTTAGAAAACCAGCACTGAGAGCCCTCAATTCGCATTGCTCTTAAAGTGAAAGGAGTAGAAACAAGAGGTTTATAGATCACAAGAATGTTACTTTTAATAACATACTCTTTTTATGATTTGCTTACTTCACTTTTTAGTAATCTTTTTATTTTTCAGTTGTAGTTGGTATACAATATTATACTAGTTTCAGGTGTACAACATAGTGATTAGACATGTATATTACTTATGAAATTATTACTTAGATAAACCTAGTACGCATCTAATACCATACATTGTTATTACAAGATTATTGACTATGTTCCTTATGCCATACTTTACATCTCTATGACTATTCTGTAACTACCAATTTGTACTTCTTAATCCCTTCATCTTTTTTACCTAACCTCCCAAACCCACTCCCATTTGGCAACCATCAAAATGTTGTCTGTATCTATCAGCTTATTTCTGTTTTGTTTGTTTATTTTATTTTTTTAGATTCAACATGAACGTGAAATCATATGGCATTTGTCTTCCTCTGTCTGCCTTACTCCACTCAACACACTATCCTCTAGATCCAGCCATGTTGTTACA
Source organism: Macroglossus sobrinus (assembly GCA_004027375.1). Taxonomy (NCBI): domain Eukaryota; kingdom Metazoa; phylum Chordata; class Mammalia; order Chiroptera; family Pteropodidae; genus Macroglossus; species Macroglossus sobrinus. The sequence continues at coordinate 2,005,566 of PVKZ01000065.1, forward strand.
GATGGCAAGACTTTAATCTCTTTTTATGGCTGAGTAATATTCTACTGTATATATGCACCACCTTTTCTTTATTCATTCATCCATTGATGGACACCCAGGTTGCCTTTATATCTTAGCTATTATAAATAATGATGCAATGAACATATGGATTCACATGTCCCTTTGAAACAGAATTTTGGTTTTGTTGGGATAAATACCTAGAATTACTGTTACTGGGTCTTCTTTGTGTCATAATATAGCCTTGGTTTTAATGTCTGTTTTGTCTGCTGCAAGTATTGCTACCTTAGCTTTTTTTTCTCATTTCCATTTTCATGAGATATCTTTTTTTCATCCCTTTTCTTTCAGTCTGTGTGTGTCCTGATCTGAAGTGAGTCTCTTATAGGCAGTATATATAAAGGTCTTGTCTTCTTATCCATTCAGCCACCCTATCTTTTGATTGGAGCATTTAATCCATTAACATTTAAAGTAATTGTTGATAGATATGTAGTTATTGCCATTTTATTATTTATATTTTTTATCTTATTTTCTTATTATTTTAAAAATCCTTATATTTTTTGTAATACTGGTTTGGTGGTAATAAACTTTTTTAGATTTTTCTCGTATGAGAAGCTCTTTATCTGTTCTTCAATTCTAAATGATAGCTTTACTGGGTAGAATAATTCTGGCCTGCAAAGTTTCTGTTGAGAAATCAGCTGAAAGTGTTATAAGAGATCCCTTGTAGGTAACTTGACTGCTTTTCTCTTTCTACTTTTAAGATTCTCTGTCTTTAATCTTTGACATTTTAATTACGATGTATCTTGCTGTGGGCCTCTTTGGGTTCATCTTGTTTGAAATTCTCTGTACTTCCTGCACTTCTATGCCTATTTTCTTTGCCAGAATAGGGATTTTTTCCCATCATTATTTTTTTAAATAGTTTCTAATTTCTTGCTCTCTCTTTTCTCCTTCAGGTACTCCAATGAGGCAAATGTTAGTATGTTTGATGTTATACCAGAGGTTCTTTAAACTATCCTCATTTTTTTTTTATTCATTTTTCTTTTTGTTGTTCTGATTGGGTGTTTACTACTACCTTATTTTATAAATCACTGATTTGATCCTCTGCTTCATCTCATTTACTATTAATTCCTCCTAATGTATTCTTCATTTTAGTTATTGTAGTCTTCATTTCTGACTGGTCCTTTTTTAATGTTTTCTATCTTCATTTTTATATTTTCTATTGCTTTGTTAAAGTTCTCACTGAATTTTTCTACTCTCCCCCCAAGTTCATTGAGCATGACTATAACCAGTGTTTTGAACTCTGTATCTGGTGTTGCTTGTCTCCATTTTGTTTAGTTCTTTTTTTTCTGGAGCTTTGTTCAGTTCTTTCATTTGGGACATATTTCTTTGTCTCTTCATTATGACTGCCTTCTTGTATTTGCTGCTATTTATTAGGTAGGGCTACTATGTCTCCTGGTCTTAGTAGAGTGAACTTATGTAGTAGGTGTCCTATGAGTCCCAGTGGCTCAGTCACCCCGGTCACCTGAGCTTGATGCTCTAGGTGTGTCTTTTGTATGGGTTGTTTGTGTCCTACTATTGTAGTTGAGCCTTGGTTGCTATTTGCATTTCACTGGTTGGAATTGACCCTTGATCTGATTGGTTGTGATGTCTGGCCAGTGATTAGTAGAGGAGCTGTTGTGCAGGGACTGACCCTATGAAACAGAATTCACTTTAGCCACTGCAGGCCAAGATTGGCTGCAGCCTGTGCCCTATCTAGGGCCACCTGGCATGAGTTACCAAGCAATCTGCAGATGGCCGCCATTTGCACTGGGCTTGAAGGTGCCTAAGAGGCCAAGTTGTGAACCAAGGCTGGCTACTGCTAGTGCTGGGCTTGGGGCTGCTCAGCAAGAGGTATGGGGCATGCTTAGGTCAGATACTACTTGTATGGGTTTTGTATACCCTTGAGAGATTTTAGGAAATTCTGCAATATGAGCCAAGACAGGTCATTTGTATGGAAAAGCCATTGAAAGTGGCTTAGGTAGGCACACAAACTGGGTGGGGCAGGGCTCAGACTGATTGGGCTAATGCCAGACTGATTGAGACTCAGATATTGCAGTTGTCTGAATCTGCATGCTGGGAACAGGGAGGCCTCAACAAAGAGAATAAGGATTTGGTCAGCCCTTTTTTCTTGGGGAAAGCTGCCCCTCCAGCCCTCACTTTGAACCAGACAGTTCAGCTCCTCTCCATATGTCCCTGGCACCTTTCAAGCTACCGCCCCAGCCCTGGAGCTCAGAGCAAGTAAGTCAATCAGCAAATACATCCATGATTGGGCTCTTTTACAGGAATGCCTGAGATTCCAGCAGGCCTCTGTCTTAGTCACAATATCTGCTGGTTTTCACAGCAAAAGCTGGGACTTCTCTTCCTAGCCCTGGAACCCTGGGCTGGAGAACCTAGTGTGGAGCTGAGACCACCTTTCTTTTCCAGGGAGATTTTCATAGTTGAGCTTTTCCTCCTGATTCTAACCATCACACACAGGTATGGGAACAGCTTGTTCTCTGTCTCTGCCTCTCTTACTAGTCTGAAAGTGGCTACTTCTCTATGTCCTTAGTTGTAGGACTTCTGTTCAGTTAGACTCCAGGTAATTCTCAATGATGGTTTTCCTGTAGTTTAGTTGTAATTTTCATGTGGTTGTAAGAGGAAGCAAGCACAACATTTACTACTCTGCCATCTTGACCAGGAATCCAGTAACCAAACTTTATATTTGCATTTTCTGCAGCTCCATAATGCTATACCTTCAAGGGACTTTTAAAGCAAGATGATTGTATAAAACCATTGTTAAAATATCTCTTATCTTTTTCCATTAGTTTCAAAACTTTCTTACTTATATATAAGTTATAGTATATTTAATATATAAAGTGGAAACCTTAGAGAAATGAACTAAAACTATATTTTTATGGAAAAAATACTTTAATTTCTGCCATATTTCCGTGACAGAAATTTTATTGGCAAAGTTAGACAAAATATTACTCCTAGCAGAAAAATTCTATATGTGAAAAAAAAAGTGTAATTGCCATTTTCAAAATCAAGAGAGAAAAAAAAAGTGAGCAGATTGAGAAGTATGTTGCTATAACCACAGTTAAGGTCATATATATTAAATCTATTTTATAAAAAGCCACATTTATTAAACAGATAAAGAGAGAGGTAAATTGTCCCAAGATATTATGCCTGATAAGGTTTAGATTAATTTTTAAAAATAAACAAAAAGAAAAATATCTAGAACTTCTAATATCTAAAATATAATAATTCAGCAGAGATGGAAATAAAATAATTTTAACAGTCCTTTTTTACTAACCATCAAAACCAACGGAAAGACTACAGATAAGAAAAAATATGTAATAAAATGATATCAGCACTTAATCTTTGTGATAATGTCAATCTGGCAGTATAAAACTTCTGACATTTCTATCAAAAGATAAAATAAAATAACATTTGAATCAAAGTAAAGAAAGATTTGGTGAGTTACCAAACTGAGAAAATAATGGGACAGTATGAATTGTGATAAGTAAGAAGAGAACATTCTGGAAAATTTCTCTAACTATCTTTTAATTTGAAAAAACAAGGACTGAAAGCATTGGGAGGCTGTGGACAGCAGCACTGCAGTTAGAGTCCATCTCTGTGCTGTGTTTTGATGTCATAGATCCTTTGAGGGAAGCATGGGATCTTCCCCCTCCTCCTCCTAATATTCCTTGTCTCACAGGGTGATTGACAACATTAGTAAGTAGTGTCCAGAATGCGGATCTTGGAAAACATTATATTTAACTCACTTGGAGCTATTTGTGCTGCCACATATTATGAATGTAAGTGCAAGGTAATATGTGAAGGAAAGGGGCTGATGGTGGGGGAAAAATATATGCCCCCCTCACTAAAGAGAAAGGACATAGGGGTAAAAATTTCTTGATGTTGAACTTATATTAGTATGGCTGATAACCAGAGTATATTGAATAAAACAGAATATCCTCTCAGTGGAACTAGAACTTGATAAAATGGTTTCAAAAATACAAGGAAATGGCTTACAATCATACTGTTCTTTAATCATAATGGCTCATAATCACCAGTTATCTGCTCTTCAACCAGAGGCTGCTGAATGACTTAATGGCTGAATAGGTTACATTAATTTGTCTAGCTGGATATTCAGCCTAGATACTAACAGGAAACAGGGAACTTACCCAGATATTGGAGGAAATGCAAAAAGAATACATTTATGCTATTTGTTGTTTTTTATTTATTAAAAAATGACAGTTATAGATAGCTGTGTCTTCTTTTTATGTTGAAAAAAAGGGGGAAATTAAATGTGAAAAAATCTGTTTATAAAAAAAGAAAATAATTATTACATTTCAAAAAAGCATAGTTTTTAAAAATATGAATTTTGGGAAACTGAAAAGTAGGTAATAAATACTTTCATTTAAAAGGGATAATAGAAAAAGAGAAAAACATGAACTCTGACAAAAGGAGATAAATGATAAGTAAATAGACTGAAATGTAAAACTATCAGCTTAGCTATAAAAACAAGTACATTATTCCAAAATTTTAAGTAGTATAAGTCAAAGAGACCATAGATATAAAGAAGAGAAGAAGGAAGAGAAGAAATATCAACAGTGCAGAATGACATGGAAGTAATATGGAAGATGAGCAGGAGGAAATTCTAAAGCATGTAGAAAAAAGAACAGAAAACTGGAAATAATCAGATGGAAAGTAATGGATACAAAATGTAAAAACAGAGATCCAGCATATACATAACATGTGTAAATGAAGTACTTTAAAAAGAGTTAAAAATACAAAAGAAAAAGCTGTACTTTAATTGAAAGAAGCTTTGACTGTGCAGAGTAAAAAGAATTGCTCTACTAGGCAAAGTAATTAGAAAATAATCTATAATTTCTTATGACATTCTGAAAATCAAAGGCAGAATTCTAAAAGCATCGAGATGAAAGAAATAGATCACCTAAAATGGGGGGAAAAATGTCATGTTGGCTTCAGATTTCTCTACATGTTCACCAAAAGACATAGAGAAATAGCACGACTGGAAACGGTTCAAATGCCTATTAACAGTAGAATGTATAAATAAATTGTATAATTATGCAATAAATAGTATATAGTAATTAGACTATTTTCTATATGCAAAAATACAGATTAATCTAAAAAATATATTAAATGAAAGAATCTAAAAATGAAAGGGCAAATGCTGCAAGACTCCATTTATGTACTTTTGCATAAAAGTACAAAATAAGGTAAAACAAGTCTGTGCTGCTAGAGTCAAGTAATGGTTACCCATGGCCGGAAGGCTGGCTATGATTCCAAGATGGGCAGGTTATTGGGACTTCCATGGGGGTTGACAATAAACTGTTTCTTGATCTGGATGTATTTTATACAGTGTGTTTAATTATTCATTTGATAAAAATTAAGCAAATTGTTCACTTAAAATTTAAAAAAATAAAAGTTTTTTAAATGTTAAAGTAGAATTCGAGATATTAATCATTATAGATGGAAAGGGATTCAACATATAAAATTGGATGAATGGTTTGCTTAGGAGAAGATTAGAAATAAAAATACTGGATTTGTTAGAAAAAATTTAAGTAAGTATTTACATCAATAATTTAATGGTAATAAAATATGTAATATGCTCTAGCTTTTCAGATAAAAAAATTAGAATAAAGAAAATTTTATCAGGTTAACAGAAAGCAGAAAAGATGTAAGAAATGAAAGAAAATAGATAATAAATAGAAATTTATTTTTAAAAGAGCTGAATTACTTCAAATATGTCAGTCTCCACAATAAAATACACATATATCAAACTCACTTGTTAAAAGACATAGGTTATAAAATAAAATTAAAGCACTCACAATCCAGATCTTGGTTTTAAAATACCATTCACCAATAAAAGTAACCAGGGCTACTTGGAGAAGTGGTAGATTTCAGAGTTAAGTAAGGATAAATAAATATTTATAAATTCATAATGTTATAAATAACTGAGTAAATAAGGATGAAGAATTATACTTCCTTACACAAGAATTCCAATTAATAAATAGAGAAAGATCAAGGAAAATAGAAAAATCACCATAGAATTGCTACAGGCAAAATCTACCTATGATTGCTAAAATCAGTGGGTAAAAGCTTAAGAAAAACAGAATATTGCATAACTTCAAAGTATCACCTGCCCCTGAAACACAGTGGAGAAACCTGGTCGATAACATTTTAGCCAAATGATAATGGTTAACATCAATAATAAGACATGTTGACATCATCTAAACCCTAATCTGATGTTCTGTAAAGGACAAATCTCTAGTGTTCTTCCTGATAAGCATAACCTTATGCTTAAAAGTTTGAAATTATAGTAAAATTCGTTTTCTTACAAAAAATACCCACCTGCCCAGACAGATTTTTAGGCAACTTTTACCAAAACTTTAAGAAACACATAACCCATATATTAAACATTCTTGTTAAGAAAATTTAAAAAATAGAGGAAAAACACACAACTCATTTTGGAAGGGTAATATAACTTTGACACTAAAATCATATGAGAAAAATATAAGAAAAAAATCTAATCTAATTACTCTTATGAAGATAGGTGAAAAATACTAAGAAACAGTTGATTCCAGTGTGTGCATGTGAGTATGTGAACGTGTGTGTTTATGCTCATCTAAAAGATCTATTTACTAAAGTACCAGGATCTTTCTAAAACACAAGAGCACACTTAATGGTCTCTATTATGTTGACGCTAAAGCCATCTTCTAAGCAAGACTCTGCGTTGTATTAGAGCCTTCAAAATCTTGGGCTGTACTTTCCAGCATTCTCTCTACTCTGGGATTCTTATCAAAAGAAAAAAAAAGAATTAATGATAAATGATAGAAATAAAAATGTAAACATAGTTTGTCTATTTTTGACATATCACTTTGAGAAAAGATGTAGAGAAAAAAAGTATTTGGCACCTTGGCCAAAAGGTGGCATGGTCTCGATGTGATCATCCTCTGCAGCAGGAAAGATTGGGAATCAAGTCTGTCCAGTTGATCCTTTGCCAGAAAACACATCAGCACTTTAAGATGATTACTGCACTTCATGGTCTAACTTCACATTTCATTAAATTACAAAATGTAATTCAGTATGACTGAGGTAATGAGGCTTAATGTGTTGGCTTGGTACATTTTAATAGACGCAAATCACTGGCAACCACAATTCAGCTACTCAGTATTTAACCTACCATCCTAGCCAGAGCCTACCTGTCTTTGAAAACTTTTTGTTCTCTTTTAAATTCTGAGATAGTAATTTTATTTCTTTAGACACATCATAAATTTTCAAATCTATATTTGCTATAACAATTTATAATCAGAAATATAGCCAACTATTCTTTCACATTTATTTTTTTTCTTTTAGCTTTATCAAATAACTTGGTAGTTAAGAACATAGTCTTGGTTACCCTATCACCAGAGTTCAAATTTTGGCTTTGACATTTTTAGTTGTGTGACTTTGGGTAAGTCAGCTATCTTTTGGATAAGTCTTATTTTCCTCAATTATACAATTTTCTCATTGTATTAAACAAATTATTCTATATAAAGTATTTAGAACAATATTTGGAGTTCGCTATATTCTTAATAAATGTTAATTCTTCTTAAATATTCTTTTGGTAACAGTCTCCGGGAAAATTCTGTTTAGGGGCTTAGTCCCTTCAACAAATGCAACCTCATTTCCTAAATAAGTGGAAATAGGTAGACCTTGAATATAAACTGGCTGACACAAGTCGATTATAATATAGAGCTTAAATTTAGTTTTCAACATTTTTGTCAGAATGTAAAAATAAAAAATATTTTAATATTATTTTTTAATAATCGATGAATGACTTATGGGTCTGACCTGTAGAAAACTGACCTGAATGGTACCACTATGACTGAACTTGCTGAGACCTGCCTGACCTGGAATTGCTGTTCCTTCCTGGACTGGACACAATAGGGCCTTATTTCTTTGAGGCCATGCAGGCTGACAAAAAAGCTCCACTTACCTTTTTTTGCAAGATCAACAGCTTCGTGCTGTCCTGAGAGGTGAGAGGCTCTACGGCTAAAGACTTGGCTATGCAGAGAAATGAACTCTGGGAACCCAAAACTAGCGTTTTATTAAACTGATAAATTGTATAAATTCATTTAGATAAATACTAATATCTTATTTCCAGACACTGCTTAGATTTTAAGTTCAATGACGGGCAGTAAGCAATAGATAGTTTTTCAGTGATACATAAGAGGAAGTCCCTAACTAAAAAGTAATTATTTCCAGATTTACTGAGATGTAATTGGCCTACAACATTGTGTTAAATTTAAGGCGTATAGCTTGTTGATTTGATACACTTATATATTGCAAAACCATTGTCACATAGCTAACACCTCTATCATGTCACACAATTACTATTTCTTTTTGTGATGAGAACATTTAAAATCTACTTACTTAGCAACTTTCAAGTATATAATAAGTATTAACTCTAGTCATCATTCTGTACATTAGATCCCCAAAATTTATTCTAAAAATAACTTTTCATTTAAAAAACTGGTTATAAGGGGTTTTCATAATTATTTTCATTCTTTATTTTTGCACAAAAATCTTTTCTTTCAGCAAATTCATCGCCTACTAATCTATAGTTTTAAATATTATTGCATTATATATATGTATGTGTATATATATGTACATACACACACACACACACACACACACACATACATATGTAAAGCTTCTACCATTTACAATATATCTTCATTCCATTGCCAAGAAAAAATAGTATCTCATTTTTGTTTTAATTTGCATTCTTGGATTATTAATGAAAGGGAATATTCTTTGTCCATTTGTATGTATTCTTTTGTGAATTTCTTTTTTTATGTTCTTGCTCTTTTATTTGTATTGGCATCTCTTTTTTTAAGTAAAAAATTAACTACATTTTATGTTTCACTCTATTAGTATCTCCATTTTCTTTGTTGTTTGTTTTTTGTTGATATAATATTGTTATTTCCCATATAAAAATATATATTTTTTATTTTGACTGCTGTATTATTTTTCCTTGTATAGCTCTGCATTTGATGTGAGTTTTATGCAAACTTCTCTTATCTGGTATATAGGAGTAAATAATAAGCAAAAGTTTGTTATTTCCTTCATGGTTTTAGGACTGTTTTTAACATGCTTTTAATATAAAATATATTTTGAGGTATGGTATGATGGAGAGAAAATTTATTATTTTTTAGTTAGCAAGTCAACCTGCTACTATATATTGAATAACATAACATTACATGCTAATATTTTTAAAGATAATTTTGAGGAGCTTAATGTTTAAATAGCATTTTTATTATTTTAAAAGTAACATGGTCACATCAGAAAAACTTGAAAATACCAAAAAAAATAAAGAATAAAGTTATAATTATTATGAACTATATAAGCTAAAAGTAATTATTTTAACTTTTTAAAATAGGAAAATCTGACAGTTTTATTTGAATTAAATAAAATATAAAAAGCTGAGTTGAAATTTCAAAAACTGTTAAATTTCAGCCAAAAGTTCTTTAAAACTAGAGCAAAACTAGAGCTGGTGGATCCTAAAACTTTATCATAAGTTAAAAAAAAGATTATGAAAATTAAGATATTGGCATTTCTTTTTAAACTACATGTTCCTTACATGTGAGGAAGTTTAAAGGTTTCAGAAAGCAAAATTTGATCAGTTGTTTCCTAAAAAATTTCAGAAAATGTCATAAAATTTATGTAAACCTTTTAATTATATATAAAAGGAAAACAAATGTTAAGATGTAAACATATTTTTGGATGATTTTCCATAAATGATTAAAAGGGAAACACATTTCCGTGAACAATATGCAATCAAAGTGTCAGGTCACTCTCAAGCAGAAACAGTACAAACCCATCACAAGGAAATGATTTTGTTTTCTTTTATTGGCCTAAAGATATTATTATATATAAATTCTGAGTGACTGTTGGTCATCTCCTCACTCCTGAATTTCTAGATAGTGAAGATGTAGTTTTGTGTTTCAAACAGCATTTTCCTTGAACATTATTTTCTAAAGGTCATGCCATATTTGGGTGATAATTTTACATACATTTTTTTCTAATTGCCTTTCTTTTGTTCTTATTTCTCTGAAGAGATTTATTCCTTCATCTTATCAATACCATACTGTACTTCTATTTTTTTTCCTTCAGATACCATATAGTTGATCCCCTTTATCCACTTTACCCTCCTCCTCCCCCCCATATTTGATCCCCTTTACCCTGTCTGCCTCACTACCCCCTATCCTCTGGTAATCACTAGTTCATTGTCCATGTCCCTGAGTCTCTGTTTGTCCCGTTCATTTGTTACTTTTAAGTTTATATTCCATATATAAATGATATCATGTGATTTTCTACTTTTTCAGTTTGCTTATTTTGCTTAACATGATTATCTCAAGGTCCATCCATGTTGTTGCGTATGGCAGTATTTCATCTCTTCTCATGGCTGAGTAATATTTCATTGTATATATGTACCACAGCTTTTTTAGACAACCATCTATCATAGGACATTTCAGTTGCTTCCATGTCCTGGCCACTGTGACTATACTGTACTTCTAAATCATGTGATTTGTGTGATGACACCCATTTTTTTACTAAAGATATTCTTCCTGTAGCCCTGTTTGCTCTAATATGTACCATTTTAACTGTAACGTTTTGGGCAAGGTAAAGACATGCTTACCAAAAAGTGACAGGTAATTGAAAAAGTACACCTTGGAGTATTCTAGAAGCACAAAAACAGAAACCAAAACCAAAAACAAAAACAAAAAGCATAATGGTTACTTCTTCTATAATAATTTCCATTATTAGAAGCTGTATCAAAAAAGAATTTATATTGAACAGAAACTTAAATACATTATTGACCAAGGCTTTTGCTATTGTAGTGATTAAGTGTAGGAATTTCTTAAATGGTCACTTTATATAAACTTAAAACCCAAAGTCTGGGCATACATGTGGAAGCATCATTTATGTTTTTGAGCTGCACACAAGCATGTGCATGTTAGAGCAGGAAAAGTGAAAAGAGTCTCTGATCTAGTCCAACCCCTTATTTTATAGATGAGGAAATCAGGATCTAGAAAGACTCAACTCTGAAAGCTCACTAGTTAGCAAGAGAGGCTGAATACGGGTCTCATGACTACGTCCAGTACTCTGAACTATCCAGTGTTCCTCAAGGTAGTGAAACACTTCCTACTCACACACAAACATCCGCTCAGCTTTATAAAATCTTCCTTGAAATGCTGAGGCCCATTTATTGACCCCAAGTTAAAATATCCTCATTGCATCCTACTGATAGTAATGTGATGTAAAATAATATAAGATGTTACATGAGTTTACTTGGTTTTATCATTTTTGCTTCTAGTTATGTCTATTTTTAAAACTATCTCAAATGACAATTTGGGGGAAGTTTTCATTCCTCTGTATGTTTCAAGCAATTAGTTTTACCCATTGCATTCAACTGCGGATAGCCACCATTATCCATTATTTTCCAGTTAATGCATCTATCTATTGGGCACTTATCCTCTGTGTAGAACCTTGGCAAACACTCTTCTGGGTGGATGATCTCTGGGATGTGTTAGCAGGCAAAGTAACAGTCTTCACCCTTTGTACCTTCTCTCATAGACCCATCCCCATGCTGTTTCCCCCTGCCTCCTTTATTTTTTCAGTATGATTTATTCCAGACCTCTAAACAACCAATGAAATCATTCACTGCTGCCCAAGAATCCATGTCTTGTTTCCCCTCAACCATTTCTCTTTTCACACAAGGTAGATGACCAGATGTAGTACCCCAAACTCTGCCCATTAGTAGAATTTTTCTTCACTGCCCCTTTTCTGAACCATTCCGAGTAAAACTATAGTATAGTAATAGATCATTTTCAGCTTGTACTCACACTTGAACTGACTCATCTGTGAATAACCTCAGTCTTTTAATTTCTCCTTCAGCTGGTGTGAAGTACTCTCATGCAGTCATAAATATGATCTGAGGGAAAGAAGCCAGTTAAATAGTGGGCAATGTCTTGGTAGTCTGGCCTATTTGATTGTGCAGCTTACTTGTGTCTTGGGCCTTAGTCATTTCTGATCCTGGATACACTATTTCCATCTTATGATGAGTTGCTATCCAGACTGCATGACCTGTAGCTTGGTAGGTAGAACCTATCTATAATGGACAGCTATGGCTTTATGATCACTTGATCACCCAGCTCAGAAGCTCAGTCAGACTCTACCAGGGCCCAGTAGCATAGCAAGAGCTGTATTTTGAATGACATATCTGGTTCTAGACTTCAGATGGCCTGGCTTGCTCCAGAACTGTAGCACTCTACATTGTGATTTTCCCCTAAAGGCTGGCTGTAAGCCCCACAGATGCTTCTAGGACTATAGCGTTGACTGGATTTGTGACCCACAGTACAGGGCTGCTTATTTCATGGCTTCCATTTGCTATTTTGGATTCCACCCTTAAAGCTCTTATCCTTCCTGTCACATCATAAATATATTGGAGCAGTATTTCCAGGTACAAAATATGCTGCCTCTAGAACCTGTACTTTTTTCTTAGTGGCTGGAGGGCAAGTTGCAATAATCTGTTTTTTACTCAAATTTTCTTAGAGTTTATCTCCCACTCTCAGGAGCAAAAGTGTTTTACAATGGCCTTCAAACTGAATTAACATGCCATCAATACAGAAGACAATGTGATATTCTGTGGAATGTCCAGATGATTCTGGTTCCTTCACAATACACTAGGACAGAGGGTTAGAAAACTGACAGAGCCCTAAGGCAAAGTCTTAAATATATTGTCCTTCCTGCATGAATGAAGATTGTTTCTGATCTTCCTTCTTGATAAAGATAGAAAAGAAGGCCTTTGCTAAATTATGTTCCTGAAGCCATATTCATTGTCTCAAGCAGCAATACCACATCTGGCACAGCATCTATACTTGAGGTTAATGCTAGGCTGAATTAGTGGTAGTCTGCTATGATCTGTTAGGATCCATGTGCTTTTTTGTAGGAAACAGACTGGTTAATTCAATGAAGATAAGAAGATGACCACCAGCCTTGTTCTTCAAAGGTAACATTCGCCCCTGAAATTCCCTTCAGGATGCAAAAATCTTTTCAATTGACTCTCGGACAGAGGAGAAGTCAGTTTCATAAACTCCTACTTTGTCTTACTCACTATAATAGATACTTCACCGTAGGCCAAGGAAAGTTGCTGCCAATTACTAAGCATAACCCTGTAAAATATACATTTGCTAAATAGGAAAATGACCACAAACTGGACCCTCTATGAGCCAGACATGACACATGATTCCATTTATTACCTGGCATTCAGATATCACAATTTTAACAAGGGCTATGGTGATGCTTTACGTCTTTGACTAATTTTGTGAACACAGAAATTTTGCCAAAGAGTACTCAAGATGTTTGATTATTTCTCTCTAATTTAATATATGATTAACCAAAGAACTGCATGCTATTCCCTGCTAACTGGGAGGCTTATTTCTGTACAGTCCTGCTATGGTGTTGAACGATTCTTATCAGACAATGGCTTCTCTTTCTGTCAATGAGTTCTAATCTGAGACATAGCCTCAAGTTTATAAATTGACCTTTGTGAAGCAGACTGGTTGAGATAGAGAATTCAACCTTCTCTTGAACTCTACTACCCTTATAATTAAGTACTGGGCCTGGTTCTCAGATTTTTCTCCCCTTGCTAGAGAGGAGTCTCTTTCTATGCTGAAAATAAAACCCTTTAACTTTCACATTTTGTCTTATATTGGGAATTAAACTCAGCATTTTGCTGTTTTTATCCACTATATCAGTAGCATCAGAGTAGCCATCCATTTTCATAATCTTCATGATTACTACTTTGCACATACTTCTCAAAATCTCCTCAGATATTGCACCAACCAGTGTATTCTTTTTATCTGATATCCCATTCCAGTTCACCACTGGTAGGAGCATTAGCAATTGTACCAGTAGAGCACACCAGGAGCTTTCAGTACTCTACCTGCCACTGGTGACAGGTTTCCTATTGCAAGTTTTATTTTTATTTATTTTTGTTTTTTAGGCAAGGCAACTCTTGGTTGACTTCACAGATTCCAAGAACCTTGTCAGCTTACAATCCCTTATTTATTATGTATGTATGTATGTATGTATGTATGTATGTATGTATGTATGTATATATGTATGTATTTATTTATTTTTTATGCTTACAGTACCTGGTCTTCAAAGGTCGACTCCCATTCAAGTACTAACCAGACCCGATCCTGCTTAGCTTCCAAGATCAGACGAGATTGGCTTGTTCAGGGTAGCATGGCCATAGACTCCCATTTCAAGTTTTAAAATTTCATTTTAGAGTCTGCTTCCTAGGACCACTCTTGGTATCAACTATCTTTTGTCCATTTTTCAGAGAACAGACTCTGAGGTAGAGATTTGTATGCAGAAAGTTTGCAGGGAAAATGAGAGAAGCAGAGCTGTGAGACAGAAAAATTGAACTACAAATGGTAATAAAAGCCTTAGCTGGTCTCACTGGATGTATAGTACTATGATGATGCTTCAGAGATTTCCCAAATTGAGGCAAGGAGGCCATTGGAACCAGTCATTGGATGCTGGCTCCTCCATGCAGGGTGTGCTAGCTTAGGTGAGATGACTTCCTTTGTCTATGAATGCTGACCTAAGATTCAGCTGTGAGCCACCAGCAGCCAACAATCCTGGCAACTGAAAAAAATGTACCCTGTTCTTGAAAGGGGCATCTGAGTAGTGCATGGCAATATCTATCACATCATGGTCCAAGTATAAAGATGTCAATGACTACAGCAATTTTAGTCATCTTTTGAATTTTAAGACCAGAAAATTTATTTAAAAAGTCAGCCAAGGACAAGGAATCTGAAACTTAATGAAGCAAGAAAATACCTGCTGGGAGAATATAAACAAAATCTTTGTTCCAAGATAGCTCAGCTTTCTTCTGGTTTATCTAAGACTTAACCTAGACTTTTGATGAGTGAAGTTTGTTTTTGAAACATTAAACTATCTGTTGTCTGGGAAGGTAAAGGCTTCTGGGGATGGCTAGAGCTGTTCTGGGGTAAGTGTGTACTCATTGTTTTCCAACAGAAGTATCAACTGTGTCAAAAGTATCTTTAAGTTTCTATGAAGGTTAAAATCTTTTTCCTTCACCTCTGCTTTTCCCTTAATTTTTCCTCCTCCATAAGCATTTATCTCTGTGTTAGTTTATGAAGCTGTGTCCAGGTTCCCCAACATATAATCCACTAGAGATTGGGGCTAGTTCATAGTGGCCATGATTCCTTTTTTCTAGGCTGGACACAAAAAAGTTAAGAGCATATCAAGAAACTGTAAGGAAATAGATAAGTAATGAAATGGAGAATTTAGATTCTAGTTACGTTTTATCACTACAAAAGTCAGGGGAACATGATATGCCAACCCTAGGAAGAGACTTATCAAGCACTCAGCAAAGAACCTGTGGATCTGTCAGTCATAATGTTGGTGAGATGTTTCTTTTGCCAAGCTCTTGAAGATTTGAGGAAAAAAAATCTGAATTATTTAATCTCTATCATTTTAATAACTATGGGAGAAAAGCCTGTGAGACATGACATGAATATAGAGAAAGTTCAACAGATACATATATATTATGCTAATAAGAAAATGCCTAGATATACAATTGAGTAGAGTCATATCTCTCTCTCTCTCTCTCTCTCTCTCTCTCTCTATCTCTATCTCTCTCTCTCTCCCTCCCCCTCCCTCCCTCTCTCCCTCCCTCCCTCCGTCCCTCCCTCCTTCCCTCCCTTCCTCCCCCTATCCCTCTCTCTCTCTCTCACACACACACACATTCTCCAGAAGCAATTGAAGGGTTGACAGATCAACCAATGACACTCTAAAAACTCAAATACATTTAATGTCATAAAATAAAAATAATTTCTATTCTTAACATAATGAAATATAATCAGCCATCTCTGATAGCCTAGATCTCAATGTCAAAGTATCTTGGCCTTTATGAATTTAGAATTTAGAAACAAAAACCCTAAGACAGTAAATCAGGATAGTAAACTGCTCTTCCTTGCATTATGTCTGGTTCATTGATATTTTTAGTGACTTCTAGTACCTATTTAACTAATATTCTAAAAAATAAGAAACACTAGCACCACTGGGTTTGCCTATTTGGGGCATGAATTTACCATTTCTTACCAGTCCTCTCTCATATGACCATTCCATCCTATTTAGAAATCTGAATTTTTAATTCTAGGGGAAAATACCAAAATTGCTAACAAGACAATTAGTAAATGAAGGTTTCAAGAGGTGAAGGATAAACTATGTTGTGCTTACCTAAACCTAGGATATGACCAAAAAAAAAAAAAACTAAATAAAAACCTTATTGTACAAGGCCTCTTATGTAAACAATTAATTTGACCAATCATCCATACACGTGGTTAATAAATTAAACAATATATTCAACTAAAGGGAGACGATGCCTTCTAGATACCCATGTCTTAGAAGTTGTCACTTAATGACAAGCTGTAGAAAAAGCAGCAAAAATGTAATTAGTATATTGTTCAACATAAAAAAAATAAGATAGACAAAATACTCAT
Source organism: Macroglossus sobrinus (assembly GCA_004027375.1). Classification (NCBI taxonomy): domain Eukaryota; kingdom Metazoa; phylum Chordata; class Mammalia; order Chiroptera; family Pteropodidae; genus Macroglossus; species Macroglossus sobrinus. The sequence continues at coordinate 2,022,194 of PVKZ01000065.1, forward strand.
AAATAATTATAAACAAGTTCCTTTAAGTTGTCATTATTAGCTGGGGTTTATTAACCACAAATACTAAGGGAACAGTCATTTGTTCATTGTACTAGGATCATTAATTAATTTAGAACCAATTCCAATTAATTTAGAACCAAGAGCTAGTAGTAAGAATAAGCACAATTAACATAAAACTAGAGAGCTGTACTGAGCAGAATGAACTCCGGAAACTGAAGCTCTATTGGACTGTGGAGACTTCAGAGAATTTGTGGAATCAGAACATTCAAAGTAGTTGCTTTTGAAGGCCCAAGTGCAGTTAAGCCATTGGTGTTGTATGTTGCAGAGGTAGCATCAGGTTCCTAGCCAGCTGGACTGTAATGAAGGAAGCAATTACCTCCTGACATTTGCCACACCATATGGCAGGGGGAAATTTTTCAGGATGTCATCCAACATCTCAGCAGAGGAACTCATGTAGAATTACTTGATACATGAACCTTGTGAAGGGGTTTAAATTCTCATAGATGGTTTAATTATCCAAAGAAAAAATACCTGAGATCTTTGCAAGAGCAAAGCCAAAAATAAATAAATAAAAGGTAATATCTATAGTGAGAATGAACTAGAAATTCAAGGCCCAATGAAAGCCGTAGAAATAGATCGATATTTACTGAGCTCAGAAAGAAGTGGCTAAGAATGTGGGACCCAGTTTTATTTTTATTTATTTATTCATTTATTTACTTATTATTTTTTAGGTGAGGCAACCCTTGGTTGACCTCACAGATTGCAAGAAACTTTTCAGCTTACAATCCCTTATTTTTTTATTTTTTATTTTTACACCTACAGCACCTGGTCTTCCTAGATGGTCCCTCATCCAAGTACTAACCAGGCCCGACCCTGCTTAGCTTCCAAAAGGGACCCAGTTTAGATTGGCACTTAAAATTGGTTCTGTGTCTATTATTATTTTCATCATAACCACAATTACTATTTATTATGTACTTATATGCCATGCACTGTGCTTTTCCTACTTTAGGATTTTTTTTTTAATGAACGTTTACTGAATAAAGGAATAAGTTAAACCTTCTAGCCATTGTGCAAAGATGACAGATGAGAAGTTAAGCATCTTGCTTAAGCTGCCACTGCAAATAGGCAAGAGAGCCAAAATCAAATTCAGATCTGCCTCTTTCCAAATCCCATAAATTTTATACTCTGAGGAGTTGCATATGCAGGTGAAAAAAGAGTAAAGTTGTAAGTGATTAGTAACCACTCAAAGAGTAGTAGTGAGGTGGAATAAGAAAAAGAGTACCTGAGAAGAGCTCAGTAAGGAGAGCCTAAACAGTGGCTAGGGACATGGAAGTGACAGGAGGGGGCAGAAAGATGGAAGCTCAGTATGATGGACATGCTGAACTTGTCTTATGTGCTTAACCTCTGACCTCAGATATTATGAATCTGCCTGCGATGAGGCATGATCTCCCCTAGGATGCTGGCCTGATATCTCAGGCTATTGCTCTCTATAGGATATTCTATTTTTAGGGTTGAGAAGGTTATATATTAAGGCTATTGTCCTGGATGCAGGTTTTCCTTGACTCTGAAAGCCTGTTTCTGTGGCTCCCAAAGTCTGGGACTTGCATAAGGTTTTCTCTCACTTTATGCGCTGAATGAGATAACAGGAAGGTGTGGTCCAAGCAGCCAGCACTTTTTATCTATACTTCTATCCCTGTGGACTTTCAGCTGTAGCCAACTGTGGAAATTATGAGCTGGGGAAGTCAGGACTCATTTGGCATTATGTCTGCAACTCATCACCACCCTCTATGCCTTGTTTGAAGAATTTTTAAACTTCTGCAACAATAATCTAACAAATATGTTTATTATCCAGGAGTAGGAGGACAAATTTGTCCCAGCTAGACAGCATCTTGCCTCACCCCACACAAATAGACATCACTGCAGAGCGTATAAGTTATTGTCAAGTAGCTAAGCCATTAGGCTATTTGGGTACAAGACTGGGTTTGCTACCAGTACCATCTTCCTACTGTCATTTTGTGTAGCACAAATGAAAGACTTTGAAGCTAAGCCAATGGACTTTGTTTTACAAATCCAGCTGGTTCTCAATTATCCTAACTAATGAGGCACAGAAACTTCCTGGGAACAATGATAGATAAGTCACAAGCCATATATAGCAAAACACATCATCTATAGGAGGGATATACAAAGCCACAGAAAGGGTATGTGTTGTCCCCAGATATAAGTGGGACACTTATACTGGATTTTGAACTTACATTTTCAAGCCATACTAATATTAAACAGATTGTAGCAAAAAACAGATGAACTTAACTCCAGAAATCCAAGGAAAGCTGCCAGAGAGGCCAACCTAACAGATTGCTGTAGCCATATAAATAGGTCAAGTAGGACCTCACATATGCTTCTGGGAAAGCTCTGAGATTTTTGTGTATATATACACACATATATATTTATATATAATAACTAATAAGCAAAAAAATTTATATATACATATATATCATAAACATATATACTAGCTTAGCATTTTCTCTGGGTTCTTAAGCTATAAGTTTTTTCTTAAACTATAGGTTATAGCTCATTATTGTATCATAAAAAGATCAACTTATTGGATCATGACTAAAGTTTTTTAAATAAAATATATATATGTATGTATATATGTGTGTATGTATATATGTATATTATATGTATATTATATAAACAACTAAGCAGACATTATTACTATGGTATAGGTGAGGCTGTATATACCAAGGTCCTTCTGATACTTGCAGTAACTGACTCTTTGGGAAGAGGTCTAAATTAGTCTCAACAATCCCTAATTCCATACAAGTGTTGCAAGAATTATAGAGAAATGGTGTGCTTTGACTCTAGAATACCAGCAAAGGAAAAGGCAACATGTCAAAACAATTCTGGATAAAATTCTAAGCATGAGAGCATTTTGCCTACTTCATCATAGAAATTTTGCCATTATCACCAACAAAATCAAGTGTTAAGACTTCTATTAGTTAAGTTTGTTCTAGAGAAAAATACATTGTTTCCAAATTACCATGGCTTCCTCCACTCTTGTAACTTACTGTAATTTTTTCATAGGAGTCATTAAGTAATTTTGTTTGTCTAAAGCTGCCCAGAAAATGTCCCTTCCAAATATTACTTTTTAAAATTTGTATTCAGAGTAGAGTGTGTTGAATGATACCTCATTGTTAAGCCAGCTTTCTTAATTCCATTAAATAATGCAATAATAGAGGGTGGTTGGAGTGGGGCTAGGAGGATGGACAGACATATGAAAAAGATTTTCAGATATTCAGAGTGGAAGTGAATCGTTATGTCTTCTCCCAGAGATGCAGGACCACATGCTGATTTTTGCCTTAGCATTGCCCGAAATGCCCCTTGGGCCCTGTTATGTGCCACAAACTCTGCATATCTAGACTTTAGACCCACCTCACTTATGTTGCCTCTGTGCCTTTGCCTCTACTTTAGCCCCTAGGAAAGCTCAGCCATTCCAAGTCCCATTTCAGAAACTTAATACTTAACCTTTTAGATGCCATAGAACAAATTTTTTCATCGAAGTGGACCTGCTGTTCCAAAGCCTCAGCAGAGGTTCTCATTCTATCATTCCTTTTCTCCTGCCTGGTCTTCCATTTTCCTTATTTTAATTTCTTTTAAATTTTGATTTGCAGTACGAAGATGAGAATACTGAAAATACAACCAAAAGAGCATTCTGAAAAGTTATGTACAGTTGAGTAGGGTAATTGGTCTCGTTGTTGCTTATCATTTCCTATGCTGTGGCTTTCTAGAAGTTTAAGTAGTTAAGCTTATGGGGAATTGGCAGTGAGGACAAGAATTATAGTAAGTTTGACCTCAGAGTTTCAGAGGTGGGTTAGAAAGAAAGATGTCTCTTTGTTCTTTATGATGACTGATTATTATTCAATGCATAATGAAAAACAAGCCTGACTTTGCCTTTTCTCTAGGTTTTCAAATTATAAGTTTTTCTTAAACTACAGTTTACAGTCCATTATTGTCTCATGAAATAAACTAAACATATTAGACCATAATCAGAGATTTTTAAATAATAGATCAGTAGTGAGGGGAGGTTCTTATGCATACATATATATGTGTGTACTTGACCAAGATGTAGAAGCATTTCTTACCATAGAGTTAAAAAAAAAAAAATCAAGAACCAAGGGTCTACATCAATACTCAAGTATTCAGAAACCTACAGGGAACAAGCAGGTAACAAGTTAGAATAAGGCGATAAGCATCGTAGATAACTGAAAAGTGTATGCCTCATCTAAAGTCAAACAACTAAATATTTTAAAACACAAAATCCACTGTGCAGTCCTAAGAGACCACATTAATATAGCAACTGCTTCCTTCCTTCATGGATCTGCTAGGATGTCATTTCCTCAGGGAAACCTTCCACAAACTAGGTAAGGATCCCCTATTCTATGATATTCTAGCGCCATTGATCCACTTATCACAATTTTATCTAATAATCTGTGACTCTTTGTTTAGGGATTGATGATCTACATAATTGAAGCCTGTGTCCTTCCAGGTCACTTCTGTGGCCCTAGTTCCTTATTTAGTGCCCAGCACATAGTGGCCACGTAATGGAATGCATAAATAATTTTTAGGAGGGATATTAAGGAGTACACATTTAGTAGTACATAGTAGAAACATTATTTTCAGAAATCATTTTATTTTTTTATTAATTTAATCTGGCAAACACATATTGGACACCTATAGGATCTGAGCCCTACACTGTACACTGAAGATAAAAAACGGATATGTGGCAGCCACTGCTCTTATGGAGATTTATAATCTACATATTCAATGTTTTTTGTATTTTATTTTTAACACTTAAATATTATTGAAAATATGAGGATAATGAGTGCCTTTTTAAAAATAAAAGAGTGCTTTTCAAAGAATTAGTGAAACGTGGCATCTGGTTTACTTTGATTTCACTCTTTTATACACACTGCTGTCATTACAATTTTATTTTCCATTGGCATAACCTCTTCTCCTCTTTGATGAATTCGTGGAGAAAATGAAAGCAACACAATTAGATCCACACTTGTGCAGTACCTGCCAAGTCAAAAGAAAAAAAGGGACTGATTTAGAATTGTGAAAATATCAGTACATTTTTATTAAATGTAACAGAATCTGAATCCTTTTTATCTGTTAGCAAATTTACTTGGGAGGAAGCCATAGCATGTTGTCCAATATAATATGCAGTAGGCCTCTGGAATAGGAAAACTGTAAAAATAGAAATGGGCAATGGAAGTGTATGGCCTCTAAGAACAGTCTGAATATGGCTCTTGATGGGTCTTTGAGTATTACAGAAGCAAGGAAAGATGAGGGGAAAGAATGGCCTCTGAGTGACTATTTTTCCAATGTCTTAGGGAAGAAATATGATAGTAGAAATAAATTTGAGTCTTAATCCCAATACTTCCTCATTTTTATATAATTTTGGACAAGTTACTTAAATAATCTGAGACTTAGTTTCCTTCTTTTCAATATGAAAATATTAATACTAATTTTATAGTGAAGATTGCTGATAATATATTTAAAGTGTATAATATATTACATAGATCATACTGTTAAGTGAGAACTCTATCATTCTATGATCTCCACAAGAGTACTCTAATTTCAGCTGATTTTAATGATTAATGAAATGAATTCATAAAAGGAATTATAAAAGATATTTTTATTTTGGTTTGCTACAAATCCTTTGCATATTTTAAGCAATCATGTAATGGGAAGATATGCATTGGTTTGGGAGGGCTATTTGACAATATCAAAAGTATTTCTAAAAGCTACATACAAATAAAGCCTTAACAAAATTAAAAGGATCGAAATCATTCAATGCATGCTCCTCAACCACAATAGAATAAAATTAGAAGTCAAAAACAGAAAAGGATTTGGAAAATTCATATAGATGTGGAAGTTAAACAACATAATCTTAAATAACCAATGAATCAATGAAGAAATCACAAAGATTAATAGATAACACATTGAGATGAATAAAAATGAAGACACAAAACACAAAAACTTATAAGATACAATTTAAAAAGTTCTTACAGGAAAATTTATTGCTGTAAATACCTGTATTAAAAAAGTATCTCAAATCAATAACCTCAATGTCCACCTTAAGACACTGGAAGAAGAAGAGCAAAACTAAACATAAAATAATTGGAAGAAAAGAAATACTAAGGATTAGAGTGGAAATTAATGAAATAAAGAATATATTTAAATTAGAGAAAATCAACAAAATAAAAAGTTGGTTCTTTGACAAGATCACAAATATTAACAAATCTTAGCTAGATTGAATTAAAAAATGGAATAGAAACAAAACTCAAATTACTAAAATCAGAAATAAATGAGACATTATTATCACCTTTATAAAAATAAAAAAGATTATAAGAATATCATGAATGACTGTCCATAAATTAGATAACTTAAAGGGACAAATTCCTAGAAAAACACAGCTTCCTAAATTGACTCAAGAGGAAATAGACAATCTGAATTTATCTATAACCATAGAAGTGATTGAATGAGTAATCAAAAAAACTCAAAAGAAAAATGAAGGCCCACATAGTTTCATCGATAAATTCTACCAAATTAAAAAAATTATTATTGGTAATTATTCACAAATCCTTCCAAAAAAGTAGAAGAGAAAACACTTTTCAAATCATTTTAAGAGGCCAGTGTTACACTGATACCGAAACCAAAGACAACATCAGAGGGGGAAAAATATCTACAGACCAATATCTTATCAACGAAAAATCCTCACACACAAAATATGCTAATAAACTGAACCCAGCCATGTATAAAAAGGATTATACACCATGGCCAACTAGGGTTTATTTTAGTAATGTAAGATTGATTTAACATCTGAAAATCAAATAATATACTATATCACTAAAGGGTAAAAACAACATGATTATTTCAATAGATGCAGAAAAAGCATTTGATAAAATTCAACAAACTTTCACAATAAAAACTTACAGCAAACTAGGAACAGAAAACACTTCATCATCTTGATAAAGACCATTTACAAAAAGTCCACAGCTAACATTATACTTATTTGCAGTTGACATTGTGTATGTAGAAAATCTGAATCCACCAAAGAAAAAAAAACAACAACAACTTTAGTCTAATAAGTTGAGCAAGTTTGCAGATCACAAGATCAATATGCAAAATCAATTGTATTTCTATATACTTGCAATCTAAAAATAAAATCAAGAAAATTTTATTTATGATAACATCAAAAATAATAAAATACTTAGAAATAAATTTAACAAAAGAAGTATAAGACTTGTACATTGAAAACTTACATTGTTGAAATAAATTTTATGACATAAATAAATGGAAAGACATTCTGTGTCCATGGATTAGAAGACAATATTATCAACCGACATATTCAGTACAATTCAATCAAAATCCCAGCTGACCTTTCAGCAGAATATGACAAGCTGATTCTAAAATTTATATGAATAGGCAAAGGATCCAAAAATAGCCATAACAATCATGAGAAAGAACTAAGTTGAGGGATTTGGACTTCCTGATTTGAAAACTCACCATCAAGCAAATATAAGCAAGACAATATCGTAGTGATGTAAGAACAGATGTATAGATCAATAGACTAGAACAGAGACCCAGAAATAAACCTTCACATTTATAGTCAATTGATTTTCCACCAGGGTACCAAAACAATTAAATAGGGAATGAAGAGTTTTTTCTGCAACTGGTGCTAGGACAACTGGATATTCACTTGCAAAAGAATGAGGTCAACCCCTTACCTTACACTTAACAAAATTAACTCAAAATGGATCAAAAAGCCTAAATGTAAGAGTTAAAACTATAAATTGTTAAGAAAAAAAAAACCATGAAGATAAATTTTTATTTCCTTGGCTTTGTCAATGACTTTTTAGATATGATACCAAAAGCAAAAGTTAAAAAAGAAATAGTTAAATTGAACTTCATCAAAATAAAAAAAATTTAAAAAGTCTTTCACGCTTCAAAGAATACCACAGAGAATATAGAAATACAATCTGCTGAATGAGAGAAAATATTTTTATATCATTTAACTGACAAGGGACTTAGATCTAAAATACATAAAGAACTCCTACAGCTCAGTAATACAAATATTGGGCAATGAATCTAAATAAACATTTGTACAAAGAATATATACAAATGTCTAACAAACACATGAAAAAATGCTCAACATCATTATTCTTTAGGGAAATAAAAATATTATGAGATGCCACTTGACACAAACTTCACCCAGAAACGGTTAAGGAAAAAGAAATGTGGATTTAAAATAAGGGATCACTAAGAAGAAAACATTAATGAATAGATGGAAAACTAGAATAGCTAATCAAAAAAACAGATAACAACAAGTGTTGGTGAGAATTGTGATGGAATTGGAAACCGCAGACAGTGCTAGTGGGATTTTAAAAGAGTGCAATCACTTTGGAAAATAGTATGAAAATTTATTTTTCTTTTCTTTTTCTTTTTTAATATTATTCTACATTTATTGCCTGTTTTTTAAATTTTTTATTTTTCAATTGCAGTTAACATACAATATTATATTAGTTTCTGGTGTACAACATACCGATTAGACATTTATAGAACTTATGAAGTGATCACTCGGATAAATCTAGTAAGTATCTGATGCCATACATAGTTATTATATTATTGACTATATTCTTTGTTTTATGTTACATACCCATGACTATGTAACTATCAATTTATATTTCTTGAGTCCTTCTTCTTTTTCACCTATCCTCACCCTTGCAAGTTTTTTTTTAAAGTTAACCATAAAGTTACTATTTGTCCAGCAATTCCAGTCCTTTGTATATACCCAAGAGAAATAAAACTATATGTTCACACAAAAACTTATGCACAAGTATTCATAGCTGTATTATTCACAATATCCCAAAGGTGTGAATAACTCAAATATCCTTCACCTGATAAATGGGTAAATACAATGTATATTCATATAAGGGTATATTATTCAGCCATAAATAGAAATTAATTACAGATACATGCTACACTGTGAATGGACCTTAAAAACATTATGCTAATTGAACAGGCCACACACAAAAGACCACAAATTTTATAATTCCCTTTATATGAAATGTCCAGAACAGGCAAATACATAGAGACAGAAATAGATTTATGGTTGAGTAGGTGTAAAAAGATGGGTGATCGTGTAGTGACAGATAAAGGGTACAAGGTTTTAGAGTGATGAAAATATTCTCTAATTGATTGCGGTAATGACTACACAATTCCAAAGATACTAAAACCATTGAATTGTGCACTTTAAATGAATAAATTGTATGGTATGTAAATTAAATCTCAAAAAAGCTATTACTAAACATTTTTGTAAAAATCTGCATTTATTCTCCAAATTCTGCATGTCCATCCTAGGGAAATACATACATCGTTCACCATGAGTTGAATACAAGAATATTTATTTTTTTTTATTTTAATTCTACCAAAGGGAAAGATAAACAATTTATGGTAAATCCATACCATGACTACACAGTACTGAAGAATGAGGTAGATATTTCTGTATTACTCCGAGTAAATCTTCCACATTATCAAGTAAAAAAAGCAAATAGTCAAAAAATAGGTAAAGTATGATCTTATTCATCTTATTCAAAGTATAAACAAAACTTTTCATGTACACACATATATGTACATACAAAGAGAAAGAACTAATGAATGCATATCAAACTAGTAACAGTTTTTTGGGGGAGGTGAGCAGACCAGTAATTAAATGGCAAGTAGAACAGGGAAGTTGAATGAGAGAATCTGTGCATTTTCCTGTATAAAAACAAATAGAGAGCTACATAAAATATATATAACACATGGGCCAGGTTCCAAAGCACTTTATCCCATCAGATTGTTGTAATGGTCTTACTGAGCAGAATAAACAGCAGAACAGAATTATCAGCACAGGATACATATGTTGTTGACTGCCCATGTTAAAACAGTTTTAGAGTATTCTATGTGACATTTATTTTGATAGGACAAGAATGATGGCATGCTTTGATGAATGTTCTGTCTGGTGCATGTTCAGGCCTTTGTATTTGCTATTTCCACTGCCTGGAATGCTTTTCTTGCAAATATCCACATCTAGTTCTCTCCACTCCTTTAAATCTTTGCTCAGATATTTTCTTCTCAGCCAAGTCTTGCCTGCCTACCCCACTTTGGACTTCAATATTCAACTCATCCCTCTTCCCTGCTTTATTTTTTCTCCATTGTCCCTTCAGCCATCTGAGATCTGGCAGATTCACTTACCTGTCTAATGTCTATCTTCTCTCACTACAAGTTAAGTCTATAAAGGTAGAACCATTTGTCAAATATTTTATGGCTGTAACCCTGTATCTAGAATGATATCTGGAATGTAGTATGTACTCATTTTTTTTTTTTAGAATGAATGAAAGCATGATGTAATAGTAGCATTTAAATCAAGAAGACTGTGTGGGAGCTACTAGCACAGCTGGGTCAGAAAAGTGTTGTCTCTCTGAACTTTCATAATCAAATCTTGTCTTTTGAGTTAAATAATTAAAAAAATAGATATAGGTGGCAGCAAGAATCCTTCCCAGTCTTCTTTAAATCACCAAAACTATTCACGAGTTTTCATCAGAGACTCATGAAGAGGAGAAACATGATAGGAGAAATGCCATCTTTCCTTCTTACTTCTAGTCAAACTGACCCAATCACAAAATCACAAGTAAATCTGGAATTTATTTGGGAACATAAGAGTTCAAGAGTTTCAAAGCTTAACTTTCAGATCTTTAGTCTGTAATACCCATCTGTGTTTGAACTTGAAATTAATGTAGCTTTATCTCTATACTGTAGAAAGCTAATTTTTCCATCCATATGTTAATGTTTCCTTCTTAGTGAGCCCTTATTTAGATCCATGTTTCTTTTTATTCATAATTTCTGGGTATGTGTAAACATAAAAATACTTCCTTCAGTTTACAACTCCAACAAACCAAGATAAGGCATAGCAATAGGGAGAGTTCTTGGATCTTTATATGTAAACATACTATGCTTGGTGTAGAAAGGTTCAGCTGTTTTTGAAAGCACACTATTTTTCTTTCCTTCCTTCCTTCCTTCCTTCCTTCCTTCCTTCCTTCCTTCCTTCCTTCCTTCCCTTTCTCTTTCTTTCTTTCTTTCTTTCTTTCTTTCTTTCTTTCTTTCTTTCTTTCTTTCTTTCTTTCTTTCTTTCTTTCTTTCTTTCTTTCTCTCTCTCTCTCTCTCTCTCTCTCTCTCTCTCTCTCTCTCTCTCTTTCTCTTTCTCTCTCTCCCTCTCTCTCTCTTTCTCTCTCTCCCTCTTTTCCTCCCTCCCTTCCTTCCTTCCTTCCTTCCTTCCTTCCTTCCTTCCTTCCTTCCTTCCTTCCTTCCTTCCTTCTTTGTCCACAAGAGGACTAACTAAATGTATAGTTCAGAGCCAGTTGTGGAAGACCAAACAGGAGCTTAAACAGGATTAAAAGCAAAAACACTTAAAGAAAGAGCACCCATAAGTGGGATTTGAGGTGTTCATCAGTTACAAATTGAAAAAAAAATAATTTATCCATCATAAATTCATAGAGATTTCATAACAACAGAAAAGAACATAGAGTCCTAGTCTGAAAACCATGATGCACCATTTAGTCTTACACATTTCTTCAGTATCTTCCAAGGTGCACTGAATTTAGGTATTCCAAAATGAATGAGAGATAAATCTACTTTGTCATTCTTTAAAACATCTCAGGGAGACTCTGAATTCTGATAGACAAAACATTCTTTTTATTTTAGAGCCTTAAGCCCTTCATATCTTATCTACATCTCTTTTATTTCCATCTAAATTTAATGCCTCTTTTATAGTGCTTAAAGTAAAGAGAGAGTCTGCTCCTTCTTGGGAAAACTGAAATTTCTCACTGTTCCCAGCTCTAACAGTGGATTGGGGCGTGGCTTCACTCAGTGTGCTTTACAAGGAGGTGCAAAACGTGGTGTTCTGTAAACATTTCTAAGAACTATTACCAAGTGCTAAGGTACCCTGCCAATCAGATCCTAGAGAAGCCGAACACTCCTCACTCTATCATAACAGAGTACCTGTTGCCTGCAGGTCTAGCTATTAAAATGACTGAGCAATGCTCCTAAACAGGTCGGTTGGTGCACAAAGGCCCCATGACTCACCCTTAACTTAGTTCTAACAGACAGGTTTTGGAAATGAGGCTGGTTGAAGTCTGGCTAGGAAGAGATCACTGCTGCTCTGTCCTGTCTGAATTGCTCAAAAGGGGTCTTGAGCCCTGTGTGTCAGGTTGGGGTGGAGGTGGAGCAGATGAAGAATGGGAGGTCAGAAAAAGGGCAGTGATTTCTAAAGTTCTTGGTCAGTTCTATGTAAAATCTCATATTTTGTTCAGTGCAAATTTTATGAAGCCAAACTACCAGATCAAGTTTGAAGAGATGACCTGTTATTTGAGCTGGTTTTTATCCTTCGGCTTTTGTACAAATTTGAAAGTCACAAACAAGAAATTAGTATTTTTCTTTTATATTCTTTCTCATCCCATTCTCAATTTCAATAGATTCCACTGTGTTAGTTAAATGGAAAAAAATACTGTCCATGTCCCATATTTCCATAAGCACATGTTTTTACTTATACTGCAAGTAATTATTCCAATAAAACAATGATAAAATATTAATAAAGATGCAACTATGAGAGTGACACTACCAATTGCAATATAAAGATTTTTTTTTTTTTCTGTTAGTGAAGTGGTTTGTATTGTGCTCCTTGCCCAAGTTCTCAGGGATAATTAAAATTCTTTTACTATACAAGTGTCTCACAAAATGTGTTAATGAGATTTTCTAATATATAAAAGTGTTCTGGCATAGTTTTTAAATGCATGCTGCATACCCCCAAACAATAATTATACAATATGCAACTATTTCTCTTTGTCTATCATGAGCACTTGAATAGACAGCATTAGACTAAACTGCATAATTCTGGTTTAATTTTCATCTCTGATACTATAGTAATGTTATGAGGCATTTACTTAGCAACAAAGGTAAATGTTTATTTAGCTTCTTTGGAAATAAGCCTAAATTAAGAACTGCTCCATCAATTTCTTTAGAAGAGCGAGCATGTGTTTGCACACACACACACACACACCTCAGCTTGTTTTCTCATCCTCCCTGTGGTGATTTTGATGAGGTGAGAGTTTGTGCTGGCAAAATTCTGAAGTGTGGACAAATTGTGCTGCACTTTTATTAATGCAATATGGAAAACGTTACTAAAATATTAGAGAATATAATTTTTCTGCTCAAGCTTTGTGTCCATTTGCTAAGGCTGCCGTAACAAAATACCACCAATCAGGTAGCTTAACAACAGAAATTTATTGTCTCACAATTCTAGAGGCTGGGAGTCTGAGATCAAGGTGTTGGCAGGGCTGGTTCCTTCTGAGGGCTGTGAAGAAGAACCTGTTTTATGCCTCTCTCCTGGCGTAAATGGTTTGTTGGCAAGCTGTGGGTTCCTTGGCTTATAGATCTCTGCCTTTATCTTTACATGGCATACTCTGTGTGTGTGTGTGTGTGTGTGTGTGTGTGTGTGTGTGTGTGTGTCCATATCCAAATTAACTCTTTAAGACACTAGTCCTATTGAATTAGAATCCCACCCTACTCCAATATGACTTTTTCTTAACTAATAGCATCTGCGAAGATCCTATTTCCAAATAAGGTCCCATTCTGACAGACTGGGAATTAGAAGGTCAGCATATGAATTTTGGAGAAACACAATTCAACATATAACAAGCTTCAGATAAATAATAAACTATGTAATTCACTAAATATATATTGAATTATAAGTTCAAAATGGAGGTTGTTTTTTTTTTTCAACTCTTAGTGAACTCTTCCAGGACTCTTGTGTCTTGCTTTACCGAGCACTAGGAAGATGAGTTATAACTAGTGACAAAGGCCTTACTGTCTACTGAACTTTGGTCCAGTCTTTCACATTACAAAATATAAAAAAGACCTGTTACCAAGTTCTATTCTCTCCAGTTACTGTTTCCTCTGCCGTTCTGTTAATTTTGATAAACACATGAGAGTATGTGCTTGATAGAGAAGCATAGCCTTTATTAGGGGTCTGACCTGGCACAACCACAATGTATATACTAAAGTGAACCCAGAGAGACCTTCCAAGGTTTGTGAATCCTTACAGTGCATTAAGTTAGAGATTTAAAACTAAGGAGGGAAGTCAGTTTTCACTGTATGAAGGATATTGAAAGAGAAGTTGCTAGGTGAGATGACTTCCAGAGACAGTGTAGGTGGTGAAGGATCAGGACCCAGAAGACTGCCCTGTTCCCAGAGAGACTTCTCATTTATCTCCCTTCTATCATGGAAAGACTCTTTAGTTCTTACCTCTCATTCTCTCTACAACTCACTCCAATCGGACGTCCACCCCCGCTGCACCACTGAATTTGCCCCTGTTATGGCCACCATTTTTTCTCGACACACAAAGCAAATGGGTTATAATGAAGAAACAGCAGGCAGGAGAATTGGACAGAATTTGAGCAATACCACAGTGACAGGATACTAACACAGAAAGATCAATGTCTAAGGAGTAAAAGTTAAAGTGTCTAGGAGGGTTTTTACAATTTTTAAGAGCAAAATCCTACAAGCAATATTGTGGTTTGGGTCTGACTTCTCAAATTTCTCAACTGCTTGCCTGTCTTTCTGTTCACCATCTGCTCCTGGGTTCCCTAAGGCCAAGTTCCACTACCAATCCCTATGACTTCAAGTTGGGCCTTCCCAGTGCTGTGCCAGCCTGGCATGCCACCTGGCGTGCTCTCTATTGCCCAGACTTTCAGGTACTATATTCTGTCTGCTAGATTGAATCTCTCTCTTGCACCTGCAAATAGATACATTCCTTCTCTGTCATCTCTTATGCATTTCTAGTCCTAATTCCTGATATCTTTAATCTATGAATCTTGCAATAATTAATGAGTTTCTGGTCAGCCATGTCTTTCAATATGACATTTACTATAATGATTTCAAAATAGTACCCTTTATTCTTTACTGCAGCTCAGAAATGTTTGACTCATTCAATTAATAAGATTTGCTGGCATGGGTGGCATGCTCTTCAATTTCCATGGAGACTTTCAAGTACCATACTTTACCAAGAACACATTTCCTCTAGTTCAGACATGTAGTTTAAGAGATTTTTATATAATCCATGCTGCAAGCACCTAATATCTTTAATATCATGTTGAAGAAATCTGCATGTTTTATTGAACTTAAGAATTTGAAGAAATTCTTAAGGACACCTCCATTTAGGGTTTCTCTTTTACTGTAATTATCACAGTAATGGTCAGGAGCCTTCCTTCCTTCCTTCCTTTCTTCCTCCTTCCTTCCTTCCTTCCTTCCTTCCTTCCTTCCTCCTTCCTTTCTTCCTTCCTCCTTCCTTCCTTCCTTCCTTCCTTTCTTCCTTCCTTCTTCCTTCCTTCCTTCCTTCCTTCCTTCCTTCCTTCCTTCCTTCCTTCTTCCCTTTCTTCCTTTTCATCTTCCTTTCCTTTGTTCCCCCTTTTTCCCATTCTCACCCTCTCTCTTCTCTCTCTTTCCACAGTTATTTAGCACCTGCCATGTGGCAAGATTGATGCTCTATTTCAGAGAATAAGATAAATGCAGCAATATTTCTGTCTTGAAGATGCTCATAAACTAATGAAGAGACAGCATTTGATCCATGCATTTATCAACTCAAGGTGAGTCTCCTCTTGCCATTTTCTTCCTTTATGTCTTATTAATGAACTTTTGCTTTTTAAAAAAAAAAATTTGAACAGTTTCGCAGCTCAATCTCAGCTCACATTTTCAGGACAGAAAAAGCACCAAATTCACATAAGTATGATACTGTCTATGAATATAAAATATATTTAATATAGCCCATATCTTAATTTGAGCCATGGAGCATCATTTCTATATATTCATGAAAACTTGAGTTGTAAATAAAATGTGTATGCTTGTGTAGTGATGCAAGCTACTATCAAGATTATCAAATATAGGAAAATACTTTCTACAAGACATACACTAGAGAGAAAAGCTCTACTCTGTAATCATTATAAATAAACCTATGTTACTTTTCCTTGTGTGTCATTTAGTTGATCTGAATAATAAAGTAACTTTGATCTGGCATGCGATTTTCATCAAACTCTTCAAAATTTGAGACACTTGGAGAAGCAGATTCAGAGCTTCTTGTTTCTTAAACAACGTAAATTCTTATACCTGAACCCATCTCCCTAAGCACATAGAATACAGTATTGGTCCAAATGCATAGTTGAGATGCTAGGGAATGTCAGAAAAATTTCCAAGTGGCAGGTAATCTGGAAATCAGGGCATAATTTCTAAAGTACAGCTGCGGCCTCACTGGTTGGTTAATCCTGGGCCAGGAAGTGCATGGGAGATCAGGAGTTAAGGTGTGAATACTCTGAGAGCTTTTATTTTAAGATCCTCAGGGTAATAGAATGAATCCTGTAAGCACAGGAGAGGTGAGCTGTAAACCTTAAAGGGGCTATACCTCATTAAATCACAGGACTAAAGAAGTTTTGCCCAGGGGCACAGGAAGGCAACAGAAATGTTTATCGATCTCAGCCTAAGTTCCTTAGTAAGAATCTGTTCTATGGTCTGTTCCATACACAAATGTGGGATTCAAATTTATACTACTCTCAAAGTTCTCAAGATTTAGGAATCCCCACACTGAGAAACTAACATCAATATGCTTCTGTACGAATAATAATTTGGGAGCATTTGTTAGACACAAAGACAGCATTACTCCACTGTGTACATATGTGCTTTGTGACCCCCACAGAGCTTTCATAAATTGAGCTTTCACAAGTGAGTGATCCAACATGGATGAGAAACTAAAGACACACAGTAGAAGTATTCAAAGATCAATGTTTTGCATTATGGCATATTCTAATAGAGAATATAAAATTGTGTTCAAATAGCCAAGGTAATAAAAAGAATCAAATTTATAAGAAATGTACAAGAAACAAACCAAGCAGATTAAAACAAATCAAATAAAACTTTTAAAGTTAAGCAATAAACGAATAACTTATGGAGCATATTAGAAACAGCTAAAGTGAAAATATTGAACTAGACGATAGATCTGAAGAATTAAATAAAATGCAACTGAGAAAGTCATAGAACTAAAAACATGAAAGCAATTATTCAGTGACATAAAGGAGGGGGTGAGAAGATTTAATATATGTCTACTAAAAATTCAAGAGGAAAATAATGATGAGGAGTTCAATATTAACAAGATGATGGCTGACAATTTTATAAAATTGATGAAAAACATGAATTTTTAGATTCAAGAATAAAGTTTTAAGTGAGATAAATCAAGAAAAAACTATTAACAATAGACTTCTCATGGTAACAATAGAGGCCAGAGTACAATTAAATTATATCTTCAAATTAATGAGAAAAAAATAACTGTCCCTAGAATTATAAACTAAACAAACTATCAATCAGCAATGAAAACATAATAAGAACAACTTTAGACAAAAGAGACATAGAAAATTTACCACCCACATACCCTTGCTAAAGCAATTATTAAAAGATTTACCCTAGAAAGAAGAAAATTAAACCCAGAAGGAAGAAGAGGGTTTCCAAAACCAATAGTGGTCAAAACAATTGCCAAATATAGGGTAAACCTAAACACATGTTAATAATATAAAAAAATGAAAATAATTATGAACAATGGGATTCATAAAAATAAAGTTGAAATAAAAATCTGAAAAAATGACATTAAAGAAGAAGGTGGTAATCGCAGTTGAAATGTTCTTGTAATATTTCAAAGTGTGATAAAATTATGGATTCATTTTGAATTCTATTCACACATATTTAAAATGAAAGGATAAACCATAAAACCATAAAGATTAAATGTATAATTCCATAACCAATGAAAGAAAAGAAAGAATTAAGAAAAATAAATCATTCCAATACTTGTTTTGCAAGGAGGAAAAAAATATATATGATACGGAAAGCATAAAACAAAGCATTAGAAACAAAACCTATCAAGAATGAAATAATTTTAAGACTGCTCTTCCTGGCTTGCAGGTGTTCACCTTCCTACTATGTTGTCACATAGTCTTTCATCAGTGAAAACACAGAGAGATAGGATGGGGAAGAAAAGAGGGTGGGGAAAAGAGGATATGGGTAGGGAGAGATATAAGGAACTGGCTCATGAAGTTATGGAGGCTGAGAAGTCTCAGTATCTTCAGTCATCAAGCTGGAGTTCCAGGAAAGCCAAAGGTATAGTTCCAGTCTGAGGCTGAATGAGAACCAGGAGAGCCAATGGTGTAAGTCCCAATCTCCTGAGAACCAGGAGAGCCAATGGTGTAAGTCCCAAGCTAAGTTTGAGTTCGAGGGTAGAAGGCAGAGGTTGATGCTTCAGATGGTAGTCAGGTGGAGCATCTTTCTTCACTGGTGACAGGGCCTCTTTGTTCTAGTCAGGCCTTCGATTGGTTGGATGTGGCTCACCCATATTAGGGAGGGCAATCTCTTTACTAGATCTACCAATTCAAATCTCATCCAGACCCACCCACATATATATTTAACCAAATATCTGTACACTCATGGCCCAATCAAATCGACACATAAAGTTAACTATTACAGATTTGTATCCAAAAGATACAAAGAACTCTTAAAGCTCAACAATAAGAAAATAAACATTTTGATGTAAAAATGAGAAAAGATGTGAATACATACCTCACTAAAGACATATAGATATGCATATGTTAATATGCTCAATATCACTTGTCAGTAATTTGCAATTCAGTAGGGAATTGCAAATTAAAACAAAAATGAATACTAATATCCACCTATTAGAATAACAAACAATACATATTTTTTAAAAAATTGGCAATACTAATTACTAGAGAAGATGCAGAGCAATGTTAACTCTCATTCATTATTTGTGGAAACAGGACAGCCACTTTTGAAGATATTCTGGCATATTCTTACAAAGTTAAAGTATTACCACACAATCTACCTATTGTGGTCCCAGGTATTTATCCAACTGATTTGAAACTTATGTCCACACAAAACCTACATACAAAACTAGTCACCCAAAACTAGAAGCAACAAAGATATTCTTCACTTGGTCGATGAATAAACTTTGGTACATCCATACAGTAAAATATTATTCAGCAATTAAAAGAAATGATCTATCAAGCCATGAAAAGACATAGAGGGGCTTGAAAAAAATGTTGCTGAGTGAAAGACGCCATTATAAAAAGGCTACATATTGTATGATTCCATTATATCACATTCTGGAATAGGTATAAAACTATAGAGACAATAAAATGATCAATGATATTGATCCTGTAACAGGGGAAAAAAAAGGGTATTAGGTAAAAACTAAGAAAATCTGAATAAAATGTAAACTTTGGTTAATAATGTCTCATTATTAGTTCATTAATTGAACCAGTCTGCCCAGTTCTCTGCCTAAATGCATTTTCCTAAATGCACAGAGAAGTAGGGACCTATCAGAGAGGAATGGCCTAAATGAAAAATGTGGATATTACAGTTTGGGGTTGCTGAGGCAGCTGAAATTTGAGGGAGCAGAGTACGAGAAGGAGTGAGGTAAACAGAGAAAGAAACCTAGAAATCACCAGAAAGATCCTCTAAACAATTTAGCC
The DNA here is from genome assembly GCA_004027375.1 of Macroglossus sobrinus. Lineage (NCBI taxonomy): Eukaryota > Metazoa > Chordata > Mammalia > Chiroptera > Pteropodidae > Macroglossus > Macroglossus sobrinus. The sequence goes on from PVKZ01000065.1 coordinate 2,041,873, forward strand.
AAATACTAAGCTGTGTATGCACAAAGCAAGACTCTCAGGACATCTGGCAGAGAATAGCTTTGGGGGACTATGAATAAAACAAGGATTCCAAGAGTGACACAGTACTAAGAAACCTTGGAATTTCGACAAGTCAGAATGGAGATACCTCATGGACAACTCAGGCACTCAGTTGAAACCCCAGGAATAACATGCCTTGCGAGTAGAGCTACTGAAACTCCAGAGCAATGACTGTACTAGACTGAAAATTGAACTTCTGTAGGATCAAGCTAATCCATCATAAAATCCCACACTCTTTAAAGAAAAACAATATAAAACAAATTGTCAATAATATAGCATTTATAAAGTTGAGCATATAATAAAAATGACTAGACATATAAGAAAGCAGGAAAGACTGACCCAAACTAGGAGAGAAAACAGTCAATAAAAGCAGCCAGAGATAGACAGTGGTTGGAATTAGCACATAAAGACTTTAAAACAATGATTAGAAGTATGTTTAAGGGCTTAAAGGAAAAAAACTGGTTATAACAGGAAGAGGTCTGTATAAGCTCAGCAGAGAAACAAAAAATACCAAAAAAAAGCCACATAGAAAATCTAAAATAATGTAATAACTAGAATTTTAAAATATTTCTAGGTGAGCTTAAAAATGGATTAAGAACTGCAGAAGAAAATATTAGTAAATTTGAAATTAGGTCAACAGAAACTACTCAAATTAGAGAAAAATAAGTAAAAATAATGAATAGAGACTTAGTGACTTATGAATAAGAAGGATATATATCTAATTGAAAAACCCCAAAAATAGTAGAGAAATAATAGGGGGGAAAAACCACTGAAGAAATAAATAGACTAAAAATTCTCCAAATTTGATGAAAATTATAAACCCATATTTTCAAAAGACTTTAAAACTCTTAGCAGAATAAACACAAAGAAAACCACACCTAGGCACATCCTAATCAAGTGGCTGAAAAGCGGTAGTAAATAGAAAAATCTTAAGAGCAGCCACAGAAAAAAATAAAGAATTACCTTTAAAAAATATGCTAGCATGCCATCAGAAACAATGTGGCCAGAGGATAATAAAACAACATTTAAAAGTGCTGAAAAGAAAAACAACAACAGTGCTCTGCCTCAAACAGAACCAAGAGATAGGTACAGTGATGTTTGCTGCAGTAATTTTTAATAGCAAAAGTGTGAAGACCATCTACCTGCCTTTCAAAAGAGTAATGAAAAATAAATTGATTTATTAACACATTGAAGCTATATGTAAGAGTCTAAATAAATAAATTCGATCTATGCATTTCAACAAGGATACATCTTGAAGACAATATGGGTTGATAAATGCAAATTGAGAAATACACATAATGATATTTTATATGAAACTTAAAACCCAAAATCTTAGACCAAATTTTTTATAAATGTTTGCTATAAATATAATAAAAGTATAAATATATGCATAGAAATGGTGCATCAGCTTCAGGATGGTGTTTTCTCTAAGATTAGTGAGGATATAGATAGGAATAAGATGCCTGGCTATCTCTAAAACATTTTATGTCTTATAAAAATAGAAAGAAATACAAAGTCATTTTTTTGAGAGTTTTTAAATCTTGGGTTCATAGCTGTTATTTGTATATATTTTTTTTAATTTCAAACATACATCTCTTAAAATTTTTAATTTAAGTATAACATTCTTATTGAAATTACATTCTAACTTTATAAAGCTTGACAAACTATCACACAGGGAACATGCCTGTGCATCTGAAGAATATTCTGCCTAAGTTCCTTTCAGAATCTATTGATGCCCTTACGAGCAAATCAAACCCAATGTCTCAGCTTTCTTCTTCTCTTGGGATACAGCCCCAATATTTTTCACTAATTTTTTGTGATGCTTTTAAATATTTTAAAATTTTTGTCAAGCTTTTTCAGTTGTTCAAGTTCATCCCCCTCCACCAAGCCCATCCCCCTTCACCAAGCCTATCCCCCACCCCCAATAAAACAAAACTTTTATTCTCTCTCTTGTCCTTGCTCTCTCACTCTCAGCAACTTCAACAATTGGAGACTCTAAAGGGCACTATTTAGTAGAACTTAAGTATCATGCTAAATGTCATAACAAGCAAAAATGAAATAAAATTTTAGCCTAGTGCCAGAGCTATCAGAGAGGAACTGACAAGGATGGACAAATAATAACATTGATGTAAGGTGTTTGCCGTTGGTGACTAATGAACAAATGGGAAGCATCCTGAACTCTCTTACCAAAGCACATAAAGTGGTACCTGGAAGGAAGTTTTGTCCCTAAAATAATAAGAGTCCTAAAAGCCTGGTGAAAAGCTAAAGGACCATATGAGAGCTGGGCATAAAAATTAAGAGAAGACCCATCAAATTTTACCATGGGCACATAACTTCCAGTTCAAAGACTGCATTTTCAGCCTCCCTTTCGGGCCAAGTGCATATGAATCAAAATAATGTGCAAAGATTCTGAAACCTGCCCTTAACGAAAAGGGACAGGGCCTTTCTCTAATGAAGGCTGGAGCTAGAGTAGCTATTTAGAGCACAAATGGAAGATAAGGATTGAGACTGGCAGAGCAAAAAATTAGGAGTCTTGTTCCCTGTGTCTATCACAACTATATTTAGCCTAGTATATGAAAGAGAAATTTGCTTCTATCTTATTTAAGCCATTGTTATTTTTGGAACTTTGTTACAGAAGCCAAACTTTGTAAGCTAACTCATACACCGTGCAAACTGCCCATGCTTCTCTGCTATGGCACCACATCAACACCACTGGTAAAAGAAATACTGGATATGAAAGTGAATATCAAACAGAAATAAGGATAAGAAGCAGGATACAATTACCAAATACCTTTTAAAGTCAGTATTCATTAGATATACTCCTTAGTTTTCTGTCATTTCAGATCGATGCTTTGAGGATCCTGTTCCTGTGGCCTGTCCCTGTTCAGTATTTATTTCATTGCTAGTATAATTATTTCCATGTTAATAAGGAAGACAAAAGTTTTTTAAGTGTTTTTCTTTTACCCAGTCTTACTTTTCTTTCCTAGTCTATAGTACAATGAAAAAACTAGGATCTATTTTTTTCACAGGTATTGTGATTTTGCTTTGGATCAGTTTAATGTATTTTTTCCCTCAGATAAATCGTTTAATATTAATCAGAAAATTCATTATTGTCTTTTTTTCACTGTGAATAAAAATAAGAAATCATTTCTGCAGAATATTATCTGTAGCTTTCTGTTCAATTAGGAATCTGAATAGGAGTTTCTTTAACTACAATTTGCAAAGCCTATGGTCTATCATTGGCTTCTATTTTTCATTTTTCATTTTATCCAGATTGACCAAAAGATACTTTTTTTTTTTTTTTTTTTTTTTTTTTTTTTTTTTTTTTTTTTTTTTTTTTTTTTTTTTTTTTTTTTTTTTTTTTTTAGCTAATGGTTGAATTACTTCTGCCACTTGGCTGACAAGTTGAGGATTTAGAAAATACTATCCAATTAAAATCTGGCTGGAGTCCCAATGGGCAGAAGAATCAAAAGGTCAGTCCCAGAATAAGGACACTTTATTGTCATGAATGATGCTTTCTACCTGGTCTAATTCACTCCTTTCCAGTGTTCAGGCACCTGGAAATTGTCTGAATCTTAGGAAAATCAAAATACTTTTAAAATTCATTAAAGTTGTGGTGATACATTCACCAAATGTATGAAAGTTTTCAGGCTAAAACATCCTTACAAAATGATCCTTCCTTCTAATATTTTCAAGCTGAGAGCTATATTATTCTTGTAAACAAATTAAAAGGAATGATCAGAAAATTGAGAAAATATGCATGCCTTAAAAAAGCTACTGCCCTTTGAATGTCCATGATTCCTTTTTAAATTTTTGTAGAAGTACTTGTCTAAACATCCTCAATTAGAATAGTGCTTAACAAATCTAATGACTTTTTAATTGCAGAGAAACCATTAATAACAAACATTTGCTTTACCAGGGAAGAACACTAGAGTTCATGAATATAAAATTCTAACATGAGGAATTTGTGGTAAAAATTTGTTCTCGGGCTATGTATTATACAAACTCTCATTACTTCATTCCCAACCAGCACTGCTCAGTCTTGGTGTAAAGAATCAAAGCCTTGTTCTCTCATTAGCATAAGGTTCACTGTTTCATGATGCCCTCTTTTATTTTTCTTTTATTATCTTTTGCTTATTTTTATTAAAAATTCTGTCATTTATTGGAGTTTAGTATGAAATTCCATCAATATCATTGTTTCACTTTTTAATATTAAAGATTGATGTGTAAGAAAAAGCTCTTCCTCAAATTTGAGTTGTTCTGCCAGTGCCTTTTGAACATTTATGTTTTCATTGCTGAAATGGTGACAAATTCTGTGGCAAAAATATTCTCTTTCCTTCAGTTTCTGGCAAAAAAAAAAAATGCAGAAGCAGCAATGAGCTGAGACAGTTTTGAAAAGGGAAAGGACATTCAATAGCACAAGCATTCCAGAATTTTAATTTTATATTAGTCAAAAGCCAACATTTTAGAACAAATAAATAACACACCTTAATGTTTGATTAATCATTTTCAAGGTCTGTGATTATCATTTGTATCCCAATGGAGGATAGGAGACCAAATATGTTTGCAGTCCTATACATTTATTTTATTGAAACCACAACATAAGACTAAGAGAGTCTTCCTGAAAATTAGGAAAGACACATTTGCCACAAAATTATCCATGTAAAGAACATTAGAGTCTCTGAAATAACCCTATTTTCTTTCAAATCAATCAAGTAATCAGTGGGAATTTACTACGTGCCTTGTGCTATGCTCATTTCTATAAAGGAAAACGCACAGTCCTTTGTTCATGAAGGAAATGAAGAGGAAATATGACACATATTAAAAATAAGAGAATAATGACAAGTCAAAGAGTCAAAAAGCTATGTGCCCAGAGAGCATTGTTTTGATCTGACTTACTTTTCTTGAATTTGACTCAAACTATGCCATCGTTCTGCTTTGAGGGATTTCTAAGAAACAACTTGAATAAATTAATTTAATACAGCATTTATTATAAATCATTGAAAGTATCATTTGCCTTAGATAAATAATCTAAAAATCATTGAAATAACATTGTGTTGTAAAATATAGATAAAATTGTCAAAAGGGTTAGAGAAAAATGGATATGTAGGGAAGTCTTAAAGAAGGTAAGACTTGAGCTGTGCCTTAAAAAAATATGTAATTTATGAATATAAAGAGGACACTAGAAAAATCAAGTCTGGAAATATGGTCATTCATGTATGAATTTAACAAATATTTATTAGCATGTGCCATACTATGGACAAAACACTGAAAATGCCACAACAAAAAAACAGGCCAAGTTTTTGTCCTCAGGGAACTTATATTATAGTGAAGAAATAGTAAAATAAGACCACAAAATATTAATTTTTTTGTCATTTCTTTCTTTTCTGCATTTTCTAATCACAATATCAGGCAGAACAAAAGGGGTTTATATTGCTTAAAGGAAAACTGGAATTGTTATGGCATGAGAGAAGAAAATAAACAGTTGGTATTCATTGTTGTTTTTCCTTTAATTCTTCCAAGCCAGGAAAATTAGGAGAGGCTCCTAGGGAAATGGAGAATAGGAGCTTAAGGTATGTGCAGCATATACCACCACCAAAACCCCCCACCCCAACACACACACACAGAGGAGAGAGGATAGAATATAGATAAGGTAGATCTGTGCTAGAAAGAGAAAGAGAGGTCATGAGGGGGGATCGTGAAGGCCAGTCAATGAATTGGGGGAAGAGGAAGCTGTTAACAAAAAGAATATCAGTAACTGACAGTGGTGCAATTGTTAAAATGCCAGTTCCCAGGCACTTATTCTCACAGTAGGTTCAGTAGCTTTGTCCTAGACCTGGGACTCTGTGTTTTTGACCAGAGTTCTCTGTGATTCTTATGATTAAATAGGTTCAGGAACTATTGCTTCATCAAGTGTGGCCAAAAGTTTACACTTTCTATTCTGGCACCCACCAGAGACCTTATCAGTTGATACCGGTGCTCTGTCCTGCTGAGCCTGCAAATGGCCTTTGGGTTCTTTGCAACAGTGTTCAGAGCAGTTGTTACCAATCTCTCTGTCACCATATGAGAGAGGACAAAACCAATCCATCGTATCATTGGAATTAATAAATGATAGACTCATGATGTGAAATTCACATTTTTTAACTGCTCAAGGAAAATATTGAGCGAGTTACCCAACAAGCCATGTTTTGTGCTAGAGTGAAAGACATGGTCTTGCTGGTGGCTCTAGTTGTCAAGATCCAGTGGACCTCCGGCACCCACCTTCAGGCATTTGCCCTACACAATCCCTGATAAAAATGTTTGAATTTAGCGTCTCAGGTATGATGTGTCTGAAGTTACAAAAAAAGGTTTCATGATATGCTTGCCTATAAGGCTACGCACAGGGAGCATGTCGATAGATCCAAGGGCTCCAGCTGACTCCTAAGTGAAACCACATTGTTTGAAAAGGTTTTTTTTAGCTAGCTAGCCAGTTCTGTAGCTAAAGTGGATAATTAGCTAGTACCCTGCTGGATTTAAGCTGCCATAGTCTCTATTTCTCTTTCCAGTGAGAGTTTTCACGTAAGCGGATACTGTTTTTCCACCCAGTCTAACAAATTAGTTATGGCTCAGCTTGGAAGTCAGACAGATTTATATTCCAGTCTCATTCAACTGCTTTGCATCTGTGTGACCTTGGGCAAATTTTTTAAGATCTCTTATACTATTTTCCTTTCTGCAAAGTTGAGATAAAATAATACCCAATTCATGGGTTGTTTACTAGGACCTAACCAGATAATGAGTATAGAACACCTAACCTAGTGTTTGGCAGGTCAGATTGTCTCACCATGTAGAAATTTCTATTATTTCTAGTCAGAAAATTTCTCTTGCTTTCAAAATCCTACCATTGGCTGTGTGTAGGTGTGTATGTGAGACGTTCTTATTCAGGCCATTTGTGTTACGTTGGGAGGCCTATATAAAATTTGGACTGTAGAATATTCCCTTGTTTGCCCAGTCTGAATACCTTCATATCATCTCCTTTCCACTGATTCTCTATTTAAGGCTTTTCATAGGGCTTATTCTGACTTTGGGAATTACTTCAGCACACCTATGAGTGTGTAAATTGCTTTTACCTAGCAAAAACACTAATAACTACAATGTGAGTTTTCTTCATGTAGGCAGAAAACCAAATTGCTAAATATAGGTAGTTTCCTTGGAAAAACATTTGTTGAACACAAGACTAAGTTAAGTCCCTCTAATAAATGTTCTCATAAATTTTTTCAAAGCACTTTACAATTTGTAATATTCTACTTATTTGAGTATTGACATAAGAGTCATCTTTTGTTTTTTTCACCCCATTTTAAACTTAACTGGAATGGGCAACAGTTCCACTTGCCACCAACTTATCCCTAGCACTCAGCATAGGACACAGCACAGAGCGGTTGCTTGGTGAATGTTAAGTACTGTGATGCTGCTGGCACTGGCCACATCCCTATGGTCCTTTTAGTTTCTGTGTGCCTTTCCCCAGCTTCTGTGTGCTTTTACTTCTCATGGCCTATACCTTGACTTGCGTTGAGGGACTCCATTGGTGACATCTAGAGCCTCACTGTTGGATATTTAGAAAGATGGAAGTGCCTAGGATTTTATATGTCCCCAGCCCATCCCTAGCCAGTGGCCTAGCCCTCTCACCTCAAAGGAGAAAAAATTGAGGTATAAGTCATACTTCCAAGTTCCTCTATAGGATGAACTTGAAGGCTCTGTAAGACTCTGCCTGAGCAAAAATGTGCCTTAATTATACCCTTGCTGGGCTCACTCCATAGGTACTCTACTGCCTGCATTTCCTTAGAAGTATCTTTTGTATATATCTTCAATAAATACTTGCATATAAAACATCTACTCAGGTTCTGCTTTTGGGGAACTCAGGACATTAAGTAAAATCTTTTTTAGGAACAAACTGTCCCTGAAAAGTAGGAACATTTTATTCACTTCACTACGTTCTTATGAGGCTTATAAAGAATAAGGGTAAAGGGGTGAGATTTGCATTGTCTGTTTATGAGTCAGATTCATCAGTAAAATGGGAATACTGAAATAACTCTTTCTATGGATAACAAATAACTATGTGCACCAAGGACAGAAGAAAATGGGCAGAAGACATGGGCTGTTTAAGGTTAAAAAAAGTGAATCACTATCAAGAGCATCTTTGATTTGCTAATACATAGCACACTCAAGAACACTGTTCTCTTGGTAAATGAGGATTACAAAATTTTGGCCTTTAGCCAAGTAATGAAAAGAAATGCATATTTTTCTTAGGTGTGTCTAAGCCATTTTTAAAAACCCTTTGAAAAGCTGAGCTATATAAACATGGGAGGAAATGGCCAAAGATATTTCAGCTTTGCAATTGTGAAGGCTGCATGAAAAGGAGAATGGACATTTTTGCAAGCTGTCAGAAAAGACCTGGGGTATGCATGAGTGTGATTGTAAGTGTGAATGTTCACAGGGGATTATGTCTATGTTAAAGTAGTTTTTTTTTGACAGCCAGACCAAAAAAAAAAAAAGAATTTCTTTAATGTAAAGACATTTCAAATAAGATTATACAAGATTTCAGAGAGATAAAGCATGAACTAAATCAGAATAGTGCTTATTCCTGTTACCAGGATAAGAATAAGCAATAAGACCTCTATACATGTGTTTATATATGGGTAGGCATTTATACATTCATTTAAATGAAAATTCCAAATGTAACCCACTCCCTTAGACATCCCTGAAATGATTCACTTTAACCTTTGCATTAGAAGACAAATTTTCTTGGCTTAAAGCACTTCTTTATATATCCTAAAAAGTTTGGCACCACTCAAATTATAGTCAACCTGTAAAATGTTCTATGGAAATATAACTTTCTGGATGGCAAATTATCCTCCAATCACCATGTCCAGTTTGGTTTGATGCTAGCCCAGCTGTGGAATTAAGAAAGTTTGACTGTAAAGATGGTTTCCTATGACTTTGAGGATTTGTATCCTACAGATTTTGTTCCATACAAGTGTCATTTTGGTTAAATAGATTTTTTATTTGGTTATATAATTTTGTTTTTAATGCTATAAAATATATAAATAATTTTGAAACACTGGGGAGGGGTAGGTTGGAAGAAGAGAGAAAAGCAAATATCCACTAAATTTTTGTCTAAAAAACTCTACTGGTACTTCCAAGAAACTAGAGAATTATACTCTGGGCTCATATCTTGAGCTCTGTACTTCAGAAATCAGAAGTGAGCTATTGTCTCCTTATTTCTTTTGAAATAAATGTCCTTTTCTAGTTACATCACAGTCACAATTTCTTCAGAATACTCCATCAACAGTAAGAAATTAAAGACAACCCATTATCCTTTTTATAAGATCCTCTGCCTTACTTACTTTCTTTTTTTTTTTGAGTAAGAGAATTAGAAACACTTTAGAGAAAAAAAATAAATATTTCTGCTTTATCAAACGCATGAGGAAACTGAGGTCCAGAGAAGTGAAGATGTCCAACCAGCATTGCCTCTTTTCAGAGTTTTGATGTAGTGTTTCATTTTATCAGCATATCACCATTTGCTTATTTAATACTTGTTGATGAACATTTGGGTTGTTTCCAGTATGGGGTTATAAACGTTTCTGTACAAGTTTTTATATGACATACATTTTCATTTATCTTTTTTAAAATTTATTTTTATTCAATTGCAGTTGACATTCAATATATTAATTTCAGATGTACAGCATAGTGGTTAGACATTTATATAACTTATGAAATGATCCCTCTGATAAGTCTTGTACCCACTTGGCACCATACAGTTACTATATTATTCTTGACTATATTTTCCTATGCTGCAGTTTGCATCCTCATGACTGTTTTCTAAATGCCAGTTTTTATTCTTAATCCTTCTACCTTTCACACTTTTATTTATGTTGTAACTACCTAAGAGTGAAATGATATATGTTAAACTTTTTAAGTAATTACCAAACTGTCTTCCCAAATGATTGTGCCATTTTACATTCTCAATAGCACTGTATGAGAGTGCCCAGTTCTTTGAAATTCCCACCAACACTGTATGGCCAGACATTTTTAAAAAATATATGTATGTATGTATGTATGTATGTATGTATGTATGTATGTATCTATTTATATCTATATAGATATAGATAGATAGATATATCTATATAGATATAGATATAGATATAGATAGATTTTATATAGATATCTATCTATATTTATATCTCTATATAGATCTATCTATATCTATATATAGATCTATATATCTAAATCTATATATCTATACATATATATATCTTTACAACATAAATAAAAGTGTGAAAGGTGGAAGGATTAAGAATAAAAACTGGCATTTAGAAAACAGTCATGAGGATGCAAACTGCAGCATAGGAAAATATAGTCAAGAATAATATAGTAACTGTATGGTGCCAAGTGGGTACAAGACTTATCAGAGGGATCATTTCATAAGTTATATAAATGTCTAACCACTATGCTGTACATCTGAAATTAATATATTGAATGTCAACTGCAATTGAATAAAAATAAATTTTAAAAAAGATAAATGAAAATGTATGTCATATAAAAACTTGTACAGAAACGTTTATAACCCCATACTGGAAACAACCCAAATGTTCATCAACAAGTATTAAATAAACAAATGGTGATATGCTGATATATATATATAGATAGATAGATAGATAGATAGATAGATATAGATAGATAGATATAGATATAGATTTTTTTTCAATTAGCGTTAACATGCAATATATTAGTTTTAGGTATATAACATAGAGATTAGACATTTATAAAACTTATGAAGTGATCATCACCCCACTAAATCTAGTACCCATCTGACATCATACATAGTTATTACAATATTATTGACATTATTTTTTACATCCCCATGACTACTTTGTAATTACCAATTTATACTTTTTAATCCCATCCCTTTTTTACACCCAACCCCTCTTACTTGGCAACCATCAACATGCTCCCTGAATCTATGAATTTGTTTATAGCCAGACATTTTAATTTTAGTCATACTAATAGATGTGTAGTAGTATCTTATTGTGGTTTTAACTTGCATTTTTATTATGACTAATTAGGTGAGACATGTTTTTATGTATTTATTTGCCATATATATATATTTTCTTTGGTATAGTATCTGTTTAAGATTTTTTTTTGCCAATTTTCTAAAAACTGGATGATTTGTTTTTTTATTATTGGGTTTGGAGCAGTTTTCTTATAATCTACTCTTTTTATTTTCTTAAGAGTGTTTGTCAGAAAGTCCAAATTTTAATTTCCTAAAGCCTAATTTATCAATTTGCAATATTATGGATGCCTTTAGTGTCATACCTAAGAAATAATCAACCAACCTAAGGTCACAAAAATATTCTCCTGTTTTCTTCTACATGATGCCTTTTTATTTTTTGGTTTTATATTTAGTTTATGATTCATTTTAGTTAATTTTGTATATAATACAGGATATAATTCAAAATTCATTACATGTGAATATATATAGTATTTCTAACATCAGTTTTAGATATTTTTTCTCTATTGAGTTGCCTTTGTTGAAAATTAGTTGTTCATATATGTGTAGGACTATTTCTGGATTTTACTGTTTCACTGATATATGTGTATATTCTTGCCAGTGCCCCTTGTATTAAATAACAAAGTTTTATACTAAATCTTAAAATAAGGTAGTGTTATTCTCTAACTTCATTTTTCTTTTTCAGAGTATTTTTGGCTACAATAGACCTCTTATATTTCCATACAAGTTTTAGTATCAGCTTGCCAATCTCTATTTTAAAAGCCTAAAAATATTTGTTTACTTATATATCCGATCTGACAGTCACTGCCTTGTATTCCCATTTAACGTGATTATTGATGTGATTAGGTATAATTTTATTATCTGTTATTTGTTTTATATATTCTTTTCTTCTCTTTCTCCTTTTTCTTGAAGGGGGAGGGTCAGCTGAGTATTTTTTTATGATTCTATTTTATCTCCCTTGTTGGTTTATTAGCTCTAAATCTTTGTCATTTTAATGGTTGCTTTAGGGTTTATAGTATACATTGTTAACTTCAGTATATCTTTAAGTGATATTGTGCCACTATATATATATATATATGTTAAGAAGTTTACAACAGTACACTTGAAATTCTCCCTACTCAGCCTTGGTGCTCTTGGTGTTTTTCAATATCATTTATCTTCTCTAAACCCCATGCTATATTGTTATATTTTTAAAGTCAGTTACCTATTAAAATTATTTAAATTGCAAGAAAAGAATCTTACATACTCATTCATTTTGTTCTCACTCTGATATTCTACATTCGTTTGTGTAAATTCATATTCCAGGTGATATCATTTTCCTTCTGCTTAGAAAATTTTTTTCACGTTTTGTATAATGTCTTTCTGCTGGTGATGAAGACTTTCAGCTCTTATATGATTGAAAAGGCTCTTTTTTTGCCATTGTGTTTAAAAGATATTTTCCTGGAGCATAGAATTTTAGGTTGACATTTCATCTTTTGCATAAGGCCACTGTCTTTTAGCATTGTTTTTTATTTTAAAAATCTTCTGTATTCCTTGTGTTTATTCCTCTGTATGTAATATATCTATTTTCTCTGCTTGTTCTTAGTATTTTCTCTTTATCGCTGCTTTTGAGCACTTTTATTATGATGTGCCTTAATATAGTCTATTTTATCACTCATGTCTGTGTATGTATGTGTGTGTGTGTGTGTGTGTGTGCGTGCACGTGCACGGCTTTTGTGTAGCTTTTTTGCATCTATAGGCTTCTAGTTTTCATCAAATTTCCAGGGGAAAAAAATCCTATCATTATTTCGTCAAATATTTTTATTCACCCCCTCTCTTTCAGATACTCCAATTACACATCTTAGTTCAATTGAAGTTATTCTACAATTCACTAATATTCTTTTCATGTTTTTAGATGATTTTATCTTTTTGTGTTTAATTTTGAACAGTCTTCATGGCTATGTCTACAAGATCACTATTTTCTTCTGAGAGTCTAATCTGAAGTTTAAACTATCCTGTTAATTTTTTTCATTTCAGATATTATAGATTTCATCTTTAAATTTTTGATCTGGGCTTTTTTTATAAGTCCATATTTCAACTTAACTATTTGAATATATGGAATACAATTAAATGACTTTTTGAAAATCCTTGTCTGCTAATTCTAACATCTGTGTCAATTATGGGTCAGTTTTGAATGAGTTTTCTTCTCATTATATATGGGTCATGTTATTTTTTCTTTTTTTATACTGGTAATTTTTTATTATATATTAAGGATTATAAAATTTACTTTTCTAAGTATTAGATATTTTGTATTTCTACAGATATTTTTGTGATTTATTTTGGGACACAGTTCTTTGGAAACCAATTGATCATTTCAAGTCTTTCTTTTAATCCTTGTTATGCAGTACCAGAGCCATGGTTCATTTAGAGTTAATTATTCTCTACTACTAAGGCAAGAATCTTCTTGGTATTCTCTCAAAGACTTACAAAGTTTTTCACTCTAGCTTTTGGGAACAGATACGATCTGACTCTGTGTGTGATTTTCCCCCCAGTCTCATGTATGTGCTCAGAAATACTCTCTTGAACTTGGGGGTGACCTTGTACAATTCTATGGAGTTCTCATTCTATGTGACTCTTCTCTGTATTCTGTCTTATGAACTCTAGTAGCCTTAGTGTCCCTAGACAACCAGTTCTGTCTATTCCACTTAGGAATTCTGATGGACTATACCTGGTTTTTCCTCTCTGTTCCATGATCAGGAAACATTCTCCATGTAGCAAGCTGGAGCAGTTAGAGGTCTCAGCTCGTTCATACCCCGGGGATCACTATCCATTGTCTAATGACCAGTGTCTTGGAAACCAGTACTTTATATATTTTGCTTATTTTTTTATTGGTGTGAGGCAAGAGAGGAAATTCAGACCTCAAAACTTCATTTTGGCCATAAATAGAAGCCCTAGCATGGAATTAGTCTAAACTTATCTCCATTTTTTCAAATTTGAAAATTAAGGCTTAGAGAGGGTAGATCACTTCATTAACATCACACATCTGTTTAGGGTCATGGCCAGGATTTAGAATCAGGTTGCCTGAATTTAGAATTTTTGTTACTTTATATTACCCTAATTCCTGAAGAATTAAAAGCTAGGTATGATGTAGAGATCACAATGGAGACTTAACTGCAACATATTTTTAACCAGAGGGTCTAATTCTTTAACCATTCCAGCTAACAGAATATTTACTGTAGGTCTTTGAGTGACTTTTTAGTACTGAGCTCCCTTGCAGGAGTTCATGACTTGAACTAATTTTCATATGTATTACTCTATAATGCATGGTACCCCTTCCTAACTGACCTTTCAAAAATAAATAATCCACTATTTCTGCATAAAAAGCATTTTCTATTAAATCATTTCACACTTCTCTTTGCCTTCCCAATGTACAGTGAGTGAATGTGACTAGAGGAAATTGACCATCTGCAACAGAACACATGGCTCCTTTTTCTGCAGTGACTGGGAGACCACAACTCTTTCTCTATATTTCAGAGAAACAATGCTTCTATGCAGACTTTCAGAATCATATGCACAAGCATATCCATTGCAAAATATTCTTGGTCCCTCAGCTTCTGCAGCAAAGGCAAAAGCAAAGTTTTACCAGTCTCGCTTCTTTCTACTGCAATTTATAAAAGTTTATATTTATTTTGAAAATGCTAGCATTGTATTTAACTCATACTTATTCAAAAGTCTGAACACCTTTAGGAATATTTATGATAGATACTTTATATAAATTATCTGCTAATTACATAGCTGAATTAAAATGAAGTGGTGAGCGAGCCAGTGTCTTTTGTATTTTTTGATTCTTCCACTTTCCAGGCTTTAGTATCTATGAAAAGAAAGCAAGATTTAGTATCTATGAGAAATGAGGAAGATTTAGGAGAAGTGCAGCTAGGGAACATAACTAATAGAGTTGTGAACTGTCAGCATATTTATGAGGTTTCCATAGATGTGGCCCCTTTTAAAAAGGCAGCATTGAAGGCATTTCTTATTCATATGAAAAGAACTGAATATGTATTAGAAAATACTTGGAGGAGGAACTAAAATTCAGTTTGAAAATTTTCTGAATTAGGTTTCTTTCTTGCTATGTGACTTCTCAAACATCTTAATTTATATCTGGGAAGGTTTGGAGGCTTGCTGTTTGGGGAATCTGCCTCTAAAGCTGTTTCATCTCACTGACAAGCTGAGAAGTTTCTACTTGGTTTGGCTTAATCGTGTATTCTTTTATTTTGTACATTGTCGTCATTTCAAAAGACACTGAACTACTCTTGGATGCATTGATTGGAAAGATTCATTTATGTAGTTTCCTGAAAAAGAAATGCATGTACCTGCTAGGCTTTCTGGTACAGAGAAGTAAATTATTCGATTTGGAATTTACTGATATAGACCCAATGGTTCCCATCAATACTAGGTATCATCTTGTAGAGCATATGACTTGCAATAGTTTTGTGTGTTGAATTAATTTGAGGGACTTGAATACATAGGTCAGTGAACACATAGAAACTCTTTTATTTTGAAAAATAATTTTTCATTTGCATATGGCATTATATGAAAACATTATATATATAAAAGAAATTACAGTTCAGCTGGGGATATAAAAATATATAAATAATTAGTGTAGAACTGTAGGGTGCTCATTAAATAAGCAATAGAAAATTAGGAAAATCTGTATTGTCTAGAGTAGTTGAGGGAAGCTTTGCATAGGAGGCAAAAATGCTGGGTAGATAAAGAAGAGAGAAGTTCTTACAAATGATGAAAAACTGAAAAACAACATCAGCAGAGGCAAGGAGTTGGAAATAAGAGCAGAATACATGAAAGGAAGTGAACTGTTAAGGAATCTTGTTGGGGAGTGCTGGGAAATAAAGTTACTATCAAATGATGAATGGTCTGGAAAACCAAATGAAGAATTTATAACTAATGCCAAAGATAACAGGAAGCCACTGTAGATTTTTGAGCAGATGACAACTGTAAGTGTAGTTTTTATGAAGATTAGCATCGCAGTGATGTGCAAGGTAAATGCAGTAAGAGAGACTAGATTGAGATTAGCGGAGTTGTTCAAGTTAGGATGACTACATCATTGATTTGAGAAATAAAAAAAAGGTGGAAAGGACCAGTTAATACTCTGAAGGAATAAATAAGGAAGCTTGAATGTCCCACTTCTCATTGTTCTCCACAACCTCAATAAGAAGTCATAGAGGAAATAAAGAATAAGAGAAAAGAAGAGAGAGGACAAGCAATAGATTGCTCAGCTCCTGGGGGTTGAATTACCTTGGCTAAGATCTAGTCCCTAAGTGATGTCTCTTGTCTACTGAAGAATAATAGAATTCTAGAGCTTAGAAAACTGTTCCTCTATTGATTTTTGAAAAAGTCAAGTGACTTGCTCAAAATTAGATGGCTAAAGAGTATTGCAGATAGGACAAGAACATGGGTCTGTAACCCCTCCTTCACGTCTCTATTCTAGCTCCACACTTTCTTTCCTAGAAAGGACTTTGAGGTTTATTCCAAACAGTGTTTGTGTCTGTCTACTTTAGAAAACTATTTTTAGGTCACTCAATTAGTCTGTCTTACTACATCTTCCTCCCAGATGTGAATGATGCAGGACATAAATATAAAGATGCAATAATAAGAAAACATTTTTTAAAGAAAGAAGAATAAGAAATGAGAACTAAAAAGAAATGTATTATCACAACAGTCTTGAAAAAGAAAGTTAAAGCTCTCATACTTCCTGGTTTCAAAACTCATTACAAAGCTACAGTAATCAAAACAGTATGCTGCTGACATAAAGACAGACATATAGATCAAGAGAATAGAATAGAGAGCCCAGAAATAAACCTACACATATATGGTAAAATAATCTTTGACAAAGGTGCTATTCATTAAATGAATGAAAGAGCAGTCTTTTCAAAAAATGGTGTTGGGGATATTGATATACATATGAAAGAGTGAAATTATGCCCTTATCTTCTACCATATATAAAAATTAACTCAAAATTGGTCAAAGACCTAAATGTAAGACCTAAAATTATAAAGCTCTTAATCAGGAAAAGCTTAATGACATTGGATTTGGCAAAAATTCCTTGGATGTAACACCAAAAGCACAGATGCAAAAGTAAATAAGACAAACTGGACTACATCGAAATTAAACACTTGTATGCATCAAAGAATACAAAAGAGCAAAAAGCAACCTAGGGAATAGGAACATATTTGCAAAGCATATAACTGATAAGGAGTTAATATCTGGAATATATAAAGAACTCCTACAACTCAACAAGAACATAAATAACATGATTTAAAAAATGGGCAAAGGACTAGGATAAAAATTTCTGCAGAGAGGATATACAAATGTCCAATAAGCACATAAAAAGGATTTCATTAGGGAAATGCAAATTAAAGCTACCCTGAGATACCACTTCATGCCCATTCGAATAGCTGTTATAATTTTTCAATATCCAGGAAATAATAAGTTTTGATATGAATATGGGGAAAATAGAACCCTTGTACATTGCTGGTGAGATTGTAAAATAGCACAGCTGCTGTGAAAAACAGTCAGGCAGTTCCTTAAAAATTTCAAATTGAGTTATCATAGGATCCAGCAATTCCAATTCTGGGAATATATTTTTAAAAATTGAAAGCAAGATCTTAAAGAGACATCTGCATACCCATGCTGATGGCAGCATTATTCACAATAACCAAGAGGTAGAAGTACCACCAAGTGTCCATTGACAGATAAATGAATTTAAAAAAAAAAAAAGGTATGTATTTGCAATGTAATATTATTCAGCATTAAAAAAGAACAAAATTTTGGCACATGATACAAAATGGATGGACATTGAAGATATTATGCTAAATGAAATAAGCCAGTTACAAAAAGACAAATACTGCTAATTCCACTTGCACAAAAGTTCTAAAGTAGTCAAATTCATAGAAAGACAATGTCGACTTGTGGTTGCCAGAGGCTGGAGAGAGGGGAAAATGAAAAGTTGTTATTTAATGGATATAGAGTTTCAGTTTTGCAAGATGAAAAAAATCTAGAAATTTGTTGTACAGCAATGTGACTGTATTTACCACTACAGAACTGTGTACATAGAATAGTTTAGATGGTAAACTCTTCTAAGTTTGCCACTATTGAAGTTAAATTTTTGAAAAAGCTTTTGGTGCCATCATTTATCATATTTTTTACACCCTCTTCCCAGAAATGTTTATGTAAGTAGTGTATCTGAGAAAATTTTAATTAACACATTAAGTAATATAGGATATTTGACTTATTTATAAGTAGATACAAAGTTTATTTACATACAAATATAAATATCTTAATTGATTTAATTATGTTTTTAATCAAAATACTTAAATTGGTTTTCAGAAAAAAACAAATATTTATGTAGAAATAATACAATTTCAATAACAATAATAACATATATTATTTAAATATTATAAAGCATATTCAGGAGAGTTTAAAGAATATAAATATTTTACAAAGTAATGGACTGAAAATAAGATTACTTATAATCAAAAAAATTATTAGAGAGTTGAAGTAATTTTCTAGGTAGTTTAGCTAAAAAACATCACTGCTATTGAAAGGATTGTTTGGACTAAATAATTCATATTGATAGTCTACTTTGATCGAGTCTATTAGATAACTATATTATTTACTCTTTATCTTACCTCTATAGCCAGAGACAGAGTTTAAACCTCTTACATTAAGCAAATCAATTTTAGAATTCCAGCTTTTGTTTATTATCCTTGTGTGTTGCAATAAGCAACTGTCATTGTGAGATGATTTATCTCTCTATTTTTTTTATCCCTTCCTGGTGAACAAGGATTCTATGTATCAGAGATAAAGACACTTTTCTCAAGATGTTGGGACATAATTCTTTATTCACAGAATCTGTTACCTTTGTGTGCATAAGACAAAAGTTGTCATATAGCATTTCCCTCTACTTTTATCCCCACTTCTTCAATAGCATATCTTCAGATTAGGCTGAAATGGAAGAAAAGAAAAAATAAACTTTCAAGAGTAATTACTCTCCAATTGCCTCTGGGAAAGAGTATGGAAGGCATTATCTAAAATTATCTAACACACACCCTTTTCCAAGATGACTATTGTATTGTCAATCTTCACAGTTAATAATTTTTTTAAAAATTTGAACAGTGTTCTTTTTTTAAATTTGCTAAGATCATTCTAAATTCACCTGAAAATAAAAAGAAACATTCAAGAATAACTAAAATATGTTTTAAAAAACATTAAAATTTAAGTAGGGAAATGTTCTATTAGGTGTGTTAGAAGCTCATCTCCTATTTTTTTAATTTGAGAATTTTTACAAATTAAAGTCAGACACCAAACTACAGAAACAGGATAAATTTCAAATAAAACTACATCTAGGCATCTCATATTCAAACTGTAGAAAATCATAGATAAAGGAAAACTCTTGAAAGGAGCCAGAGGGAAAAAAAAACACCCTTTCTATAGAGGAGCAAAGATAAGAATAACATCTGACTTCTCTTCAGAAACTGTGCAAGCAAAAAGAGAATAGAGCAAATTATTTAAATTGTTGAAATAAAAGAAGTTATCAACCTTAAATTCTGTATCTTGAGAAGTTACCCTTTCAAAGTGAAGGAGATAGACTTTCTCAAACAAATAAAATAGAACCATGTGATAGGAGACCCCCTTACACTTCATAGCAGGGCCTACAACTCCCTATGAAGGTTTCTCTTCTGCTTATACAGCACCTCAATCCACAGGGGATACGTTTTAAGACCCCTAGTGGATGCCTGAAACTGTGAATAGCTCTGAACCCTAAATATGCTATTTTTTCCTATACATACATACCTATAATAAAGTTTAGTTTATAGATAAAGCACAATAACAGATTAACAGTAACTAACAATAAAATGAACAATTATAATAATATATTGTAATAAAAGTTATATGAATGGCTTTGGGGAAAGCTTTATTAAGTAAAATAAGGGTTACTTGAACCCAAGCACTACCTGATATCCAAGATGGCTTCTAAGTAAAAGGCAGGTAACATAAACATCATGGATATGATGGACAAAAGGATAATTCATATCTCAGGCAGGACAGAGTGGAATGACTGGAGATTTCAACATACTACTCAGAAAGGCAAGCAATTAAAAACCTATGAATTGTTTTTTTCTGAAATTTTCCATTTAATACTTTCAGGCTATGGTTGACCGTGGATGACTAAAGCCACAGAAAATGAAACATCAGATAAGGAGAAACTGCTGTCTGTTTACTAACCCAGTATTAAGACAAGTGTACCTAGAAAACCTTCCCTAGAAGGAGTAGCCCATGGATACCCATTTGACTAAAGAGCTCAAAGAAGGGAAATGAAATGTTAAATTAAGGCAACACCCAGTAGATTATACATGCTGAATTTGGTTTGTTTGTTTAGAGTTGTGTAACACAAACTGGGAAGCACACACACCAAATTTCTTTGACATAATAGCTTGTGTCACATTGTGATGAAACGCTCTCTTATACAGAACCAAGAAGCTGTTTTGAGGATGAGAGTCAATTGTCCTAAGCGGGGCCAGGCTATCTTGCTATTTTCTGTTAACCATTCTGTCTCTTTACCTTAATCTTTACTGACTTCCTACTTCTTTAAGTGTTCAGTGGATAGCATGGTGATTCTCCATACTTTCAGCCAAACTCTTAGGTCAGCCATGTACACATTAGGACATAACAATCACACAAGTTGTTTATTCATTCACAGCAAAAACTGACTGAATGCCTCTCTAACCCTAATACTGAATTGTGGAACAGCATGCCTTGGCCAGTCCTGACAATCAGTGTTAGGTGTCTGGGAGGTAATGACTGGCCTCTGTTCATTTGGAACAAACTTGCCAAAGAAGTTCCATGTTTCTGAAAATGACCAGTCTTGTGGATCTCCAGCACTGTTTGTTCTTTGTAGAAGTGAATAACCCACAACAGAGTTTCTATGAAAAACAGGTCAAAGACTTGACTTTAGACTTAGAGAGGAGAAATGGCTGAATCCTAAAGCACCTTATCTCTGTGTACAAAGAACTGTAAGGTGAAAGTCAGCAGTCTCAAGTCTGTCTCTCTAATAGCTCAGGGATAAAAAAAAAAATTGATTTCACAGTGAACTTTGCAGCTATTTATAGTCTTGGATACTGGGCTGGGGCACCATGTAGAAGTCTGTCAGAGTTTATTTGTTGGTAGTGGTGGTATCTTGATTGTGTTGTTTTGCTTTGCTAATAGATCATCTCCTTTAAAAAGCAAAATAATAATAATAATAATAATAATAATAATAATAATAAGAAGAAAG